>OZ017787.1:14070104-14463877 GCA_963969325.1 Lycopodina hypogea
GGAAAGGTGTATGATGCTCGTGTCTTCGCAAACTCGTCATTGTATCTTAAAGGCAGTAATGGTACATTGTTACCTAACTGGAAATGTATTAATGGAGTGGATGTACCATTGCTAATCCTGGAAGACCTAGCATATCCTCTAATTCCATGGCTGATGAATCCCTATCTAGAAAAAGCAAGTACTACAGCCAAAGAGAGAAACTACAAGTATCGACAGAGTAGAGCTCGGATGGTAGTAGAAAATGCCTTTGGCCAGCTAAAAGGGAGGTGGCGGTGTCTATTAAAGAGGTTGGATGTGCATGTTTCCAACATTCCTAATGTTATTGGATCATGTGTTGTCTTACACAATATATGTGAAATATTTGGAGACCATTTCTGGGAAGATAACATTGAAGTTATTCAAACTAGAAGTTCCTCAGCTTCAGTATCAACAACCAGCAGTACCACAGCAGACATACAGACAGACAGACATCTCTTGATATATATATATATATATATATATATAGGAGATGTGTAATCTTATACAATGCCTTAGGGGAGAACATGTCTTGTGGGAGAACATATTTTTATGGAGTACATATTTTTCAGGATGACATGTAGTAGAGGCATATTTCTCTTAAGGGAGGCCATGCTTTGTATGAAGAAATGTATTGTGGGAGGACATGTCTTGTTGGGAGTGCATGTCTTCAGAATAGCATATCTTTATGTATGATGTGTCTTACTGAATGCATGTTTTATAGAAGACCTCTTACTTGATGGTATGTCTTATAGGAATCCATGTCTAAAAGGCCTACATGTCTTACAAGAGTACATGTTTTACAGGATGGCATATCTTACAGGATGAGTTGTCCTACTGGAAGACACATCTTACAAGTCTTACTGGTGTGTATATACTATAAAAGGCTATGCACTATTTAAAGCATGCCGTATAGGTTATCATGTCTTACAGGAGTACATGTATTATTAGAGGACATGTATTACTGAAAGTCATGTTTTAAAGTAGAATATGTCTCCCTGGAAGACATGTATAATATGAGAACAGGTGGGCATGCATTACAGGACAAGTGTTAGAGGAGGCTACTCTCATTGGTTGTCTGTTTGACATTTGTTGAGATGCAAGCGGTGGTTATTTCTTGTTTCTAAATGCAGTTTATGTGTTAGTCTGGTTGACATGTCTTGTAATTGTGATTGGCGTTCCTCGTCTGTCACATTCTGGTGTGTCAGTGATTGTGTGGTAGTCATAACATTGAGGAGTGTATGTGATGTTCCTCTTCTATTCATACATGATAGTTGAACTCTAGTGTTTGATGAATTAGTCTGTGCATCTGTCTGTTAGATACCGCTTGAAGCAGAAATATATATCCTTGTGTTGTCTCACTTGACCTCTCTATGTTATATTTTTTTGGCTTTAGATGTTTTTTGGTCTAGTCATGTTCTTCTTTTTCTTGGCATTTGTGATTATTAGAAGTGAATCTTTGAATCTTGTATAATAATCTTTAGTAATAGTTTAATTTTTTCCTTATATGGTTTTCAAGTTGCTTCAATCAACCCTAAGTTCTATTTTTGTGTTGTTGCAGCATGTGCTGTGTTTTAGTAACCTAATTTTATTCTTTTAATAATTTTTAAAACTTCTTTATTACTTTTTTTCCCTGTTCCTACTTTAAAAAATATATTTTTATTAATTCAGTGGTGCAGGAAGTAGTTGCAGTCAATTGATATAGCCCTGAAATTTTTTTCTCTATTTTTTTTTTTGGCTTTTTATAAATATAATTTCCTATTTAGTACATATTAATATCAGTAGCTCTATTATTATAAGATAAGTGGTTGTTTAATCATTAAAACTAATACTTTTACTCCAAATATTAACAGTTTCAGAAAAGTATCTCAAAGTCATCCACGACTGTAGTGCTTCCTGATAAGGAAGAGAAGAAACAGAAATATGAGAAGGAAGTGAGAGAAGAAGGAAGTGAGAAAAGAAGGAAGTGAGAGGAGACAAGTAGATGCTAAGGTAGCACTTTGCTATAACCATCCTTCATTTGTTTTTGATCATGGTGAATAAAGCTTATCTAACTAACCACACACCACAGAAACATAATGCTGCTGTTAAAGTCCATGTGCCAGTTCTGCAAGCTATTATTTCATCAACAGGGTCTTCATAACCACCAAAGACATTGGGACAAGAGTCAATGCTGAACATAACTTCTTGGCCTGTATCACTCCTACCACAAGTGGCAAGTGGGGAGCATACAGCATATGGGTGGATGGATGAATGGATGACATGTGTGCACATGCATGCATGTATGAATCTGTGTGTATTCTGTGTTTGGGTGGGTATTGAATAGGCTATGCTTTAAAGTCAATTGTGGGTGTAACAGGAAGATCTGTAGAAAATTTCACTGATGGTTATCATCTTTTTTTGTGTACTCAGATTACAGTATAGTTTGCCAACACAACTTTGAGGTTACTTGTGAATGAAATTAAATCAATACCTCTAGCCATATCCAAACTCTTCATCTATCTGGACCTTTGATCCATGAGTAGCCTGTGCAGGTATCTGAGATAAAGAGTATGCATCTAAAGCATATTTTATAGTGAGATTTGGTTATCGGCACATAGTCCTCAAAACATCCTACCTTCAAACAGAAACATAAGAAATAATAAGAAAGTAAATATATTTCTTTTTCTTGCAAAACGTTCTCTACTCTCCAGCCCACCTTGTACTGCACATGAAGAGTACATTCGTTTGCACCTCCCTGCCTAAAGTTAACTTATCAAAGAACATACACACAAACTTATCTCCATTTTAGAGATATGTGCATGCTGTTCTCTTTAATTGGATTGTATAAATATGTACCAGTTTGATGACATTTTCTTCAACTCACCACCTTTTTTTAAATTTTTTCATGCACATATTCAACCCCAACACATATTATAACATTGTACAGCTAGCGATGCTATCCCCACTCCTGGACTGATGCCTTGACTTTCCCTTTTCCTCTCAAATTTCTTTCACAATTAATGGTTTCTAGCTGAGCAGCATTAAAAGAAAAGTGGAATATGTAGCCAATAGGGCATAAATGTAAGTAGAAGATACATTACCTTATCATTTGTTTAATATATAAAATTTAGTATTCCATTTTACTGTTTTATATGAATATATCTCCTTGCTTTTGACCAAACCCTTTTTCATTTTCTTCTCTTTCGTGTAGCCCATCCTTGACCAGTCACCTCCATTTGAACAAGTGCACTATCAGAATCAGTAAGTTCATCCTCAAACTGGTCATAGACAGATAGAAGTCGATGATGCAAATAGGATTGGGCAAAAGCTTCACACATCTTCTTAACTTGAGTGGGTAAGGCACTCTTCACTGGGATCCTCTTCAACTAGACCCTGATCCTGCCTTTCTCTTCACTGAAATCCTTGGGGTGGATTTAGTTTAGGCTAGTGATAAAGAATAGGATCCAGTGCACTCTGTTTTGTGCTTAGTGAAGACTCCATTGGACTCAAAAGAATTTTTTCACTAGAGCACCTTTTTTAGTGTGCCTTTCAGATGTGCAACCTAAGGTAGTCCTTATGGTTAAAGCACTTATGGCACAGCAGGCACTGCACATCTTTCCCCTTATCATGCACTGCATTAATATGTCGCATCATAGTTCCCCATTGTGTAAACCCTTGATGACATATGCAGCATATGTATGGGTATCTTTGCTATGAATAAAGATGTGGCCTTTCGAGTTAGAAAGGGATCCAAATTTTCTGCTGCATGTCTTGCACAAATGCAGGCGCTCACCAGTGTGGATATGCTTTTGACATTTACAATTACCGAGTTTGTCGGAGAAAATGATAACACACCCCAACATGCCTCAGGTAATGTACCAAAGTATAGTCTCCGGTTGCCAGACCCTTTATGTACCACTTCGCTGATAAACAGTTTGGTAACTGAAGTCAGGTTTTTGTAAGCCAGTTACGGGATTATGTTATAAAATCTGCCTGGTTAAAATTGTAAATTGTCACTTATTGCACATCATATAGTTAACGATTAATAAATTTCATTGTAGAGAAATGGGCAATATTATCTTTTCAGAGGGGGTAATGAAAAAAAAGGTTGTTAAGGAAGCTACAGAGAAATTGGGATTGCTAAATTCCATCCTAAACAATTAGTAGCTGCTGAAGAGTTTCGTTGGTGGAAAAGATATGTTTCTATGCTTGCCTACTGAAAGTGGAAAATCTCTCTGCTTCTGCTTGCTTCAGCCACTTATGACATTCAGTGCATCAGTGTAACTAGTTCTGTGATAGTGGTAGTAGGCCAACTTGTATCTCTAATGAAGAAGCAGGTGAGCAGACAAGAGTGCATTATGCTCTGCACAGGCATGTTCATATTTCTATAAAATGTGATAACATTTAGATTCTTTCTTAATATGTTAATTAATTCTTTGATGGGTTTGCACGGAGGTGGTTCTCTTCAAAGTAGGGTGTCAGTTCGTTGAGAGCATTTGAGAGTCTTTCTTCAATGGTACTGAAGTCACTGTCTTGGGTAGCTACACCAAGGTCATCTGCATAGATGAAACGACTGGTACCTTCACTTCTTGGTTGATCATTTGTGTAGATGTTGAAAAGAAGCGGTGCAAGCACACTTCCCTGTGGTAGACCATTCTTTAGTCTTTTCCATCTGCTCTTCTTACCACCCAATTCAACAAAGAAAAGCCTGTTCTCAAGCATGCTTTCAATCAGTTCCGTTAGATGGATATCCTTGGTAAGTTCCAGAATCTTGTGGAGAAGGCATCTGTGGTTAACTGTGTCATAAGCCGCTGAGAAGTCAACGAACACTACGCCTGTTACCATCCTACCTCAAAACCATCTTCGATATGCTGAGTGAGGTTGAGTACTTGGCTTGTCGTGGACTTGTTGGGGCGGAAACCAGCTTGCTCTGGGAATAGGAGTTTGTCAACAACGGGTCCAATTCTGTTGAGTAACAGTCATTCGAACAGCTTGTACGTATGACTCAGAAGTAAGATAGGTCTATAACTCTTAGGAATCAATGGATCTTTTCCAGGTTTCAGGAGTGCAATTACATGTGCTTTCTTCCAGATCTTAGGAAGCTTGTGTGTGGTCAAGCAGTGGTTGTACAACTGGAACAACCATTTCTTTGTTACAGGTCCGAAGTTCTTAATCTGCTCTGTTGAGATGTTGTCTAGCCCAATAGCTTTTCCTGGCTTCAGTGTAGAGATGACCTTTTCCAGCTCTTCCATAGTCATAGGTCTAGTGTGACCAAGATCTTTGCTGTACTTTTTGCGGTTTACTTTGAACTTGATCTTGTTTTTAATCTTTCCACTTTTGCCGTTCAATAGCAGTTGGTTAGCAACTTGATTTGCAGTTACTTTGGGTTGTACAGGTGGTGCTTTAGGATCGCCATGAAGCTTTTGGATGGTAGCCCAAGCTTTTTTGCTGTTCTTTGACATGTCAGTTGACTCTATCAGGGCATTCCAGGTCTTACGGCGCTCCTGAGATATACTTTCCATCACTTTCTCGCCTGCTTCAATTGTTTCATCAGAGAAAGGATCTTCTTCAAATATGGTGACATACTCTTCATATAATTCAGAGCTTTCCTTAGAGAGGCCAGGTACATACTCCACTCTACAGCCCCGTGGGATGTGTCTTCTTGCAGTCTTCTTAACAAGTTCAGCAAAGCGATCATAGTTGCATGATGGTACATCAACTACACATTGGCTGTGATCTAATGTGAGTTCATATAGTTTCAATAGTCTGTGAGCAGTTCAGATGTTGCACTGAGTCATGTGTGTGTGAGTGTGTGTGAGTGTGTGTGAGTGTGTGTGAGTGTGTGAGTTTGTGAGTGTGTATGTGTTCATGTGTGTATGTGTGTGTGTGTGTGAGTGTGTGTGAGTGTGTATGTGAGTGTGTACATGAGTGTGTAAGTGCGTGTGAGTGTGTGTGTGATTGTCAGCCAACAAGATGCCTATTCCTTTAACAGTAAGATGTCTGTACCTTTGACAGTAAGTTGCCTGTGCCTCTACTTTTACCAGTGAGATGTCTGTGCCTTTACCAATAAGATGCCTGTGCCTTTACCAGTAAGATGCCTGTGACTTTACCAGTGAGATGCCTGTACTTTTACAAGTGAAATGCCTGTGCCTTTATCCTTGGTATGCCTTTGCAAGTTAGATACCTTTGCCAGTTGCAAGCTTTTGCCAGATAGATGCCTATGCCTTTACCAGTGAGATGCCAGTGCCTTAACTAGTGAGATACCTGTGCCTTTGCCCTGAAACACCTTTATCAGTGACATGACTGGGCCTTTGCCAGAGAGATGCCTTTGCCAGTGATGTATATATGCTTATACCAGTGAGATTCCAATACCTTAGCCAGTGAGATGCCTGTTCATTCACCAGATAAATGTCTAAGCCTTTATCAGTGAGATGCATTTGACAGTTAGATGCCTTTTCCAGTGAGATGCCTATTGATTTACAAGTGATATGCCTGCGCGTTTACCGGAAAGATTGATGTGTGTATGGGTGTGTGCATGTTGTATGTATATAGTTTGTGTGTTTTTGGTGCAGAGTGGCTGAGTAGTTATGCCTTTGAACATGCATCCCATGGGTTGTGAGTTCAAACCCAGCACTGACAGGAATACTTTCTTGTCCTTCAACATCTTCCCACTCTAGTCCTATCAACTGTGATAGGGTCCTTGAATTTTTTAGGGTGCAAATTCAATGGCCATAGCTTGTCCATCAGCTAAGTATCTAGGTGAATTTATAGGTAACCGCACCCATAAAATGGGGGTCTCGGTTGGTCCTCCTGTGAGTTCCTAGCCCAGTTCAGAAGTGTGCATGCCCTGGCTCATAGTGCCTGCTTAGTGAACAGGTACTCTGAACATGTCAGGTGCGTGTGACCATGTTAAATGGCAGCTACACAATTTTCTCCTTTTGTTGTTGCATTTGTGTATATGCATGCATGTGTGCAAGTGCAACCATGAGCATGCATGTGGGGAAAGTGGGTGTGTACCTTTTTGTGTGTGCATGTTCGCGTACCTCTGGCTCTGTGCCTGTTTGTGTGTGCATGAATGTGTGTGTTAGTATGTATGTGTGCATGTCTTTGTGTGTGTATCATGTGCACATGTTGGTTTTTGTGTTGATTTATCTATTTGCTGGCACACACCACACTGAACAATATACCTAAACTTTTATCCAACCAAATCAAATCCACCCAGATTCATACTTAGGTCAACAGTTTGGGAAAAAGAAAGGGTATTTAGAAGAAAAAGAGAAAAGTAAAGTTGATACTTGGGTCTATAGGCACCCTGGGGGAAAGAAAGGACAAGTAAGAGAAAGAAAATGAAACAAAATAAAATTTAGGAAAAATGATGAGGAAGGGGTACAAGGAATGGGGAATATAGAAGGGAATGATAGAAGAAAAAATGTGAGAGAGAATGAAAAGGAAAAAGATGATAAAGAAAAAAGGAAAAAAAATACCATAGGTTTATTTGGTATGCACCCTCAGTTCCTTCCATGTTTATATGCATGCATATAAAACCTCAATTTGTGCAAATTTTACCCAGTGTCCTAGTTAGCTCGGCAATTCATTCAGACATGAGCCGTTGATTATACAATTGGATGCACCAGACACTTATAACGGACAACAAACAGAATTGCTTGGGTTTGAGACTCAACTGAACCGACACTTTTTTCCTTCTTTTTTTTCCCCACTACCCCCTGCCCCCAATTATATTTCTTATTCCTTCTTCCCCTTCCTTTACCCCATTTCCCCTTCATTAGCACACTTCTATTCCTCTTTCCTCCTTTTTCCCCCCTTTTTTCCTTTTTTTCCTTCATCCCCCACACCTAAAATGTTTACCTTCTTTCTTTTCTTGATTCCACCAACTTTACTTATCTTCTTTCCTTCCTTCTTTCTTTTCTTGCTTATTTTCTTCTCCCCCACACTTAATTTACCTATATAATTTCTATTTGGTATATTGTCTTCCTTCTCATCCATATCTGTGAAGGATCGAGGACGACCCTTCCCGGATGACCTGGGTGATGCAAGAGGACCAGAGACTTGATGGTGAACTGGCAAAGAAGAAACATTATTAGTTATATGTTTGTTATTAAATTAGTTTTGTGTTGCTTCTTAATTGGATTCCTCTGACTGAAAAGAAAACATTAATGGTGTGTGGTTTTATGGTCATTGATTTATATTAGTTTTGTGTTGCTATTAATTGGATTCCTCTGACTGGACAGAAAACATTAATGGTGTGTGATTTTGTGCTCACTCATTTGTCTGTGATGTTATAACGTGTGTGCAGTTTTTTCTGAGAATCTGAGAACTGTCAGTTCACTCTTGAAAAGATTCTTTTTTGCCTGTGTTATGACTTGGGAATTACTGGGCAATATCCTTCTGAGGAACTAGGGTGCAGACAGAGTGTGCAGTCTGCTGGGGTGCAGAGTTTCCTTTGGCTGGAGAGGCTAAAATTGTGAGTGCTGTGGCAGGTGCTGTGGCAGGTTCCGTCACAATATCCCACTTAATCTTTTCCTTCCTTCTTTTCTGTCTCTGGTCTATATAGCTATATAAAAGGGAAATATTAGAGACTGTGTGTGTGTTTGTGTGTGCCTGTGTGTGTGTGTGTGTGTATGTGTGTATGCATGTGCATGTGCATGTGTGTGTGTGTGTGGTCAGGTTCTTATAAGAGTCATTAGTCCATGCCTCCTTGTGGTGACCCTGGGCAGTTGTTTACGTAGTAACAACTGGCTGAAACTGACTTAACTCACGAACTTGAGAAACTGTCATTCACAAACAGGACATCGAACAATGGCATCACTTGGTTCACACCGAGTTTGTCATACTGTAGAGATTTTGCAAATCTCTCAGGATATAGATTAATTTGCACATAGATCGAAGAAAAGGAAACATCATGGTGGATGGGCACATGGAATGTGCATTTGATGGTGGACACAGGAGGTTTAATTGAAGTAGTCAGCAGGTGGGGGCAGAGGGGAGATGACAGAATGGTAGACCTAATAGAGATGAAGTGGGAAAGATATGATGTGAAGGTGGCCACAGGAAAACAAGTGGTTTGAAAATGAGGTGTATCAAGTGGGAGGAAATGTGGTAGTGATAGCAGGAAGAGAAAGGCCATCTAAGGGGGATGACATGAAAATGGGTGAAGGGATGGCGATTGTTCTCCTGGTCCCAGCAATGATGCATGGAAGAGAGCTGGGAAACAGTAGCAAGCATGGGATCCGAGAGCAGTCTAAGCATGCCTGCAGGTAGGAGAAGGGATGAAAAAAAAGTTGTATGTGGTTTCTTTCACCCCAAACCCTTCCTCCCTTTCTCTTTTATTTCCTTCCTTCTTTTCTCCCCTAGTTCATCATTGGAATCCAGAAACAGGTCTAATTTAAACAAATAAGCATTAGATAATTTGTAGGTTGAATAAAAATATTCAGACATGTACACACACAATTTGATTGTTACCTGTTCGTTAGGGACAACAGTATATTGTTTATATTAAATGATGGCTCAAGTAGATTTCTTATTTATTCAGTAAGTAATTTTAAATGAAATCAATTTGAACAAAAAAGAATTTAACTCCAACATTGTTTAAGATTTGAGCAACAGTGAGGTTGTCACCCATCCAAATACTGAGCTGGACTAACATTGCTTAACTTCAGTAAGTAATTTTAATTAAAATAAATTTGAACAAAAAAGAGAGTTTAACCACCAAATTGTCTGTGGATTTGAGCAACTGTGGTCAAATCACACACCATTTAAATTACTTACTAAAGTTAAGCACTGTTAGGGATGCTCAATACTTGTATGGGTGATAACCTCACAGTTGCTCAAATCTGCAGATAATTTTGTGGTTAAACTCTCTTTTTTTGGTTCAAATTGATTTCAATTAAAATTACTTACTAAAGTTGAGCACTGTTAGGCCTGGTCAGTACTTGAATGGATGACTACCTGATGACAGCAGATCTTGTAGGTGATTTCCCTTTTATTCCTTATTTTTTCTGCCACCCTCTACTCTCTCTTCTTACTTTATCAGGCGTAATTTGATCTGTAAAATTCGAAAATTCTCAACTCCTCACAAATTTATGCCTACTCTTGATTTTAATTGAAATTAATCTGAACCAAAAAAAAAGAAGAGAGTTTAACCACAAAATTATCTTCGGATTTGAGCAACTGTGGATTCTAAATGCATTTTTTTTTCTTTTTTGGTGGGATTTTTGCAAATTGATAGACAAATCCCAAGCAATTTGAATCTATTTGAACAAAAAAAAGAGTTTAACACCAAAATTGTCTGCCAATTTGAGCAACCAATGGATTTTAAATGCATCTTTGGTGGGCTTTTTTAATTAATAATAAAATAACACGTGATTTAAAAAATTGAAATTATCCAGTCACAAGCACTATTTATAAAAATTGACACTTTCTTCTTAATTTCATAGAATGTCCACTTTTGCAAGCAAGCAATTAATTTGCATCATAAATGCAAAGTACTGTGCACTCTAGCTGGACCCTCCTGCATTTGAACCATTTTATTATGCATCCCTTTTGGTAATTGCATGAGATGTGCTCTTGCCAGATTTTAATGCCTCAGGATATATTGTTCAGTTGGGTTCATGATATTTACCATAGCCAGACTCCAGGCATGCCTACCTTGTAGACAGCTCTTTCATCATGTTGCACAAGGGCTCTTCTTGTTGGAGGAAACAACCTAGCACTGTTCTTCTTTTCGAATTATTTCAGCGAGAGTCATTATAGTATCATTTTACTGTGCTGGTTCTCTTGTACAGCACAATGATGAATCTTTTAATAATTTGCAAGGCTTTTAATCAATGTGAATTGGTGCAGTGTAAAGGTCAATCAGGGTCTGGGTCGGCTGAAGAAATGCATTTCAAATCTCTCAATGTATCTGAAAAAAAAAAAGCAGGAGAGGAGTCACAGTATGCCAATGCATGAAACATCCGGCCCAAAGCCCTTGTCATCTTGAGTGCTACCAAGAACTGAAATGCCTTGTAAGTGCCAAAAGATACCCACATTTCATCATCTTCACCTTGGACAGATATTAGTGATACAACCCAATATCAGTGTCAGATTGTGCAGATAAAAAATCTTTTTTTTTTGCCACTGTGAGATGGATGTAGCATCATGTGGCTGTCAGCTTCTTCATGACAGCACAGAGGCAATGCTAAAAATCTAACAATAGTCAATGACTGCATCTCCATCAGTGATGACCACCTATTGTCTCCATAGTTGAACAAGCCATAGAAGGCATATGAGGGGAAGTTGAACAGCTCTGCCTTTTTGGCATCAATTCTACGAAAGTGTCCTAGTTACCTGGAATTGCTGTACAATCTACTAGCCTACTTTTCATCCCTTTCAAAGCTTTACTCTGGCTGTACCCTTCAGAGAGTTTTCATAGTAGTGTTCCTCACTAAATTTAGACTAATGGTGGGGTGAATTTTCGTTGTCATGGTTACAAAAATATGCAGTAAATATTCTTGAAAATTCTTTGCTTTAGCCAGATAGCAAATGGATGATGACCCTTCAACTATGACAATTCTGATTGTTTATGGATCTTCTGCTATATGCCACTTCCTGCTGCTCTTGAGTAGGCTGATCAATGCACTTCAATTTGTTTCTATAAATATGATCATCAATGTGCTTTGTTATTTCTACAATTTTTTCCTGACAAAGTCCTCAAAACTTTAACCAACCTATCGTACATGCTCCACAAGGGATTCCATGGCTCTAAGCATTGCAATTTCCTTAGTGTCTAGGACAAACAGGTCTATCTTTCTTCTTTAAAAGGGTTGCGAAAACCATCAATGACCCAGACTATGGATGGTAAATATTTCATGAAAGAAGTTTGTACACCTACTTGTTGGTCATGGTGCCACTTATATTGAAGTCTATGAAGTTGCTGTTTATCTTGAAACTGTTCAATTAGACTGGAAACCATTGGTTTTGCTACCATCCAATGCCTCATTCTCTCTTACTTATCTTTAAAATGCACCACATTTATAGCTATATTTTAAAACAGCTGTAACTTAATGATAGAAATGGATATGAATATGATCCAAGTTTGATATTGTTCCATGGAATGAAAGCTTTCATTCGATACAAAAAATGATACACTTGCTCAGTAGCAAATTATATAATGGAAAGCCTACTTGTCTCTTATTTAGATTAGCACCTAGAGGTCATGAAAGCTCAAATCTAAGATTGTCCATTTTGTAATTCTCAATTTGTTAGTCTGTTTTCTTGTTTGTTCGATAACTACACTCATACAATTGTGCCTTAAGGGTTCAATTTCAGGATTTGATGCAAGTCAACCTGGGGTCATAAAAAGTAACTTTAGTAAATATCAGGTAGTTTGATAACTCCTCCCAAATGATTGATTAGGTGTAAAGGGTTCAAATCTTCAGGGTTTGAGGGGGGTGAGTTTGATGAAAATCAGAGTAAAACCTTACCAATTAGACTATTTCTTTCAAAATTTCTATTTTATTCTTCTTTTTTCTTCTTTCTCCCCTTTATCTCCCTTCCTTCTTCTGTCCTCCCTTTTTTCTTTCTGTATTTAGTTTCCCCCCACCCTACTGCAACAATTTTTCTTACCCTGCAAACTTTGAAACCCCATTTCCATCCTTTCCCTCCTTTAGTCCAAAGTCAACCATGTTTTAAATAAATTGAGTTTCCAACCACAGGAGACCAAAGTTCAACTGAAAAAGTGCTTCTGGGTTGGACAATTCTCTAGTAGTTGTAATGCTTGAATAACAAGAATATCACAAAAAAAAGTGGATAAATTTATTTCATTTCATTTACCTCATGACAAAGATTCTATCAAGTTTGTTGTCTCAAGAAAAAGCCTATGTACACCAAGTAGCTGTATATCTCACAGGATAGGAAAGAACAAACAATATTGCATCACTCAAAATTTTATTTGACCACAGGACAGTTTGTCAAGAAAAGAGCAAGAAGACTCTTTAGCAAGATTGTTGTCTAAGCCAAAACGTGTCCACACCTGTTGGTGTATATCCCACCTGCATATCTGTCCAACTGTAAAGAAGTGCTATAATATACATGGCTGTTCAAGTCTGCCCAGACAGTGTCCTGTGTTTGACAACTTCAAAAAAAAATTTTTTTATAAGGTTTACCTGCATATGAGCTTTGAGAATTTATTTTTAATTGGGTGGGGATGAGTGCGCATATGCTAATGGATACATTTTTAATCCAGCAGAAGCTTTCAAAGTAGTAAGTAGATGGACATGCTTTGGGTTAGAATTATCCACTGTCAAACACCACCCTCACTAAGGGTAAGTCTAGTTACATAGCTATTGGGAAAAAGATACAAAGAGGAGGGAAAGGAGGCAGACCAGGTTTCAGAATAATTTTTTTTAAGCTTTCATTTTTTCACCACATACATCAGCTGTAACTACATAAGTCTTTCAATTTTCAACTTTAAAGGTACCATAGTTGGGGATAAGTTCCCTTAGAAAGACGTCACAGATTCGGAAAATTCATACAGCCTAATGCAGGATAAGTCAGCTACATTCTACTCTACTAAAATAAACTAAGGAACAAATAATAGAAATGACTTTGGTTTTGAATGCCAATTTAAGAATTATTTGGGATCTTAATAAGATAAACCATTTTTTCATTTCACTACTTTGTGGGTGCATCAAGAGTTACTAACCCACCTCATCTCCACACAACCATCAACAGATCATCGGATTAAAAGACATGCAATGTAGTACACTTTGAATTTCTTAATACTTCTTGAATTATCTTTTATTTATGGAAATTGATCATTATAACACATTAGATGAATACTCCAACCTCTGCAAGCAATGCTGCAAATGGTCCTCTAGTCTGATTAAAAATGCAAGAACCATCAAACTTTTTACTCATGGAAACCTCAGATTTCCACATGACATGTACAAGTCAAATATTTTTTTCTCTTATTTTTTTGGCCCTTTCTTTTTCATTATTTTTTTCCTCCCCCCCCTCCCCCCTTTTTAGATGCCCTTTTAGGGAAGATTTCTTTTCATTTTGTGGGTGTATACCCAAAATGTTTGCGCTTCTGTATGTTCAGTCTATATAGAAGAATAAGATGAATTTTATTCAAAATTAGGTACTGCTAATTCTTAGGAAATTTTAGGTGTTTAAAGAAATAAATCAAATAATCAAGTTTTTAGCATTAATTTTGAACATAAATTTAATAATTAGTACTACATGCAGTGATGTTACTTTGAAGACTGTTATAAACCATCGACAATTTAGCCCAATTTTATGGAGGAGGGGGAAATCCCAGTGACTCCAACCCTCTTTCCTATATGAATCCCAGGTGTGAAGGAACTGATTCCCTGGGATGAACCAGTTGGTTGGTGGTGTGGGGAACTAGTTCTCTGACACAATAACCCTAACTATTTTCACCATTTTCTCAAAAATTCTGTACATCTAAAACAGCCACTGGTGATTTCTTTAAAAAATTGACTTTTCAATCATAATACTTAGAATGTTGTATGAAGAAAATCACAAAGATTCTGATTCTGCTATTTTTTTAATGTTATTGAATCACATAACATAGAAATGAAAAATAGCTGCCATTCAGTTGAATAAATACATACATTTTGTATACAAAGGTAAAATGCTTTTCTGTAAAGAATGTTTCTCTTAAATGTATCTCTACATACACACTAAACTTGCAAGTCAATTAAAAGAAGAAAACTCTAATCATGCGAATATCAAATATGGTATATGTAAATCAGAGCATTCTTCTTCAATAGATTCTGTAAGATCGGATTTAATAAATGCCATTTTCTCTGCATATCTTTATTTTCCTGCCATCTTCCCTACTTACCTAACTTCATCTTCCTTTCTTGAGGTGGGGGGTGATAGTTTAAGGGTTTAAGGAAGAAAAGTGGAGGTGTCACATATGATATGCCAAGAAATTAGTGTGAACTCATTGTTTCCATAGATTACCTACCTGCACCTGGAAGGAGGCAGAAGAATGTTTGTTCTTCATTTCCTGTCGCTCTGTCATACAAGATTCAGCTGTGGTGCTACTTTACTTGTCACCATTGATAACTAGCGTGAACTCTAAGAGCTCCTCCTTTCCTACCTACTCCTTAAAGTGGAAGCAAACTCCACACTTTGAGAACTGTAGCCATCCATGCCACAGTGCTCTTCTCTACTATAGAAACCTGAGTTAGCAGCACAGCCTGGCATAAAGTGTTGTTGCACAGTGCAATTTGCAATTCATCCATCACCACACATAAGATTGTCTCCTGTTTTCTCTTAATACAGTGCGTATGGGAAGCTACTTGGAGATGCTATGAGATGACCCTGCAGCAATATATGCATCTGTTTCAGACTGTGATTGATCCCTGGCTCCTGTCCTCTATTACTCAGGCAACCAGAGCAGCAACACGATCCCTGACTAACAGGTTAGATCTCACTAACCAACTACCACACCATCTCTCTATTAGTGGCTGGGTGGAAATGTGAGTTCTTAACAAAGGTAAATATCATAAACTGATACAGTGAACTGCTGGTATAAGACAATAGATTCTTTTACAATACTTGTACAACAATTATGCATAATGATACACTACTTTGGTAGCTAGTGGAGAGCTTATTATACCCAGTTATCTCTGTAATTATATTTTATACTTCATGGTTACTTCCTGGATCTCTGCTCAGCTCCCAGGGGCCCACTGAATCCTTATCATGGAGTTCAAATAATAGTCCTTATCCAGCATTTCTTGGTTACCCACATTCTTATTAATTACAGAATTTTCATAACTCCTGACTTTAGCCAGCCTCTCTTGGGAAACCACATTTCTACTGTTCATGATTAGTCCTCCTCCTGTGGCTCTGACACAAAAGTACAAAAAAAAATAGTAAGGCCACCATATTCGAAGATTCAGAAGGACACTTTGGGGAGGAGTATCATATTCTACTTGTGATCATTTTTGGTGTGTGATTAAGCACTTTAAGTTAAGTATAATAGGAACATAACTGGTAATTTCCAACCAATAAGTGGCTCACTTACCATTTATGTTTTGACTTAATAATAACTTGAAATATAGAATTCCAATGCCACTGAATTTCCATTGGAAAAAAAGGGGAAGAAAGAAACCAACCATGACCATGAATGGAGCCATAGACCTAAGCACTGGTGTTCCTGAAAAAGTTTCCTAAGAAGAACAAAAACAACACGATCAATGAAAATATTTAAAAAGTAACATTTAGACTGTTCGATAACAATTTTTGGAGTTTAAATACCCTAATATCTCTCATTTTCCTCACTTCCCTCACTTCTGTTCAAAAGTACAGTAACACAGTTCAATCTTTAATGCTCTATCTTACTCTAAGTACAATAACAAAATATCAATATAGATTTAATGCAAAATCTATTGTTTAGAACTAGAAAAATACTTATCCTGTAAAGAAGAGGCCCCCCGCCCCCTCCTGAAGGATATTTAAACATAGCACCCATTCTATGAACAGAGACAAAAAGACCTCTTAATATTATTGTACATCTGTGGTTTTGCATCTCATTTCAGATGCTTGGGCCTACAGGGCTTAAAAGGAAGAAAAGAAAAAGAGCTGGAAATGGTTTGGGCACAGTTTTGCTCAAGTGTGTATACACAATTGTGGTTTGTAGTGAATGGGCTAGTTTACTCAGCATAGAGTTGTGGACCAGAAAATTTTCAAAAAAAAAATAGCCCCATAGGTAGGGTTTCACTCTGATCTGCACCACACTTCCTGATAACCAAACAAACAAATAATAAACAAAGAAACAAACTAACAGAAACAAACAAGCAAATAAAGGAATTAAAACAAGCAAGCAAACAAAGAAACAAATAAAGTATAACCGAACAAACAAATTGAAACTTCAGTAAGATTGAACCTCTTTCTCTTTCACTCACTGTTTAAGATTCTTAGTCAACATGACACAGGTGAAATCTATTGATTTGTAATTCTGATAACTCACTGTGTAAAATGATAAAGCTCACCCTGCTGCTTCTTTGCTATCTCAATTCAGAAAATAATGAGCTTATCTCGCTGATCACTCTTCTTGAATTACATTTTTGGCTTTTTCTCAGTTCCTAAGTAACTGTAAATCAATGGAAACTTTATTAGCCACCGAGATAAGTCTACTTAGTCTTCATATCAAGCATTGTACTCCCCATGCCTCTTTCCCACTACCAAAAACTCAACAACAAAAAATTGTCTTCACTTTTGGAGTGTATTTGCACTAATGCTTGGGAATTGTGAATATTTAATGAAAAACCAAGCAATTCAATAATTCAGTCTTCTAAGGAGAAGTCAGTATGACTTAAATATGAATATGCAGAGTGCACAGCATATTCTGATTTCTTCAAAAGAAATTTCCCCTCCCTCCCACTAATAGACCATGGGCCAGATAGCAAAAAGGTTCCTCCCCCTCCGCATGTATATAACTGTCTATATGATTTTTAGTTACTTCAACCATATGTATTCACAAAATGACTTAATATGCACGCAATATCCGATTGTATGAGTACAAAGTATGAGATCTAAAATGGTGACTAATTGCCATTGGTTGAATTTGAAAGACATTCTTCTTTTTGATCAAATGATGTAAATCATGTGTTGATGTATTGACTAGCAGCATATACCCGGTTGCTCAACTAATGCCAAATGAAATATTATAGAAACCACTCAAATTTTTGCATTATTAATCATTTAATTAGCTTTTGGAAGCCAAATAAACAGCCTGGGGATGTGGCTAATACCAAACCCCACATATTACCACACCAAGATTGGTTAATAATGCTCACCCAGTTACTTGGAATCCATATGCCAAAATTAAGCCTGATTTGTCCTTCGATGAGTTTTTGGCAGGAATAATGACTTCCTATGGGTGTGCAATAATCAAACTTCACCTATTGACACATGCACACATGCTTTATGATGCTTACCCAGTTGTTTGGAAACCACATACTATATTTCAGTCTGGTTGGTCCTTTGATTAGCTATTAATAGCCAAAACAACTTCCAGTGAGTGGAGCTATGGCCTAACCACATCTATGTGTGGTTAGTAATGCTTACCCAGGTACTTGGAGAGTGTACGCTGATTTTGAGTCTGATTGGTCTTTGATGAATTCTTTTTTGTCCAAAGGAATTCCTTTGAGTGGTATGACAACCACACCCATCACCATGCCCAAATGTGTTTGATAACTCTCACCCAGGTATGTGGAGAGCACATGCAAATTTCGACCTTTTTAGTGTGAGTGTTTGGCTATGATTCCTAGATACTTCACAATTCTAATACAAAAGATCCATAAGATTAATACATCAGCATTATATCGGGACAATAATAAAATGAGATACAATATGAATATTTCATATAACAATTTGAAATCTTTTTAAATTAAAAAATATTTCCTCTTTGTACTTTACTTAATTTGTTGTCTTAATTTCATCTGCACATACTTTTTAAACCACTTTCTTTTTTTTCTCTTTCTTTTTTTTCTGAGATTTTTTGTCAGGCTGAGTCTGATTGACATGTTCAATTGATTCTGAAACATCAGCCAATGGAGGAATGTCATTTGTGATTTTCTCAATTGTACAATCCAACTGAGAATTAGAAATTTTGGAGTTTTTTTCCTGAGATTTCTTTGTGTGTGAACTCCTTTTGAGAGACTTAACTGATACTGGCGTAGAAACCAGCCCAGATACAGAAACTCCTGGTGTTTTTTCATTCAATAGTAGACTAGATATTGCAGCAGAAACAGGCTGAGAAGTTTCTTCATGTTGTCTCATTTTGGATTTGCTCCTACTGGACAGACTATTTAATTCTGGATCAAGTAACACCTTAGTAGCTGAAATATCTGGGTTTTTCTCAATAGGATGCTTACTGTGATTTTTCTTTTTCTTTTTCTTTTTCCCATCTTGTCCTGGCAACCCAGCAGTGGAATCATTTGGCTTAATTTCGCAATTTTTTTCTGTGGCTGGGGTAGAAACTATTTGTGAGGTAGAATCCTTTGGGCATTTTTCATGGCTTGAGGAGCTCTTTGAAATAGGGAGCTTTGATTCTGAAGCTGTGACCAGCACCTCTTCACTGCTATTGGGATTCGATTGGTCTTTCTTAGTAGACTTCCTTTTTGATTTAGACTTTGAGGATGTGGAGGCATCACTTCCACTTTTATTATGCTTTCCACTGGTATTTTTTTTCTCTTTAGATGTTTTTGGTGATTCTTTTTTACTTCCTTTTTTTTTCTTTTTTGAAATCTCATTTAGAAGATTGTGGTCTGATAAATTGTCATCCTTCTCAGGAAGATGGTTTAGACTTTCCTTCTTATCTATAGAGATATTTGATGCACTAATCCTTTCTTTCTTGCTAAGGCTATCACTCTCTTTTAGAGTCTCTCTTTTAGGTTTCTTACTAGTTTTATCCTTACCCTCCTTGGAAGAATAATTCTTACTTCTCTTTGGTTTAATGGATTCCAGTTCTTGGCTTTTCTCATCAAAAATATCCAAAATATCCTCATGAATTTGTTTTTTTTCCTTTTCATTGTGTAACAATGACTTCAAAGTATCACTTATTGATTTAGATCGTTTCTTTTTACCCTTACTTTTTTCCTTTTCCTTCTTATTGACCTTAGTTCCCTTTAGGTCTACCTTATATGAAGGAAGTTTATCACTTTTCTCAGGTTCATTCATTTGTTGGACAAGGTAGTTCCCTTGCATAAGTTCCTCCTTGGTTTGTGGTATCAGGCTACCACATTTTCCATCAGCATCTGGCATGACAGAAAACCTTTTCACCTCTTTATTCTTACCATATTGGTCATCAAAAGACAGAAGCACATCAACGTTTTCTCCTTCATTATCGATATCTATACTGGCAGGGAAGTTAAAGTTGGGGGGGAGTTTCCCAGATATTGACTCATCCGTTGGAGCATGTGAGTAACTACTGGGTGGGGCTACAATTAAAAGGTATTGGGTCTTTTTCTCTCCTACATGAAAATCCTCTGGGGTGGTTGCATCCACTTCAGCATTTTTGAAAGTGGGAGACTTATCTCTTACCTGAAAGTTTTCTGGGTTGGTTGCATCAACTTCTGCATCTTTAAAAGTGGGAGGCTTATCATCTGGGAGAGGTTTGTCAAACACTTTGATAATTGGTTCAATAGTTTCATTCAGGGAAGCGGTGCTAGGTGTAGGGCATTCAATGACATCGATGACTTGACTATTATGTACATTTTCGCTGCTTGTTACTGAATCTAATACTTTAACAGTTAACTGATTGTCATCAGATATTACTGCAATATCATTAAGCCAAATATCTCGTTTTATCTCCGATATTGTGCATCTTTTCATTGGTGAAAATGAAAGCATTCTTTTTATTAAAGAACGACATTCATTTGATACTGTCACAGGGAAGGATATAGGGATTCCATCTGAGTGTATGGCTGACCCTATTTTATGTGGGGGTTCACCAGAGACCATTGTGTATAAGATTATACCTAAGGTCCACACATCCACTGGTTTGGAATCATACACATGGCTAAGAAAAACTTCTGGAGGGGAACTAGGTGTTCCTTTGAAAATGTCCCTATTGTCATAGCCTGGTACAATGGCATGCTCAAAATTAGTGATTAATGGCATGTGATATCTGTCAAGGAGCACATTATCACATGTGAGCCCTCTTATGCAGATACCAAAAGAATGACAGGTGGCAACTACATTTAAAATATCTATAAATATTATTTTGGCCTCACTTTCTTCGAGGTTGTTCTTCTCTATAATGTAATCATGGAGGTTTATGCCTTTTACATTCTCAGTGGCCAAGAAGTAGTATTTATCAGACTCATTATTGCAAATAAATCTGATGACATTTGGATGACCTCCCAGGATTTTAAGTAATGCAATTTCTCTTGGTAAGATCCATTCAATGTAATCCTTTAACTCTGGATATTCCTTGTTAACACACTTTAATGCGAGTGTTAGGTTATACTGCTTGGAATGGGCTTGTCTAACAGTGCCATAAGTGTGATACCATAGAGCTTTCCCAACTGTAAAACTTACTTCTTTGGCAACCTTGGTAAACTTTTTCTCTTCACTGGCTGGGATTGTTGATTTTGGTAGAGCAACCCTCAAAAAAACCAGATTTGGGTAAGGAAGATGGACATTTTGGTTATATTTCACACCATAATGTGTGTTAGTTGTTGATAAGGCAGATTCTCCTTCGAATTTCATTAGATCACTAAGCTCTTCTGATTTGTAGGATATTCCATGAAACGGTCTCTCATATTGCTTCCCCAAATTAGTTGGGACATCATTTCTGTTTTAAAAAAAGAGGCTATATAATGCAGTTAAATGTATATGAATTGTTCCCAATCTATACCTTTTAAATGGGTACCTTACTTGGCATATGCATTAAGATGATAAACACAGGTGTAGCATTTAATTAGCTCTATTCATAGATACAGAAATGATTATTTACTCAGTTAAGATGGCCACCTTTTATGACGATAAACATAGAGGTACATTAAAGTGTTATCCATAGACACAGAAACAATTGTTTACTCATGGGAAAGGGTCAACTCACTTGATACATGCATTGCAATGATAGACACAGCAGTAACAATAAATTAGTGCTATCTATGGATAGATTACCAACAATGTACTCATAGCAATACTACTATTTCTAGATAAATAAATTGAAAATAATGCATATGAAATGTAGTGTTGTTCTCTTTTAGTTACACACTCAATTTTAATTGTCCACATTATATTTAATATATATTGACCCCATTTTTTCTTCATCATTCTTATAACTATACCAAACTAACTTGTACCATTATTTGCCACTTAAATTTTCGGTCTACCATTGGCTAGTTGTTGACTTCACCTTAACTTTATATGTTTTTAACATATTTAAATAAGTCATATGCTGTGTCAGTTTCTTCAGCGAACAATGTGTTAACAGAGCATGGCAAGGACTTGGGCATTGATGACTGGTTCTAAATGAGTGCCACTAAAGTAATAGTCAAGTACCATAATAATAATCGAGTTTATGTATCAGTACAAAAATCATTAGTAGTTTCTCATGGTGATAGTGTGGTGGCTGAGTAGTTATGCTCTTGGAAACCCAGCAATGACAGGAAAACTTTCCTGTCCTTCAACATCTTCCCACGCCAGTCCACTCAGCTCATGTTGACTACCTCCTCATGGTGAGCCCTGGAAAACTGACACATAGTCAGGCTAAAGTCAACCAATTGAGAAGAAATTCTCAGTCTTATTTTGTTGTCCTTGGTGCATAACCTGGTATAAAAAATTTGACAAAATGTTAGTCCAACAATATTCATGAAGAAAACATAACTTGAACATTTGCTTCCTGTGGGGGGGGGGGGGGGGTGTAACTACACATTGGCATCACAAGGGGGACAACTGCAGCCAGAACTCAATGGAGGTGACATGCTTTTCAACAATCTTAAAAAATTCCTGGAGTCTGGAGGTCCAATTCTGTCTGTAAGTCCAGGAGTGGCAACAGTACATTGATACCTAGTGAGATAGCAACTGCAGTGGAGCTGCTGGAATAGCTATCTGAAGACCCAGCTCTTCTGAAGGAATAAGTAAAGAGTACCCTTTAGAGAGTGCAATAATTACTAATAACTTTATAGCCTAGTGACAGTGATTCTTTTTTAGCTTCATCCAGCTCAGATTCAGGTAGCTAGTTAAGTATGCAATTGTTCTTTTTTTACATGTGGTTATAACATTATAGCTAGTAACTGCCCTGGGTTATTAGCTATAAATATTATAACCAAGTGTAAAAAGAACAATTAAAGAGTTTGCTACATAGCTAGCTAGCTATGAAATATCTGGCTCCACACCAAAAATGGTAAGCTAGCTAGCAAGTACTCCCTTGAGCAATCAAAAGTCTTTGCTACTCATTTTCTGTAGCAAGCTATATAGCTAGCTATTGAATAAACTACACACCAGAAGTAACCAAAGCTAAAATCATTTTATAAATAGCTATATTTTATCATAAAAAATCAAAAAAAAGTCTTTGATCCCCATTTTCTGTACCTGAATCAGAGCTAGTGAAACTGAAAAGTGGTATCAATAGAATCTGAAGGTATAAATAATTATTGCACTTCTTTAGTTTCCAACTCCACAAACTTTTTTTAGTTTCTATTTCACTAGATGTCAATGTGCTGCTACCAATCCTGAATTTACTGGTGGAATTGAGCTTCTGACTCCAGGAATTGTTTGAAATAGTGTATCACCTCCATGAGTTCTGGCTACAGTTTTTTCCCCTTGCAAAGTCAATGAATATTTGCAACCCCATAGGAAGTTTTAAAAAATTTAGGTTAGCATTCTTCATGAATATTTGACTAAAAATTCCCAAATTTTTGCACCAAGTTATGCATCAAAGACAAGATAAAACAATAAAAAAAAATATTAATTTTTTTCCAGTTCAGTTACCCTTTAACAGAACAGTAGGCATAGCAGAGATTCCCCTTCCTACTTCTTTGATATAAACAAATAATAATGCGGCTATTACTTATAAAGAATGTAACTTAGCCTGGTATATTAGTTAAATGACAGTTGCAGTAGCCTTATATGAGGATAAGGATAAAATGTTTGAATCCTTGGGTAGAAACACACTGCAGGTGCAATTACTTTCCTTAAACTGGAGGATCAAAATAAGAATATATATATATATATGCCTAAATAGATTTAACAAAGTATACCACAGACTCATTTCAGCTTCACTTGCAACAAACAAAATTATTAAAATATTCATCCAAATAGCTAATTAAACCACAGGCTCTGTAACAAACATAAATGCACACATACACACTCACAAGTTGAGGTGTAGCCTGGTATGACCCAGCCCATGTTAATCCCAGTGTCAAATTGTGTGGGCATACTATCACCGAAATTTTTTAAGGACAAATATGCATGACCACTCCCCATTTTCTCATGATTGATGGGCATAAGTCTTATTTGTGTAATTACAAAAAGAAACATAATACTACTACATATTTTATGTAATGATTATGTTATTTGTTTGTTGTTTTCTTTATTTCACTGTGGTAAGTCAGGTCTGACCCTTACATGCCATCTGGAACCTTCTGATCTGCAGTAACTTGCCATATCCATTTAGATATATATACTGTTCTGTAGTACATGGTACCATGTATTACTTAACGTTATGTGGGTTCGGAATGCAGGCATATGTGTGTGTGTGTGTGTGTGTGCCTTTGTAGGTAGGAAGGATGTAAGCAGGCAGGCAGGCAGGCAGGCGGGCAAGGCAGGCAGGCAAGGCAGGCAGGCAAGGCAGGCAGGCAAGGCAGGCAGGCAGGCAAGGCAGGCAGGCAGGCAGGCAAGGCAGGCAGGCAGGCAGGCAAGGCAGGCAGGCAAGGCAGGCAAGGCAGGCAGGCAGGCAGGCAAGGCAGGCAGGCAAGGCAGGCAGGCAAGGCAGGCAGGCTGGCAGGCAGGCAGGCGGGCAGGCGGGCGGGCGGGCGGGCAGGCGGGCGGGCAGGCGGGCGGGCAGGCAGGCAGGCAGGCAGGCAGTCATATATATATATACTCTATCTAAAATCTACAATTTGTTAATTGTGTCATATATACTGAACTATCAACTTACCATGTGTTAAAATAGGGAGAAAAAAGTATATAATTGGTGTAACAAAATTGATTATATGGTACACACAGCTTATATATGCCAACAGAGGGAAAAGCAGAGGGCCGCCAAATTTTGAGTGGGGGATCTTGGTGTCCAGTGGGGCATTACTATCTATTTTGCTTTGGTGAGGGACTACATGAGTAACCAGGATTTAAACAATGGAGGCTTAAAAAGGATTTTAAATGGAGACACCCCCTCCATTGGTGAGGAAATCTTACCATGCCATGTTGAGGAAAAAATCTATCACAGATATCGAAAAGGAAAAAAAAGAATTATGAAATCCAACATAGCGTGCTTCACAGCTTATAGATGTCATCAAAAAAATGTTTATAATACGCCTAAATAGCTTTCCTCAAACCTTATAGAAACTTCCTAGTACTGCCAACACAACCACACACCCCAAGCTTTTCGAAAACATTTCCAAGTGCAGTTTACAATACTACAAATTCATTTCTGCCCCTCCCCCCACCCTCCGACCAATATTGTAATCATCCTTATATTAAGAAAAAGGAAAAGTCGGTCTGCCACTACACCAAACTGGGATGCCACAGGAAAACTCATGCAGAAGGCTGACCTGCTCATCATCTTACGAGATCTTCATAGGCCAAAAGTGGATGTCTGAGTGTTTGGACAGGTCCTTGCAAGATGTAAGGAAATGCAACAAGCAGTTTGGGGGCCTTCCATGCTCATGGCAGGTGACTGGAAGCAGATCCTACCAGTGGTGCCACATGGATCCAGACCTAAGATTGTCTAAACCACCCCTAAGATATTGTACATCTGGAACCAGATGAAGACTATGGAACTGAGGCAGAATATCTGAGTGACCAATGCAAACCAAGATGATGCCGACTTGTCAGACTACCTGGCCAAGGTTGGAGGAGGAACAATATCCATCTTGAGGATATCAAGCTGCACAAGGTCCAACTTCCAGGGAATTAAACCTGGGATATTTAAGGCAGTCAGACCTAATCGACTTTGTCTTCAATAACCTTGATGACCACCACCAAGACCTCACAATGGCCACTGCAATGGGACCTGCTATATAATTACTCACCTCAACAACCACATCATTGAGGGATTCAATATAAAAAAGAAACAGTGCTATAACTTAATGAAAGTGGAAAGAGAAGGTAGCTACATATGAGGCAGATATATTTTTAGGGTGTTCTACATTTGATTCTAGTTTGTTTTAAAATCTAGTCAGTATCTACAAAAGAATATGTTATTGGTTAATTTTACTTAATTTAAAAAATAAGTTTGAATATGGTTTCCATCACTAGATTGCTGATTAAATAATTTAAGAAAACATTATTGGATTACGTCAATATTTTTTAATATATCAGATAAAAAAAGAACATTATTCTTGAAATCATTCACATTATATACCATAGAAAGTATAGACAAAGAGCTGTATTTGAAATTCAAGCTAGTTCGGTACAGTAATATTTTAAAGATTTTTTGTTGTTGTCAAAACAACTAGAAATCAATTAAAATCCACTTTAACGGATACCTCACTTGAAATCAGAAAGTATGGTAGTACTCTCTAAGTAGGGATAATCACCAAAACAATGGTGGCCTCATTGGCTAATACAACATGAAAGCTTCACTTTCTCTGCATAACTCAGACCTAGGCTACAAAACTCACCTGCAGTCGATATAAGCTGGAACACAAACTACCAGGATAGTTTCTGTCCTCCAAATCAATAGCTAAAGTAGAGAGCTTAGACTCGTCCAAATCACCAAATGTTCTCCATATTTCTTCTTATTATTTCTTTTCTTAATTCCCAGGGCTAGCTGGCTACAGCAACTCATTCAATAGTTTTACTAACAGCTTACTATTTCTTTGGATTAGGTCCATGATCTCTTCATTTGCTTCACCATGCTAACAAACTACCAAAGTATATCCCAGACTAATAGCTTCAGTGTTTTATTGAAGGCGCCATTTTGACCACCAATTTGTTTACATGCACAATCTAAAACAAGTTCATGCTGGGACTATGAATATCATTAAATAAAATTATAAAAGGGGGTGTGGTCCCAGCATTCAGGTAAAAAAAAAATCCAGTGAGTCCCCTACTACTACCGCCACCAAAACTACACTTCCAAATCTTGAATGTAAGTCAAATTCTTTAGCTAAATTTGTAACAGCTAGCCATAGCATTGTTATAGCTAGCTAACTGTTACTTCTTTCTGATTTGGCAGTGACCTCTCTGAAGCTCTACACTACTAACAGCAGCTTCTACTACTGCTACTACTACTACTAGAGCCACATTTAAAATATATATATCTGACAGTATACAAAAACTAAAGGAAACAAGTGAAAGTAAAACTATTTCTTTGAAATAAAACTGGTAAGTAGGGATTACATGTCAGCAAAAAGTGCAGAAGAAAGAATTCTGTTACCGTATATGTTACTAAATTGCCTACTTCACTGATTCCACATTCTCACATAATATGTAAGGTGTAATGCCGAATGACTGCCACCTCTTCATTTTACTCCTAGCTAGCTCGTGTGCAATAATTACTCTTAGTTCACAGGAATTTTGCAACACAGACTATCACACAGTTGTGTAGAATTCTAAGGTCAGAGGAATCAGTGAAGTACGGAATTTTGTAATATGCACTGTCACAGAATTCTTTTTTCTGCACTTTTTGCTGACATATCATCCTACTTACCAGTTTTATTTAAAAGAAATATTTTTACTTTCACTTTTTTATGTTATGTTGATACACATAGTGGTACTATTAATTTAGTGATATTTACAGACAAAATTAATAGTTGCCACTACAATATTAATATCTAAGCAGATAAATATTGTAGAACATTTAGCATAAATTTATATGTTTGATGTTTGCCACTGTTATTTTTATTGTTGTTATGTTGGTTGGTTGTTATTATGAATATGATTTCACTCTGGGAATATTTAATCGGACATCTTGCAGAAAGATTTCACTGTGGTTTCAATTTAATGATCAAAGCATCCATCCTGAAAGGATATAATTTTTTTTTATTTATCTATCTATCAATGATATCTTCCGGGTTAAATTTTTTTACACACTTGTACACATTATCTGTTAGATAAACGTTTCCATTAACATCACATTTAACCAACTTAATAAGTGTGAAATATATTATATTAGGAGGTAAACACATACTTAAAGATGCTATAGTGTCTGCTATTTCAAAGATTTAAAAAACACTCTTTAGCCTTTAAATATGAAGCATAATCCAGGATTAGTCAACTGAGAGGAACATCTACCTTTAGAAGGACTTGAGCTTATATCAACTCTCTGTAAGCTGATGTGTGCTTTTGGTGATTTTCTTATCTAAATTAAATTTGATCGGATCAACAATAAAAATTAAAAATAATTTTTTAACAACAGAAATGTCATTACTCTGTAGGTTTTCACTAATGCATTTTCCTTGAGTGATAGATGACATTACATCAATTAGAGATCGTGTGGATATCCAAGTGGTACTGGTGTCTTTAGATCACGCCTTCAACTTCTCTGGCAGGCCACATTTTCTTTATGAAGGGTTTGGTGTCTGTGGCTACAAAATATGTCCCACTGAAATGAAATTTTTTTATGTTGCAGTTGGTGGCATATTTCCACAAAAAAAGTTTGTGCTGAATTGTGAACCTGTTAATCTTCATATTTGCAATATTTTAACAGAGAATAAACATTTCAGGTTTCATTTGCACTACACACAGACAGTGTGGTTCTCCAGGAGTCATGGGGAAAATAATGAAATTGGTAATCCCAGACACCAATCCTTCTTTGGAAGGTATGGCCCACCAAGCTAGCCTCAAACAGCTGGTAAAAGGGTGATGCACCAAAATTATCGGTTATTGGCTAAAATTAGTTCAACACAAATTCAATTTTTATTTACCCTAGCTTGCACTACTATCTACGGGTGCCTGATAGCTTGTTCTGGATCTAGCATACCATTCACTCGACCCTTTAAAGCAATAAAGCTTCAAATCTAGCCATTGCCTGCCCTAGTACTCTAGGACGTGTGATAACTAGTGATTTGAAGAGAATCCTCTCTTTAGCATTTCTCTTCATTTATTTTGTTATATTTTATTGTATTAAAATGAATTTTCTAATAGTGCATTGTTTGACAAACATTATTTTATACACTAGCACGCAATTGTGGCCTTCAGCCACATTGCTTGCTAGACCCACCTTCGGTGGGCTGTGGTCACAAAATTGTCTTAAGGATGAACATATCTTATGGGAGTATGTGTCTTTCAGGATGACATGTCTCATGAGGGCACATGTCTTGGTGTCTTCAGCATGACATATCTTGCTATATGTTCCATTTTACTGGAAGACATTTCTTATTGGATGACATGTCCAGCTGGAATACGTGTAGTATGAGTGAATTTTAGAAATACATGTTTTAAAGTAGGAATGTCTTATGGAAGGCACATCCGGCATGAGGTCAGGTTTTATAGGATGGCACGTTATGCAGGTGAACATGTATTGCTGAAAGGCATGCTGTGCTATGGTCTTGTCTTTCATGAGAATATCTGTTGTGGGAGGACATGTTTAGTAGGTGGGCATGTCTTGCAGGTCTGTGCATATACTGCAATCATTTAAGCTGCTGTCAGTTTAGGCAACTGGTGTATTTGTTTTTTCCCAGCCACATTTTGTTTGTTCTGAGACATGCTTTTTAAAAGATTCTATGTTTGTATGTTCTTCTTGGGTGTGTAGGTTTATTTTTGTGGTCTGCTTTGTTGACTTTTTTTTTTTAATTGAAAACTTAATCTTCTTCATTCGTGCTTGAAAATATATCTCCTTTTTATGGTTTGAAAGCATCAACTAAAAAATTGTTCTTTAAATGAGCTGGACAATGTTGATGGGAGGTCCAGCTGTTGACACACAACACCAAGATTGGTTTGAAATCTTTGCTGTAATATTTTCATATTAATACTATGTCTGTGGCTCCTTTAGCAATAAGATCTTTGCCTTTTTTTTCTTTCTTCTAACACTGTTCTTTCTGTGAAATTTTTGATGACCATTATTTTGGGCTGTTTTTTGTTGTTGTTTTGGTTGTACAGGAACTTAATTTAATTGTGCAGTAATAGTTGTGAGTTCAAGTAAGGGGGGGGGTGAGGGGTGGAGATGGATAGTGAGTGTACAAAATTCTGAATGTTTCAGCTGCTCTCCAGAAGCAGTAGTCCCATCCAGCAATCGGATGTATTGGCCCACTATTTCTAAGCTCTACAAATTTTATTCTCCCTTTAGAGTTGCTGATAGATTTTCTTTCTTGTTAACTTGACATGCCATGTTGAAATGCATTAACGTCTCTTTGAAATGGTAGTGTGTGAATGGTATGCATTCCCTTTGATGGAAATAAAATGGCAGATGGAGAAGAGCCTTTTTTGGGCTTCTTTCAGTTACTACACTTGAGTAATGGGGTTGGGACAAATGGGACATAGCCAAGGTTACTTTCGCTTACCTGAACATCATATCTGCCAATTTTCAACCAGATCATTACAGCCATTTTGCAGTTTATTATACACAAATAAATAAATAAATAAATAAATATATATATAAACACCACTAGCTCTATTTGTATAAGATGAAGGGTCAGATTATAAGTCAGTTGATCCTAATGTCAAGGACATGGCAAGATATGAGTCAACGAGTAAGTAAACAAAGGCAGAGTTACCATTAAGAATTCTTTCTTTTTTTAAAAAAACTTATAAGCAATAATTTAGCAGCAATAATTATAGGCAAATCAGGCAATAATTTTATGACATTGTTTAAGTAGTAAATCGGATTGGTTGGGCAACAACTATCTTAACTTTTAATTTTTTTTTAGTTTTCTAAGAGGGAGAGAAAGAAAGAACAAACAAACAATAGAAAACAAGAAATAATAATTTAAAATTTTTTTAATATTACCTCCCCTCCTCCCCCCCCCTCCTCATCTTTAAAACTCTCTTCCCCTACCACCCCCCCCCCCCCCCCCCCCTCTCTCTCTCCTCTCTCTCTCTCCCTCCCCCTCTCCCTCCCTCCCCTCTTGGTCTCTCTCTCTCTCCCTCTCTCTCTGTCCCTCTTTCTCTGTCTCTCTCCCTCTCTATAAAATTATTGCACCCCATTTCTCCATCCCAGAACCTTACCTCAGTCTGTTTGTGTGATTAGCACCCATTTCTTCATAAGCCTTTTGAAAATCTTGGAGCACATTCTTCTCTTCCTCTTTAATGAAAATAAAGTCAAGTACAATCTTGGTGCCCAAATAATTTGAAGATACTGCCATTTCAGACTTACAGTTGCTGTGGCAAAAATTTATGTAGTCTATAAAACAAAACCAGGGGTGGTACCAGGTTTGATTAGACGCTTAAAAAAAATAAATAAAAAAAATAATAATAATAAAAAAATTAAAAAAATTAAAAAATGCACGGAATGCGATGTTAAAACTAATCTGTAGGCACAGGGATTTATTATTAAAGAGTCAAAGCAAATTTTTCTTGCGTGTGTGCTATGGACAATGAGTTTTTACCCCAGTTTCATTTGATGGTTAGTCCCACCCACATGGCAAGATAAATAATTTAATCCACCATGATATAACACCAAAATGACTGGTACACAATACGCACTATGCTATGATTCACCTTTTGAACTCTGCAAAAATAGTACGGAAGTAACTCCTTTTAAAACTTGCCAACCTTCGAACTCCATATTACTTAGAAGAGGGGAAAGCTGCAGGTTTGATTTCTGATCTAGCGCTTCCTCCTCCGAACTAGATTTTGCAGCACACTTCCTACCAACTGAACGTGAATAACCAGTTTAAATTCTTTTTTTTAAGCGCAGACCCAAATAACTAGGGTGTTGTTCAGAAGCCCTCCCACACACCACCACCACCACCACGGGAAGGAATAAATACGTGCTAAAAAACCAATGCTCAAACGAGCATTCTATCCCGTGGGTCTTCAAGTCCAACTGAGTAGTCTATAGTAAAAGTACACCTGGTGTATTGCATCCCATGTATTCTATTCTTGTATTCTATTCACCGTATATCCTATCACTCCTCTATTATCTACCCCTCCCCCCACGGGTATTCCACAATTATTCCTGACAACGATCTGTTAGCGTTCCTTAGACTACGGGAGATGTCTCAAGAAACCTGTACTGGTCTCGCTGAGCACACTGGGGTGACCCTTAAGGTAAACTGCTTGTTAAACATTCATTGTCAGAAATTCTCCAGTTTTTGCTCATTTTTAAATCTGTAGGTAGGTATGTGGCAAAATCCAAATCTGAATATTTGAAAAAAAATTATAGGAATGGAGTTAACTTTTCCTCTTGGAGAAAATTAATGAGTTACCTGCAGCTTTAATTAATGAAAATTTATTATTTTTAAATGAAAACCAGGAAATCATCATTAGGATGTAATATTTGGAGATGTGTAATCAAATAAGGTATAGAATAATAATTCAACTAGGGGCAGAAAATAAAAATCAAAACTCTGAAAATGTGGACTAGAACTGGTTATAAAAGTACCTTTATAACATATTTCAATTAGACAACTGGCCCTAGCTGCATTATCTCTTTATTTCCTGTTGCCAATTCACGATTTTTACATGAATTTTTCCAATTATGGAACCTTATTTTATATCCGATCAGTCTTATCAATATTGTAAAGCTTTTAATAATTAGTAATATTCCCAACCATTTGCGTATGTTGGAAAATCTCCTGCTATCTTATCTAGAATTCAATTTTCTTTACTGTTCCTTTCTTCTCCATAATTTCAAAGAGTGTAATCTTTTAAAATAGAATTTCAATAAAGAAGTAACATGTGAAATGGCTACACACACACACACACACACACACACACACACACACACACACACACACACACACACACACACACACACACACACACACACACACACACACACACACAGGCAGTGGATAACGAACTGGTACCAATTACTGAAAATTATACCTAAACAACCAGTAAGATGATGATACCTTAATTTTATTGAAATTTCAATTTGAGAAGCTCTAACTTGCCCTAGTGCTCTACAGGTGTGTGATAGCTAGTACTGGGCCCAGCATGCTAGTCATGCACCCCTATGGTACTTAGGTATTCTAGGGCTATACTTAAAGAAATAACAGATCTATCAGCATTAAGTAGTGAATTCCTTAAGATGCGCTTAGTTTGCTTCACTTTACAAACAGGCAAACATGTGAATTAATTGGAATTGGTGCTTGGGTGGACTATAAAGCCCTATCCACACTATAAATGGGTTTGTACCTCTCTTCAGCAACACCCTGTTCCTAATGTTTTAATGCAGCCACACTAGCACAGGGCTGAACCTGCTCCACATTACCTGCATGGGCTGATTAATTGGTTATGCAGATTAATTGGTTTTCCTCTATCATGCATAGAAATGGGATATTTCATTTTCTGGTGTGTGCTATATTGTTCTGTCACCACAATATCATTGCATACAGGAGGATAGAGAGTGGGAAGAGAGCTGAGAGCTGTTAGTAGCTAAACCCCTAATAGCTAATATCAGCAATAAAGCCACAGTTATGTTCAATAAACTGAGCCGCTTGAAACCTACCCTTCTGAAGGTTTCAGGTGGAACCAGGTAAAACCAGGTGGGATGAAACCGGGAGTGGTGTGGATGTGTGGAACCCATTCCAGACACAGGTGAAACTGGTTTTATTGTGCAGTGTGGACAGGGCTTTAGACTGGTGCCATCTACTTGGGCTGGTCCCCTTCTTCTTCTTCTTAAGTGGTCCCCTGCTTCCCTTCAACTCCACACATTTGAGCATTTAACTGTTACATATCTTGTAACATTGTCTATGCCAAGATTCCCTGTTGTGCATTATTGCTGGACACACCCACTAGTACCAAAGTGGATGCTAACAGGCGAAGTACATAATCCTTATTTTGGCATTTGAAAACTGGGTGACTAATAAAATGGGTGTGATATCTTACTCTGCTTTATTGTTTGTGTGTCTGTCTGTCCATAGTGCATGCTCATCTCCACTCAGATTCCTTGACCAACTGTCCTGAAATTATCAGAGCTTGCTCACAAGCCCAAGGACCAGGTTTAGGGAGAGTTTGCTAGGTTTCTGGGAAGGGCCACTGTGAGTCTATTCTCTACCTGTAGTCAATAATGCATGCAAAATATAATACCATGACTACATGATCATTATGATGCTAATTTATACTTAATATGTCTATCAAACTCACCATTGATGGTATAGGATTCGGTTAAGGTCTTATTGGCTCATAAGAAAGTGATAAATTCTTATACTCAAAACGTTCTGGTGAACTTCAAACACGTGGATTGGTACCTTGAGGTCATCATCAAAGAAATTCAATTTAAAGAAGCAGATGAGATTGAAAACATTTTCATCAAGGTTTCATTCATCAATAAAACTAAATATTTTAAAAAGGAATCAATTATCCGAAACTGGATACAAACTTCTACGCAAATAAAGCCATTTAAGGTGTGCTAACATAACATTACATGTATGTACATTTTATTTTATTTATCTTAAAGGTTTTACAAAATTATTTTTACATGTGTATATGCATACCATTCTTTCACTTCTGTATTGAACTGAACAGTTAGGTTAAGAAGGTATTTTGGTATTTCAGTGAAGCTATGGTCAGGTACAGAGAGAGCCTACAGGTTGGCATAAACATTATGAAACCAAATTTCAACAAATATGCATTAAGATACTTAGTGAAAGTACAAACCAGCACAGAAGCTTGTAAAGTGCACCCACTTGCTTTCCTTGGCCTAATTGTAAACCAAGTCAGCAGTGTACTTTCCTTTCATGTAATATACTCTACCTTATTTTCATTGCAGTTCTTTCTTGAGGGTTGTGATATGACAGAGTGCACTGTAATGGTGTACATATTGGAGATGGATAGCCATGGAAAGCACCGATCCCTTGGAGGGATTGAAGTTCCACTCTCTACTGTCAATCTGAATAGCAATGATTTCTGTTGTTGTCAGTTGATGCATGATATCGCTTTTTAGACATATAGCCAGCTTAACATATATTGATGTGTTATTCATTCCTGTGCTCATTCGCAACTGTAATAATATTCCTTGCGGTTTTTCTCATCATATCAAGTTGAAATTAATTAATATATTTAATGCATAGACGAAATAATAAAATAATTAATAATAAGGAAGGGAGTAAACTGTAATTGGAGAGAAGGCATCGTATTTCATTGACCAAGTTAGCTAATGAAGATAACCTTCAAGACAAGACAGGATTTTGGTTTGATTGAATCATTCAAACATTCAGTGGCACTGCTGGCTAGCAAACCAGGTTACTATATACAAGGTTGTTACTATTGTAAGACCAAAAATAATAGTTAAAGTATGTACTGCCAACAGTATCGACATGGTATGATGTAGAAAAAATTTTCATGATGTCCCACACTTGGAAAATCCAGTAAGCATAGATGCCTGTTTCATGCTGCTAACTAACACCATATACGGTACTGACTGTTGTCCAGGCTGATGTGGACATGAAACTCAAAACAGCATTGATTTTTAAACCTTGTACTTCATTCTAATAACAGCAGCTTATAAGTAGTCCTGCAACCGGAATTGCTGTTGTTTTTTCGTTGAAAGGTTAGAATGTTTTGGAGGCATGGTGTAATACATTAGGTAGATTGCCACAACAATCAGATTTATAAGTTCAAATAATGAAATGAATGCATCCCCCAGTGACACCTGAACTTGACCCATCCCACCCCCCCCCCCCCCCCCCAAGGGCAGGGAATACTTTTCCATGGAATTAGAGAAGATATAAACTTTTGATTTTAATGTAAATATAAAGAAGACATACAGTATTGATTTTAATGTGAATTTAAAGATGACGTAAAGTAATGATTTTAATGTAAATTTAAATGTAACTTCTAAACTTTCATTTAATAGAAATAATCTGTTAAATGTTCTTATTTGGTAGTGCTTCTTGGTACACCACATTTCTGGTTTGTATGTTTGGGGCCAAGATGCTGAGCTTGTCTGAGCTACCTATTGAAGATGCCACTACATAGAACGTGCCATATGGGGAACATGCAACTGAGAGGTCCTCTCCAATGCTCTTGAAAATCCGGCCCTGAGACTTCTCCACTGTTATGGCAAAGCAATTCTGTGCTAATCTTTTAAAAACTTGTTCAGCAGAATATAGCCAGCTAGGGGCTAGCTATGCTCCATATAGCTTATGTACAGCTAGCTCATGCCATACATCCTCCTCCAAACTTTGGGCCCCCTCCATTGCAGCTTTCTGGATCTGCCACTAGATATCTTATGCAAAATTGTAACCTGATTGGTCTAGCATACCAATAGCATGTGGTTTCCACATGACCACAAGATGTTATTAGCATCAACTTCATGTGGGTATGGCACGACAAACCATACCCATTCACACATCCACAGGTATTCTTAATGATCAATCTGTCACTGGAAACCACGTGCCTAATTTCAACTTCATTGGTCTTCTGATTAGTTTTTGACAGTCAAAACAACTTCCTATGGGTGCAGCTATGACAAAACCACACCTATTGCCAAACCCACACATGTAGTTAATAATACTCTGCAGATACTTAGAGGGAACATTCCAAATCTCAGCCATACTTGTCCTGTAGCTTTCGGCATCCAAAATGATATCATGTGGGCGTTGCTATGCCAAAAAACACCCATTACCACACCCACAGGTGGTTAATAATACACCCCCAGTTACTTGGAAACCACATACCAAATTTCAGCCAGTTTGCTCCTTTAATTAGCTTTTGGCTGTCAAAACAACTTCCTGTGGATGTAGCTATGCAACAAAAAAAACAACAACAAAAAACCACCCCCATAAATGATACATCAGGCTGGTTAAGTGGAGATCACATGCCAAATTTCAGCCAGATTGGTGCTTTAATTAGCTTTTGGCAGCCAAAGCAACATCCTCTCTCTCTCTCTCTCTCTCTGTGTGTGTGTGTGTGTGTGTGTGTGTGTGTGTGTGTGTGTGTGTGTGTGTGTGTGTGTGGCTACAAAAGCACACCTATTGCCTCACCCACATGCAGTTAATAATGCTCACCTGATCACTTAAGGCTTGGGCTAGTACACAAATTTCTACCAGCCAAAACAAGCACCTGTAGGTGTGGCTATGCAAAGTCACACCCACTGTGGTTAATAATACTCAGCTGGTTACTTGGAGATCATGTTCCAAATTTCAGCCTGATTGGTCCCTTAATTAGGTTATGGTCAACAAAATGACTTCCTATGGGTGTGGTTATAACAAAACCACACTCATTGTCAAACCAGTACTTGGTTAATAACTGTCACTCAGTTACTTCAGGACCACATACCAAATTTCAACGTAATTGGTTCAGCGGTTTGGCAGTGAAAAGATTCTGGCATACACACATACACAGAGCTCCTATTTTATAAGTGCATAGATAAAATTCAATATCACATAAAGATTGCATAGTATGTGGTGATGTTTATATTATTTAAGCTGTATTCTCTGAATTCAGCATATCCCTCTCTAGCCTCTAGATTTTGAAGATACACCCACAAACACATCTCCTGTAGTTGGAATTAGTGTTGCAGCCGAAGGTATTTGTCAACCTCGCTTACACCTTTCCTGTGCATGCCAAGCAGGAGAAAACAAACAAACAAACCAAAAAAACCCCCCAACATAACCCCAAAATGGTACTCACAGTAATATCCCCCCCCCAACCTAGAAACCTGAAATTTTCCCCTTTCTTTATTCTTCTCTCTTATTTCCCCCCCCCCAGAATAGATATAATGTAATATACATGTGCACAACACATGATGTTAATGGTAAACTTGTGAATGAAGTGCTGAGTGTGGAAATGTTAATCCTTGATGTTGTAGTTCCGTGGCTTCCTAGTATTAGTATGCTTGCCCTTAGTCCTGGCGGAGCTGCTCAGCTTGAGTTGTGAAGTGACCCCCAGGACACTGCAGCCATTGGTCACATGTGTTGACCTGACACACTGCTGTGCTCTTCCATCCCTCCCTGCTGGTAGGGTCCTTCTGCCCCTCCTCTGTCCTTCACCCAAACATTTGGTGTCAAACTGCTTCATATGTCTCTTCATTTCTGTCCCCACCAACTCCATTTCTGCATCTCTGCTCTGGGGGTCAGGGGTGGATTGTCTGTCAGGTCGCTCGCTAGCGTTAACGTCCTCTGAAGACCACTCACCAGCAGCTAAGGTCCTGTCCATCATCTCTAACACCTGCTCCAGGGCAGCTGCTTGTCCTTCCAGAGAACTCTCACTGAAGTGCAGGGAGGGCAGGCCCTGGCCACACCTTCCTGCACACAATGGAGCATCCAAGGTCACCTACACACTCTGCCTCAACATGTCACAAGTAATAAGGGAGTGTTTCGTTCACCTGAACCAGTAGTAGGACTGCTACTGTCCTTGAGACGAGGAGCGTCCTGCTCATCTTCACCATCAATCCCCTTGGCCACAGATCCTGTCCTGACAGGCTTTCCCAAGCTGGGCCCTACCTCCTTCCCGCCACCAAACAGCACCCGGGCACCATCGAAATCCAGTTCTCTTCCTGCAACTCCAATTCCTCGTCCCCTGTCCCCTTCTCCTCTGTGTCCTCTCTCCTGTCCACCCTGGGCTGCAATGCTGCTGGAGGGAACATGTCCGTGCAACCTGTGGGGGCTGGTCTGCACACACTTCCCGACAAGATCCTTTCTTGCCTCCAGCCATCGTTCCCTGCCTTGTTCCAAAGGAGAGAGTGGAGTGGCCCCCGCCAGACGCTCCAATTGTGCAGATAGGAGCTGTTTCTCCCGCACCACGGAGATTATCACTTGAGTTGCCTGCAACAGCTTCTGGTGCAGCTTTGTCTGTGGAGTGTTCCTGGCCTTGAGCAGGTGCACCTACAGGAGAACATGTGGACTGATGACCCATACCAAACACTAGCACTCCAAGGCCTACAACAGACATGCACTATATACCCTTGCATAAGCAAACCCCTCCCCCCTCCTTTAAAGATGTTGATTAGCCTCTCTGAGCACTCACTTGTTGACAGTTAAAGGTGTAACATCATCGATCTATTGTGTTTGATGCAAACACCATACACCAAATCAACATAATGTGGTAAGAGCCAACAAGTTCAAGCGTTCCACACATCCTCAGGTAGCAGCCCAGAGAGTGGTACTTAATTAGAGTGGGAGAAGGGGGGGAGGAATGCAAAAAGTGTTTACTTAGAATAAGTAGAAGTGAAAGTATGGAGGAAGATACTTTATTAGAGTGAGAGAGGGGAAAATAATAAAGGAGTTTGATTAGAGTGGGGAGGAATAAAGGAAGGTGCTTAATTAGATTAGGAGAGGAACCTCACCATGCAGCACTTGCAGCCAGTGAGTGCACACGCACAAGGACTGGGGCCTGAGCTAAGTCTGCCAATACGTAGCATGAGAAGATCAAAGGTCAAAGTGCCACAAAGAGTGAAGTTGGACCTCCAAAACAGGTTGTTATGATAATTTGCTCAACATAACACCACACTTGTGTACACAGCTCAATTCACTGTCTATGTGGGATACTCACACCCCCCCCCCCCCCCTCCAAAAACATGTAGTTATTCTTCAACAATCAAATATTTACCCACAGACTGCTGATCCTTTAGTTACACAATACTCTCTCCTCTCTCTCCCCCTCCTCCTCCCCACTCCCTTCCCCTCCCAACTGTCAATTCCTACACCCCTCCCCGCCCTCATCCCCTCCCCACCCTCATCCCCTCCCCACCCTCATCCCCTCCCCACCCCCATCACCTCCACCCCTCCCCTCCCCTCCCCCATCCCCTCCACCCTTCCCCTCCCCCATCACCTCCACCCCACCCCCATATACATACAATTTCATTTTCTTCCTTGAGCTTCTTCTCCAGGAGGTGTACTGTGTCCCTCCATTCATCTCTGCTCCTCTCCAACTGGTCCTTCTCCCTCTGCAGAGAGGCAATGGCGTTGTTCAGGGCCAGGACTTGGTGGCCATGTTGCTGCAGTGAGGCCTCGCAGCACTGCCTGGAAAAGATGTGCACAGACCCTGCAGAGGCCACTGTGTGGGCAGGCTGCTGCTGGTCAGCCCTGAGGCCAGCTTGTCTCTGTGAAGAGCACTCTGGTGTGGGTGGTGTCTCGACTTGAGCTAGTCTCTCAGCCAGGCGTCTATTCTCTGACTTCAACTTGCACATGTCGTCCTCCAGGTAAGCCACATACTGCACAGGAGATTTGCCTAGCCCCTGCAGCTGATCCCTGTCTCCCGCCAGAGAAGTCAGATGTTCCAACTCTGTCCTCATCTTCTTGACAACGGCATAAAGTTCTCTGTTCTGTGACTGCAGCTTCTGTAGTTCAGTCACATGACAGGTCACATGATCCTCCCAGGGAATGCCGTGCTTGTTCAGTAAGGCTAAGGCAGCATCTTTAGTTCTCCACAGAGACTGACATTCAAGAGTGAGCTCCTCAGTCTTGTCCAGTGCTGTCTGCCTCTCGCTCTTCATCTGCACACACACACACACACACACACACACACACACACACACACACACACACACACACACACACACACACACACACACACACACACACACACACACACACACACACACATGCAAACACACACACAAACACCCACACACCCACTCAATTGACCACAAACACACTGACTGACTGATCTGGCCAGCTACTTGTGAGAGATTAGCTGTAGCACCTTCTGGCTGGCCTCTGTGAGCAGCTGTGTGTGTCTCTGCTGCTCAGAGGCAGCCATTTGCTGGGTCTCCCTGAGCTTGGCCTCCCAGTCCAGTTGCTGCCCCTCCTGTCTCATCTCCAGCTCTTGCAGTCGCTGCTGATGCCTAGGGAGGCAATCAACAACAACAAAAACAACAATAATGATAACAACAATACTACAGTGAATGTGAACTGTTTGAGAATGTTGACTACATGTTTCATACCCTCGTGTGTGTGTGTGTGTGTGTGTGTGTGTGTGTGTGTGTGTGTGTGTGTGTGTGTGTGTGTGTGTGTGTGTGTGTGTATGTGTGTGTGCGTGTGTGGTGTGTGTGTGCATGCGTGTGTGTGTGCATGTGAGCTATCATACTCAACACTATGTCAAAGCAACAAGTCCTGGGAAACAGCACACACAATAAATGGCTACAAGCTTCTATACAGTTTTGGTGTTGGTGTGACTGACTTGGTGATAGCCCATTCCAGCAACCAATCGTGAGCGTAGTATGCGTGTAGGCATGCTACAATGCACCACATGGTAATGTATGGCATAAACATTAACATTATAATATGTGTTCAGTTGAATTTGGACGAGATCTCAAAGGATTATTCCTAACTATCCACTTGCTAAGTCAGCACTTACTTGGCTAATTCCTCCCGATGTTTCTGCTCCACAGTTCTCTGATGTTCCTGCAAGGTCTCTTCTGACCGCTGCAGCTGGTGACCTTTGTCCTCCAGCTGCTTCTGCAGAGCCTGGACTTGCAGGTCGGCGGTAGTAACAGAGGTCAATAGTTCAGCCTGGACTCTGGAACCATATCACGCAACATGTAGATCAGACATCATGCAACATCACACAACATGTAGATCAGACATCACACAACATCACACAACATGTAGATCAGACATCATGCAACATCACACAACATCACACAACATGTAGATCAGACATCACACAACATCACACAACATGTAGATCAGACATCACGCAACATCACACAACATGTAGATCAGACATCACACAACATCACACAACATGTAGATCAGACATCACACAACATCACACAACATGTAGATCAGACATCATGCAACATCACACAACATGTAGATCAGACATCATGCAACATCACATGCTGTACTTATTCAGCAGCTGCTCCTTGTCTCTGATGGTTTGTTGCAGATGTGCTTCCCTCTGACTCCACTCACTCTCCTTCTGCTGCATTTCATAACACAGACCTTCACACTGCTCCTGCAGACTATGCTCCCTGCACACAAACATCTGACCACACACACATGCGCGCGCACACACACACATACACACACACATGCACACACACATGCACACACACATGCACACACACACATGCACACACACACATGCACACACACACATGCACACACACACGCACACACACACATGCACACACACACATGCACACACACGCACACGCACACACACAAGAGTGAAAGATATTGCAGTAAGAATCTGCTTCTAATCTCTGCACTATCTCTCACTTTTCTGGCAGCCTCCATGTTGGCCTGCCTTTCCCTTGCTGCTCCATCAAGCTCTGCATGTCTTCAACCAGTGTCATAGAGAACACACTCATATGTACATAGCTTGGTTCAGACATAGGGTCAGGGTTCAGACATAGGGTCAGGCAGGGTTCACCACATCACTCACTTCCTGTGGAAGGTGTCCCGCAGGTGGCTCACACCTATCTGCAGTTCCCCATGCTTCTCCTTCCACTCCTGCACACTGTCCTCCAACCTCTGCACCTCACACTCAAGCTGCCACACCTTCTCCTTCCCCTTCTTCTCCATCTCCTCGTGCCTATTGGCCTCCTCTCTCACCTCCTGCTGCAGTTTGGCCATGCCGGAGTGAGTATGTGCAAGATCTCTCTCCAACTTCTGATTGCTTGTCTGGTGAGTGAGTAGAGCAGAGGACAGCTGGTTGAGGCGGAGTTGGTGCTCATGGTCACGGCGCTTCAATGTCTACCAAGGACACCACCAAAATCACACTCACAACACATGGTGCAACACAGCAACAGCAAAACAACGAAAGACACTGGTCACTCTACGGCACTGCATTGGTGGGCCATTGGAACATGAAGAGAAACTTCATAAAATTGAGAGCATGTTCGTGATTGCATCAGGTAGTTGGAGGTCTCATAGGCATGATGTAGACCACACACACACCACACACACACCGCACACACACACACCGCACACACACCACACACACACCGCACGCACACACCACACACACACCACACCACACCGCACACACACACTACATACACACCTCTTCGAAGTCGGCCATCATGTGGTCTCTCTGTGACTGAGTTTCCTCATCCAGAGAGAGCAGTCTGCCTTGCAGTTGTCTCTGAACACTCTGCAGCCTGTCCCTCTCCTCATCCAACTCCCTCTGCTTCACATGTCTGTAGCATGCACATGCACAGGGAGGTGATGCATACTTACAGGAGGCTTGTCCTGCACTGGCCACCCCTTACCTGCAACTGTCCATGCGAGACTGCACTTGCTTGAGGCGTGTCTGGTAGTGGTCCTTGAGCTGCACAGATGTCTGCCGCTCCTGCACAACCTCCTCACACACTGCAGCCACACGCACCTGCACACAGGCAGTATCACTGGTCAGGCCACACCCACCACACCACACCCAATACACTCTATACTGCAGAAGAGACTATGCTTCATTTATAAGATTCACCTCATCTAGAATAAAGGAAACCTGCAGCAAGCTGTGCCCTTGTAGAACACAAGTCAGAAACCCTTTACCATTTCATACCATATACCTGTTGATCATTAACTAATTGTATGCAATTACACAGTTACATAAACACACATGTATGTGCACACATGTACATGCACACATGTACATGCACACATGTACGTGCATACATGTGTCTGGTGCAGCTGGGCAACACTGTTGACCAACAGTTGCCAGCCCATCTCACTTCATAGAACTAAGTGACTGACTAGCAATGGGCGGGCATTAGAACACATCTTGGTAGTGTTGGGGAGTTGGTTCATTAGATGTTGACTTGTTGGACACGACAGACGACAGACAGACGTCACATGGAACTTGCAAGTTTAATGTCATGTATTGCTGTGGAGGGACTAGGGATGGTGTGTTTTTCCACACCTCGGTGAGTGGTGTGGCCGGCTACTACACACACGCTGTGTACATACCACAGGAGGTGAGATAATAGCTACACATCAACTTATAAATAGTGTGGGTGGGTGGTGTATGCGTCCGCTATACATTCCTTCATTTTTGAAGCTACATAGTCAAGAAGGGTATCGAAATAATAAAAATTAAGCACTGCACCCACTCACATGGTTTAAAAAAAGTCTATAAGGCCACACCCCTTTCAGTATTAAACTTTGCATGCAGACACAACTTGACTTTCAAATAACATGGAGTAGGTCCCATATAGCCACACCTCTTCCTCTTTGTGTGTAAGGCTAAAGTGCCAAATATGGTACTTAAAAAAAAACAACTTGGACCTAGGTAGCTTACCAATTAAGCAAAGACATATTCAGATCCTAATAGATAAAAATGGCTAAAAAGGGGCCATTTCAGGCTAATTAATGGGAGCAGCTGTATTGAAAAGCCCTAAGGGAAGTTGCATATTCTTGGCAGTTAGTGCACACTCAGTTAAATACATGGTAACAAAAATTAACTACAGAATTCCCTGATAAACAGCAACCCTCAGTGGACAGATGGTTGAGTTTTGGTGGCAAAATCATAATAAACACTGAACCAAGTTCTGGAATAGAGCCTCACTTTGCAAGGTTAAATGGGGAATTATTGTGACAGAAAAGATGGAGAGAGAAGGAAAATGAACAACTAAGTTGTTGACTCAAGGATTACATGTACTGGCCAGAAGACAAGAAATGTTGTGCACATTGAATTTTTTAAAATTGATAGTCATGATCAAAAGTTGACTGAATTGAGAATGGAAAATTGATTTAGATAAATATTCCGACTTTGCAAGCAAAGCTGCAAAGGGACATCTAGTATACATAAAGGGACATCTAGTATACATAAAGGGCCATCTAGTATACATAAAGGGACATCTAGTATACATAAAGGGCCATCTAGTATACATAAAGGGACATCTAGTATACATAAAGGGCCATCTAGTATACATAAAGGGACATCTAGTATACATAAAGGGGCATCTAGTATACATAAAGGGACATCTAGTATACATAAAGGGGCATCTAGTATACATAAAGGGACATCTAGTATACATAAAGGGACATCTAGTATACATAAAGGGACATCTAGTATAGTATACATAAAGAGAACTCAATGTCTGTCCAGCAGAACACCACACATCATGAGCATATCTACATGGCCACACCCCTTTCTGAATTCAAATAAAAAAGCCAAAAAGGGTACTTTTGCTAGAAAAAAGAATGGAGCCTAAAACTTTGGCATGCAGACACAACTTGACTCTGAAATTAACATGGGGTGGGTCCATCTGGTCACACCTACTCCTCTTTGTGTGTGAGGCTAAAAATGTCAAAAATGGTACTCCTAAAGAACATTTTGACCTAATCACGTTTACTTTTTTTTTTTTTAAGTCTACAACATATGTCTTCAAAGCAGACATTTTAGTGACTACAGCCCACCCACAAGGTGGGCCCATGCCCATCATAAAAAGAAGACCTAACTCCCCCACATCTGGGGTCATGGGTTCAGGCAAAGTCAGGCTCTGAGCATTCCACCATAACAGCTAAGAGACTGCAGAGCTGAGAGTCCTTCAGAGACAATGAGCAGAGATGACAATAAGGCACCAGTGCATCAAAAGAATTAAAAAAAGTCAGAATGGCCAAAAAATGTGCATTTCAAAACTCCGAAACTGAAGTGTCACAGAAACATAGCATGACAATACACTCCATTGACTCAGCTGTAGAACTGAATAGGGCTGTTTTCTATTCAACTGAATTCCTCACCACCCTGAAGCCCAGCAGAACCTCACCACACAGGCCCTCAGCACACAGACTGACACTCCAGATTGGATCCCCAGTCATCATCTTGAGGAATTAGATCCCCTTCAGTTCTGCAATGGAACAAGGGGAGTGGTCAATCCCCTCATGCCAAACAGCCTTGAGACTCTCACTGCCACTGGGCACAGTAAAGAAAGGTGATGTGGCCATGGTACCTTGGATCCCCATCATTCCATCAGACACTGGATTGCCTGTTACAGTTCAATACAATCCAATACCTGAATAGGTTGGCCTTTGCCATGACTGTAAGTAACACACAGGGACAGAGTAGGAGTGCTGTGGGCCTAAACAGGTCACCCCCCACTCCAACTCCACCTGAAATAGTGTCCCCTCCATGTTATTCCTGAAGTTCTTCGATGGAGGAATTAAAATTTAGCCGTACAGTTCATAAGGTCCACAGCCATGACCAGTTCTATGTTGGAGTCAGCCAAGTGAGATCTGCTTAAGGCCTCTTCATCCTGTGCAAGGAAGGATCCAAGATGCTAACACAGTGTATGAAGGAGTCTAACCAGATAGTCAGCAATTGTAACCACCAATTTTTGGTAGAGTCAATACAATGAAAGTGACTCCATTGGATGTGCAACCCAATTGGACCTGTCTATTACATTTGCATCCACACTTTATCTTTTTTCTATTCAACCCAGGCCAAGAACATGTACTTTAGCTTGAAGTTACACATGTAGTAGGTGTTTGTCATATGCTAGTCAGGTAATGGTCACATGTACAATCTGTTGGTGGTCATATATTATTGTCTAGTGATGGTCACATGAGTAATGAAGTGATGGTCACATGCATTATGCTATGGCAACCAGTGACTACCCATTGCCCTAGTGTCAGGTTTATCAGGTGAACCTTTAATTCGCTGTTCTCGGCCACCAGTGCTACGACCACTTGCTTGATTTCCCTGAAGGACGTCTCATAGCGAGAAAGTTCCTCGTCCCTGGCAGAGAGCAGGGAGAGGTTGTGGTTGAAGTCTCCATGAAGCTGAGCCAATCTTTCCCGCTCTCTACACAAAGACTCCTCCAGACCTACACACATGCACACACACCACCACCACCACCACACGCACACACCACCACCACATGCACACACACGTGCGCATGCACACACACATACAGCCGTATTCAGTGATGGTTAGGGTTCATATATGTGTAAATACTTTCCAGTCAAATGTCAGTCAAGTGCAAATTGTTTTCCAATAGATCTCTTCCTCCCAACAAGTTTACATCAGCTGCTGCCATAGCTACCTCTAGTAGAATATTGTTGCAGGCTCTTAAAAGTGGTTCACGCTGCATCCAATAGAAATCACCACAAACACTAGAATATACTCAATTACCATTTTAAAAAAGAGAAAACAAACGCTAGCAAGTAGACTTGATTTAGTGAACTAAGTTCTAGTGAAATATTGTGACACATTCTAGTGCATAATGATGCACCCTGACCCAATAAATTGTATTCCACTTGTTTGGTACAGAATAGGATGCAGAGGACACACCCCCTTATGCAGGACACACACCCTTACACAAGACACACACCCTTACGCAAGACACACACCCTTACGCAAGACACACACCCTTACACAAGACACACACCCTTACATAAGACACACACCCTTGCACAAGACGCACCCCTTACACAGGACACACACCCTTTAGTCCAACCTCCGATGGACTCTTTACCCTGCCGCTGCTGCTGCTGCTGTACAGGAGCATATTGGATGTCAAAAACCAAATTGGAAGTGGCAATTTAATAGATCAATTCTCCTTATTTTCTGTAAATACTTAACTAGTGAGAACTAATTCTTATAGTTACAGCTAGGAGATGGTAGAGAGAGAGACAGGAAAAAGAAGAAGCCGTGAATGTGATAGTGAGAAAAGCTGGGGGTGCGTGCCAGACCATGAGAATGACCTTCCCTGTGAGAATCAGGGGAGGTGTGCCACTTGGTGAGAATCAGGGGAGGTGTGCCACTTGGTAGGTCTGAGATTACCAACACTTGTTGAATTGGCATGTGAGGGGGAGGGACTTAGACACTTGCAGTTGTGACTAATGCATTTGGACAGGAAAGGGTGAGGGAATGGTTGGTTGGTTGGTTGGTAATGGCACATAGCCCAGGATAGGGCAAGGGATTAGCACAATTTCCACACCTTAGCTCCACCTTGGTGTGTGGTGGCACCTCCTACACCTCCTGGTCCATCAGGAGACTGGAGGAGTAGGAGGGAACAGAACACACCCGGCATGACTAAAGGTGGTTGAAGGTACTAACACTAGTATACACATATCACCATGGAAACCACCAGCAAGAGTTCCTGTCTCAGGAATACAGGGTCAACATTCCTGGTCTAAGTTGCTAAAGGTTCCCCACTAACTCTTGGCTTTATTAGCAGCCTGCTCGTCTAACTGCTTCTTTAATTCACTCAGCTCTCTCTGCTTGGAGTTGGCTAGTTCTTCCAGGCTCGCCATGGCCCTTCACTACACAAATTCTGGCGATTGATACCAGATATTCCCATTCCCCTACAGGGTAGGGCGAGGTACACGTCATAAGGTCCAGTTTACTTAAGATGATGGCGGACAGGAAAGTGAAGATCTTGGTGCTGGGGAATACAGGTGGGTATTAGCTCCCACCCAGGGTTGGAGCCCGCAGTTCTGTAGGGAGGGCGGTGTTGAGTGTGTTTAACTGTTTAGTGTGAGCAACGACCTGGTGGAGGTTGAGGTGTAATGTCTGTGCTGAATACCCAAGTGAACTTGGGCTCTAGTATTTGTTGGGTGGAGTTCAAGTTTATCAGGGCATGGAGCGTTGTCATCTACCCTTGTTTCTCTGTATGTCTGGCTGACATGGCCACCTCTCTCTCTTTCACACTGTGTGTGTGTGTGTGTGTGTGTGTGTGTGTGTGTGTGTGTGTGTGTGTGTGTGTGTGTGTGTGTGTGTGTGTGTGTGTGTGTGTGTGTGTGTGTGTGTGTGTGTGTGTGTGTGTGTGTGTGTGTGTGTGTGTGTGTGTGTGTGTGTGTGTGTGTGTGTGTGCAGGTGTGGGTAAGAGTAGTCTGGTGCACCTCATATGCCACAATGAAGTCTTGTCTCATCCCACCTGGACCATTGGCTGCACTGTGGAAGTTAAGGTACTGAGGTTAGAGGTTAGGCCACATCATGCACCTGACACTGGCCATGAACAGGTGTGTGTGTGTCCAGCTCCAATAGATGCAGTGGGGGAGTGTTCCATTAGAGGCAAAAGTTTAAAAAATTGTGATCAATATCATGAGGAATTTAAAAAAAAATATTTTCCCCTCCCCTCTATCATCCTTTCCCTCTCCTCCCTCTCCTCCCCTCCCTCTCCTCTCCTCCCTCCCCTCTCCTCCCTCCCCTCTCCTCCCTCTCCTCCCCTCCCTCTCCTCCCCTCCCTCTCCTCCCCTCCCTCCCCTCTCCTCCCTCCCCTCTCCTCCCTCTCCTCTCCTCCCTCTCCTCCCCTCCCTCTCCTCTCCTCCCTCTCCTCCCTTTCCTCCCCTCCCTCTCCTCTCCTCCCTCTCCTCCCCTCCCTCTCCTCCCCTCCCTCTCCTCTCCTCCCTCTCCTCTCCTCCCTCCCCTCTCCTCCCTCTCCTCTCCTCCCTCCCCTCTCCTCCCTCTCCTCTCCTCCCTCTCCTCTCCTCCCTCTCCTCTCCTCCCTCTCCTCTCCTCCCTCCCCTCCCTCTCCTCTCCTCCCTCCCCTCTCCTCCCTCTCCTCCCCTTCCTCTCCTCCCTCTCCTCTCCTCCCTCCCCTCTCCTCCCTCTCCTCTCCTCCCTCTCCTCTCCTCCCTCCCCTCTCCTCCCTCTCCTCTCCTCCCTCTCCTCTCCTCCCTCTCCTCTCCTCCCTCTCCTCTCCTCCCTCCCCTCCCTCTCCTCTCCTCCCTCCCCTCTCCTGCCTCTCCTCCCCTTCCTCTCCTCCCTCTCCTCTCCTCCCTCCCCTCTCCTCCCTCTCCTCTCCTCCCTCTCCTCTCCTCCCTCCCCTCTCCTCCCTCCCCTCTCCTCCCTCTCCTCTCCTCCCTCTCCTCTCCTCCCTCCCCTCTCCTCCCTCTCCTCTCCTCCCTCCCCTCTCCTCCCTCTCCTCTCCTCCCTCTCCTCTCCTTCCTCTCCTCTCCTCCCTCTCCTCTCCTCCCTCTCCTCCCCTCTCCTCCCTCTCCCCCCCCTCTCCTCCCTCTCCTCTCCTCCCTCTCCTCTCCTCCCTCCCCTCTCCTCCCTCTCCTCTCCTCCCTCTCCTCTCCTTCCTCTCCTCTCCTCCCTCTCCTCCCCTCTCCTCCCTCTCCCCCCCCCCCCCCCCCCAGCTACACAACTATTCTGCTCCACTGCAGAGTGCTGGCAACACATCCAGCTACTTCCTGGAATTCTGGGATGTGGGTGGAGCTCCATCCCACAAGAAGGGCAGGGCAGTTTACTACCAGAATGTCAATGGTAAGTCATAGTGCATTAGCAGTGGGTAGACTGGGTCATCTGATCAAAGTAGTGGTTGAATTGGGTCCATTGAGGTCATCAGATCAGAGTGCATTGGTCCATTAAGGTCGTGAGATCAGAGTACACTAGAGGTCATCAGGTCATAGTACCCTAGCAGTTAGTGGACTGGGTCCATGAAGGTAATCGGGATGAGGTCCATTATAAGCATGTGCTATAATGGAGCTGATCTAAGACTATATGTAGAGCTCTTCTAGTTGTCAATCTCTTCCATATTATTCTCCCGGCACACAAATTAGTTTATTCATGATCCTGCATCTAGGACTACTGCACTTGTGTTTTAGTTCAGAGAGACCCTGTACCAGTTATATCAAGGACAGAACTAGAGCACTCCCTGTCCCTATAACAACCTGTAGCTGGTCTGTGTACCCAGTGGCTGGGCACACACTATGCTCTTACTACAGTTGATTGTTGTGACAAACCTGCACCATATATATCTATATTATAATTTGCTACTTTGATGACCCTGTTCCAGGTTTGGTGTTGGTGCATGACCTGACCAATAGGAAGACTCACAGTCATCTCAGCAAGTGGCTGGCGGAGTTCCATAATGGCAGCAGCAAGGGGGTGGGGTCCCTCCCGAGAATAAATACGGCCGGCAAACATAGTGGTGCCAACCCAGACTCATGCAGGTCTGTGCATATGTGTGCATGCTTGTGTGTGCATGCTTGTGTGTGCATGCTTGTGTGTGCATGCTTGTGTGTGCATGCTTGTGTGTGCATGCTTGGCTGTGCTGGATGGCTGTGTGCATGCGTGTGTGTGCATGCTTGTGTGTGCTGGATGTGAGCAGATGAACCTTGGAGAGTTGCACAGTTGTACCGGAAGTGTGTTTTAATTGGAGGCTGTGAATAGGAGTGAAGGTGTGCAAGGGAGAGCAGGTATTAATACAGGATTTTTCAGCAAGGAGGGGAGGGGAGGGGAGGGGATCAGGAATGGGGTGTGTGGGCGTCTCATACAACAACAAGAAGAAGAACTGCAATAGAAATGGTGTCTGCTTTTAAGGTCCTATGTTCAATGCTGCACCAGACCTTTTTTTGTTACCCTTTATTTCCCTCTTTTTTCATATATTTTTTTCCTTCTCTCCCTACAAGGTGTGCATTAACTGTGTCTATCTGACAGGTCCTCCTTATGATCGGTGATAGGAAAGGGTTGTCACTAATCCTAGTAGATATCAATGCTATAATGAGGACAGGTCTTGGGAATGGCTGAGAACACATGTCCTTCCTAACCCTGTGTGGCTATGTGGGTTAATCTGTGGTGATGTTTGTTCTGGTTACTATAGCAATTTGGAGTATGATCCTGAGCAGTTTGTGGACCAGGAAGTGCCTCTGTTAATAGTCGGCACAAAACAAGTAAGGGAGTGATCATGACAAATGACATCATTCTGAATATACTAGCTTGTTATGTTTCTGTTGTACTAGTGATGAGGTTGACCTGTAGTACTAACATGGGTATGTGTGTGTGTGTGTGTGTATGCCGTCTCTGTTGTGTTGTGTTGTATTCATGAAGGATCAAGCAATCACTTCAGGCAAAGGCTCCAATCACGTCACCGGAGCAGCTGCTATACAAGTGGTGAGTGAAAGTGTGTATTTCGTGAGTGAGGGTGTGTATTTCGTGAGTGAGGGTGTGTATTTGGTGAGTGAAGGTGTGTATTTCGTGAGTGAGGATTATGTGTGATGAGTGAGGGTGTATATATGGTGTGTGAGGGTGTGTATGTGGTGTGTGAGGGTGTATATGTGGTGTGTGAGGGTGCGTATGTGGTGTGTGAGGGTGCGTATGTGGTGTGTGAGGGTGTGTATGTGGTGTGTTTGTAACTTACAGAAGACTCACTTCTCATTGGTTGTCCTAAATTAAACTATTGATGATAAAGTATCTTACATTTAGACATACTAACGAAAACCCATCCTACAGACATACTCCAATATGACATACATGCATGTGTGATCTTAGTGGCACGTGTGCGTGCATGTGTGATCGCAGTGTGACACACGTGCACGCACGAGTGTCTACTGTGTTGAGTGTGATGATTATCTCAGCACAAGGACATGGTTTGTTTCCTTGTCCAGCATGTTGTCTGTAGTGCAAACATGTGGTGTCTTCACATTCAATCTCTGTTAAACTACTTTGCACTTCAAACACACACCATATGTCAATTCATGTTGTCATGGTTACTATCTTCCACAATAACAACATTCAGAAGTGTCTAAGAATGGAGTCACCTCATTGTGTATGAGCACATGGTGCACCTCATGTAGCCTTATCTTAAAGTGCAAGATGGGTTACCATGGGAACCGACCTGCACATGCCCTCACTCCAAAGTGAGTGGAGGGGGAAGGGGGTGACATGGAGATGGTTGCTTGTTCTACCATATACATTTATAGAGTGCTTCTGGACCACACACTACCTCTCTTCTTCGTTTTAGATCGAATTGGCAGCTGCTGTTGTGTTGGTGAGTTGAAGGTACCCACACAAACCAAATTACAAACTTCAAAAAGTCACTCACTTATAAATACCACAAAGATGCACCACAAACTGCAACAACAACAAAAAACAAAAAACCAAAAAAAAAAAAAAAAAAAAAGGGCTTTCAAAGATGCAATTATTTAATATTTAATAATAAGACGAAGAAAGAGAGTAAGAGAGTTGATGGGGATACAGTAAGTCAGTGAATTGCTTGGACCAAATCAACCATAACTTTGAGATGGAGAGTCCAATATTTATAAAATTCGGGAGTAGCTAATCATGGATGCATAGAACAACGGTACCAATAAACATAGAATTAAACAAATAATAGTATTCTTAAAATTTGACCAGACTAGCCCCCATCAGCAGAGGTGCCCTCCCTCAGTGTTGTGCTGTGGGTGTAGTTGCCATATTGGCAGCGTTGTCGGTGACATCTACTAATTACCAACAGGAAGAGATTGGAGGGATGTCTGCAAGCCACTCCCACCTGGTGGTGTCATGAGGTCTTCAAAGAGAAGGGGGCGCTGTGGGAGAGAGCAAAGGAGATCACATTCCACATATGCAGGAAGGGGGTGTGGGGCATTCCCTCCTCTCTACTCTGTTGCAATGCCTCCTGATGGCAGAGGTGGGGGAGGGCCCCCTGTTGGGGGGCTTCATGGTTGGTCTCTAGCCTCACAGGGTACTCTCCAAAGTTATAGCGGTGTTGACATACTTAGGAATTATTTAGGAGTGCCCCTTAACAGTAGTAGTGGCTGATGGGGACTTATGTGCTATGTGGACCCCCAGTAGGGGCCAGCAAACAAGGTGATGGACCCCCAGTAGGGGCCAGCAATCAAGGTGGTGGACCCCCAGTAGGGGCCAGCAACCAGGGTGGTGGACCCCCAGTAGGGGTCAGCAACTAAGGTGGTGTAGATGAGGAGTCCTTGCTTGCAGGCCAGAGAGGTGGGAAATCACATGGGCATGTCAGAGGGGTGGTTGTCAAGGATACTGGTGCACAGTGTGTGGGTCTGAAGTCTAGAGCATAATAATAATAAGTGGCTTAAGTGATGGTGAGGGAGAGATATGTGACAGTGAGGTAGAGACGGGCTGTCTGCTAGGCTTGAACATATGTAGAGATGAACTTTTGAGTGTGAAGACCCATTACCACCTGCACAACTTGTCATGTGACCATTCATCTCATCTGAACTGAATGAGATGTAGAATGTGCATTTGCTGGAAGAAGTTTATGCCTTCCAATTTATAAGTGACTTGATTTAGAAGGACATACATGCATTGTTGTAAGCCACAGTATGCAAGCCCAGCAATAACATGCATGCCTGTGTCATAGTTTCATGAGTGGTTGTTACGACTGTAAACATTGTCTTTGTGTTCATGGGCAGGAACAATGCAGCACCTGATCTCCACCAAGCAGCTACTAACACTAAAGCTTTCATCATTGGCTTTGTTTGTTTATCTGTTTCAGGATTGTCGGAACTCACGGCAGTTTGCAGTGGACTCGGCCCAGAGAGTGGAGCTGAACAAGTTCTTTGACAAGGTCTGCAATTATTAGCTCACTAACTTTGACTCTTAACCTTGCTTAGTTGTCCTGGAGATCCACCGACTTAACTATCTTGATAATAATATTAATAATCATCATAATAATAATAATAATAACAATAAATAAGGTGTTCCATTTACGTAGTATCCCCTCCCCCCCCAAACCTGGTTGCCTTCTTGCTCCCTCCCTCCCTCCCTCCCTCCATGGAAATTGTAGCAGTAAGACTGCACTGTTGATGTCAATAAGTCAGACTATCTATTTTTTAACCCCCAGACACCCTTAGGTGTTGTGCTATACACCTCTAGATGTTGTGCTATACATCTCTAGATGTTCTGCTATACCCCTAGATATTGTACTATACACCCCTAGATGTAGTGCTATACCCCTAGATATTAGATATTGTGTTATACGCCCCCTACACATCAACACCTCCCCCACCCCCAAACTCCCATTTGACACACACACACACACACACACACACACACACACACACACACACACACACACACACACACACACACACACACACACACACACACACACACCTTTTCACATTTATAGATATGGAATATAGCCAACATTTAAATTCTAAGATTCAACACTGAAGCAAAGTTTTTCAAACTACTTTTCCTTCTGTTTTTCTCTCAAAAGCTATATAGTGTAATATAATGTAATATAAAGTAAATCCATCAACTCTGCTGTAGACTTCCATAGCAATGCCCACAACTCCTTGTCTGTTGGTTCAACAGAGCCATTCACACCATTCAGAGCAGAGCAGAGCCTGTTGAAGTCATGGTCACATGACTGACTCCACTGCATGTGGGCAAGTAGCAGTGTCTAGCAATGATAACGAGATGTTTTGTTCATCTTTGAGAATGTCCTGGGCAGCCAGGTTGATATGTGCTTGTTGATAGCACTAAGATTGCACACACCTGCACACAGACTTGTGTGGTGAGTGCCCATGATAGCACTGGCACTGCACACAGGCAGGCTGACTGGTGGATGGGGCCTCCATGATAGCACTAACACTGCACACAGGGGACTACTAAAGTTATGCATGGATGAGCCAATAGTGCATTTGTATGTATATACTAAACTCCCAAAAATAATCCATTGGTGGTGGGTTTTGTAGGAATTAGGGGGTGTCAAAAATCGAGCCTCCCCACCCTCCTGAGGTAAAAGAACCGACATATAGTTTACCATATTCTTAGTAATGTACATATGAGACCTCTCAACTTCTTTTTTTCACTCAGGACATAATGGAGTTGTGTGGGGTGGGGTGGGGTGGGGTGGGGTGATTGGAACTGTAATTTCAGACCTGTTTGCAGTGCATTTAGTGTTTGTCTTCATTCCATTTGGTATGTAGTTAATGAGTACAACTTTGTTATAACCTCTTCAGGTCATAGAGCAGAGATATTTCCCCAGCCACCGTCCCATTACGGTCAGTCATTGAAGTGGGGAGTTGATTGGTGTGTGTGCGTGCGTGTGTGTGTGTGGTGTGTGTGTGTGTTATCTATTTCTCTGTGCACTTCAGTAGACAGCCACTTGCTTGCCTGGAGGAAGAGGAGGAGGAGGGGCTGGGAGTGGAGGGAGGGAGAGATTCCATCCATTGGTTCAGAGGACGACATCCATTAGTAATTCTCACAGCCATCCATTCTAATTATTCAACAATAACAGTCTGTATTTCTTGTTTCATTTTCATGTTTTTGTACTGTTTGTGATCTTGTAATGCTCTATGATATAGTTGGTTTACACAACTATGGTTTTTGCACTTATCTCAATCTGTTCCATGGCATCACACACATGTGACTTCCCCTTTAATATCCATGGCATGGCATGGAGGATTTGTGAGTGTGTGTGTGCATGTGCATGCCAGGAACATTGAGCCTGATGTGACCCGACAGGTTTGGCTTCCCAGACAACCATGGCTGATCTACAAAAAAGAATGATTAGCACATTTGGTGTGTTGGTTGGTTAGATGAACTTGTGATAGAATGTGCATATGTTGATATGATATACTTGTATTATGTGAGGTTTGATTGGTTGAGATAATCTGTCGTCCTCCTGTGGGTATTGTGTAAGGGCAGGCTCGTCCCAGTCAGGACCAGACATGTTTGTTTTGTCTGAGGGTTTTGAGTTTACTAGAATTTATGATTCTACAGCTGTTGAGCAATTCTTAAGAACAACCTTGAACATTGGAAGTTTGGTGAGCTGCAATAGTTGATGCAAGGAAACTGGGCCAACCATAGTGGTGTGAATAGTGTCGTGTCAGTCTGTCAAACTCCGCCGAGGGGGGGTAGAGCTGTAGATTAATTTTTCTCTGGCAAGGTCAATCGAAGTGTTAGTTATGTAATGCTGTCACTTCCTCTAATTCCTGCTGGTGCCATGAGAGGTCAGCTGGTTACAGAATGTTTGTGCAGTAACATGCAGTACACCTCTCCTTGTTGCTGTAGAATGTGGCCTGCAAGTTAAGGCCTTCACTGAAATAGTTAGATCTGATTCAAGGATGATCACAGCCAGGTCCCTGACCTCTGTACCGCTGTGATCAAACAGAGTTTAGACTATCCCATAACATGGCAGACATTACTGGGGAAATGTTACCACTCAATCTGCTGGTTCAGAACATAACAAATATTTTTTCGATTTGTCTTCCTTTGAGGAAGTGCAATTTAACATTTTCCACTACAAAATATTGGCTATACAAATGTAAACAGAGGGGTTGTCTCAATATATATATATATATATATATATATATATATATATATATATATATATAATGTCACATGATAACTATTATGTGGACATGTGACTCCTTTTTAATTGAAACAAAGAATTCTACAAATAGCTGTTGACATCTCCCTCACAACTGCCACTTGACCTCACAAACTCCAAACAATGTTGTCTGCCTGTCCTTGTTTTTGTTGTGTTTTTAAAAAAATTGTATTTTTTAAATTTTTTATTATTTCTCATTTGGCCTCATCAATTTGTATAATTAGATTAGATTTTGTACCTAAATTAGTTGTGTTGACGTGCCCTGTCACTTTGTCAGCTTGTATTCCCATTAAGAGTGAGCAGAGAGAGCACCTGTGTAGTCTAGGGCAGTGCCTCTCCCTCCCTCATGTATACATATACCGGCAGGACTGGAGTGCCTCCACTGCTGCAGTTTAGGTTAGTCAGGGAACATGGCACCAAAGTTTATACTTGGAGGCATCACATTGTTCTATATTTAAATAGGAGTTTAAAGTTCATTTCTGTATACCATGTTTGTGGGGGAGAATGAAAGTGAGTGGTTTCTCATTAGAAGCCAGGAAGCCAGGAGGGAAAGTACTTGCCTGAGACAATTCAAGATGGTGCACATGCTACAATACGTTTACTGAAGACCAAGTAATTTAATTGCGCAAATGATACAATTAATATAATACATTATCAGTCATAAAATTTTTGGCATTTTCTACCTTATTTTTTTAGAGGTGCCTTATTTGGGGAGGAGGGGAGGGGGGGTTGGTTACATGAGAACCAGTCCCATCATCATCAACCCTGAAAGTTTGGTAAGGATCTACCTATTCAGTCCTCTTCATTAGGTATTTAGAAAAGAATGAAGGAAGAAAGGTTACAAAATAATAATAATAATAAATTGGGAACTGGGGGGGGGGGGGGGGGGGGGGGGGGTGGCTGAGAGAGAAAAAGACCCACACTGAATCAAAATTGCACCTACTGATATAAATTTGACTATATTGATGGAAAAAAAAGTTTTATTAAATTCATTAATTTTTTTAATGAGGGGGACTAAATGTCAAATCTTTTTCTTTTTTTTAACACTTTTTTTTCCCCCTTTCAAACCCTCATAATTCCCCCCCCCCCCCCCCCCCCACCCCACACACACACACACAGACCATGCATGTGTTTTTAGTATCAAAAGATAGCACTTTCTGTGTACTTTACAATGGTACAATATGAAGGGGTAGTATGAAAACAAGTGGGGGGGAATATCAGATGGAACAGTGGAAGTACCTAAATAGTTCTAGACAAGGAGTCTGGACAATGAACACTTCAACCTACCACAAACTGGACAGCTGTTGTGGGTAACTTGTATTCATAGCTAGGAAATGAATATAAGGAATTAGTCCTTTTTCCTTTTTTTGACCACTCCATTTTTAATCAATGTAACTTTTCTGTTTATTATATTCATCCAAATGAGAGGGGAAAAAAATCATTTTCTAGGGTAAGGAAAGGGCTTTGATTATTTGATCTGTGTAAGAAGTTTTAGATATAAGGGGGGAATATTTTTCTCTCCCAGAGAAATGGAAAAAACAAGCTCAAAATGTATCAAGCATAACCGCTTACAATGAATGTGTTTCTCTGCTTCTTCTCCCAAGAAATAGCTAGGCCCATAAGGTATACATTAGGGGTTTATTATTTGGGTTAAAACTCCGGCTCATTTGTGCACATGCATGAGATGTACATTAGGGGGATTTTTCTAATTTCCCATATTTTTGCTGAATTTCCCATATTTTTTAAGACCCTTCCAGCCAGCTCCACCCTGACACAGATAAAAATGAAATAGTGCAACAACAAAAAGTTAGATGAGGTTAAGTTGTGGTATGAATTACAACTTTTTGGTTTCATCGATAAAATTAACAATATACTTAGTTGACAAACTTCATTTTCTAAGCAGAAATATTATAACAAGCAAAACAAAATTCTGGCTACAATGGAACAATATATTGAGTACATCAATAGGACAATCTTCACCTCACATATTTATTCATCTTCACTTGAAAATAAGTTGTTTTTTTTATGGACAAAAAATTTAATAAGTGTCACAAGGATATTAAATGCACGAAAAAAGGAAACTTTACTTTCTTTTTAAACCACTCACTCTGTGAATGTTCCACAGCATGATACCTGTCATCACTTTGCGGGCATAAAGTGCATGACATGCAGTGATCTGACACACTGTCAGCATTATAACTGTAAAGAGTTGATGTACAACTGAATAGGTTGAGCCTCTTGTTTTCTTATTGACAAATGTGGAATGTAGATATGACATGATTGTATTGTTTGGAGAATACGTGTGTAGTTATCTGCTATTGGAGTGACTGAAGAACAGTTGGAGCAGACTTCCTATGCCCTTCTTCCTACACATCTGTCTGTTGTATCTAGTGAGTGTGGGCAGGAGAGGAGGCAGGAACACGCACACTTGTAAGACACTGCTGAGAGCAAACATGGTGCCAAACAGTGCTATGAAGTTGTAGTTGGGATGCAGTGCAGGGAGGGGGAGGAAGAAGGAGAAGGAAACTCCCGGTATAGTAATGAATGCAGTCAGGTACACCAGCACACGGAGAGAGTTCGTTGTAAAGGAGAGGTTCCTGATATTCCGAGTTAAGAAAGTTAATGCCGTAAAAAATAAAAGAAGAACAAATTTGTTGAATATGAGTAACATTTTCCACATTATGAAGTGAGTGCACATGCAAACTCCTTGGACTTGCAGAACCATGAGCTGTAAGTTTGTGTGCAAGCGTTTCTCCATATTCAAATTGGTCTCAATACAGTCAATTAGTGTCCAGGTCATGGCTAAAAGTATGTCCACCAACAGCATCATGAGCACTGCACTGATCAGAACAGGGTTGCTAATGAAGTGCCCAGGGTTGTGGAAGTGGACAAAGATACGATACACCCTCCAAGTACGCATGGCAACAGGACCAACGGCGAGGGTGAACCCTATGGGGAAGGTCCACCCCCAAAATACTTGGCAGAAGATGCCTTTTATGTTTATTGCCAGAGGCACTGCTGGATGGAGTATGTAGAAGAAGACTCCCAGCAGCATGATGTACACCCCTGTGTAGGACATGTGTAGGAGCTTGGGGGTGGAAGCTTTGATGGCAGGATGCTCCACATTCAGTCTTGTTACAACATGAAGACATACAGTCACTAGGAACTGCATTGCAGCTATCACAGCAAAGCAGCGAGCTAAATGTTTGTTTTCTCTGACATTCTCTTCAGGAAAAGTGTCTGAAATCTGAACAGGATGGGAATAGATCTTAATGTCGTCATGTGAGTGAATGCGTGCTAGGAGACGGCTTTGATTCCTTATTTTACCTTCATTTGTGATCTGAAAGAGGTTGATTGTTCTTGGGGTAAACCCTGTGGATCTACTATAGCTGATGGAACCTGAAATACCATCAAACTTTGTGTTATAGAATTGCTCCATGATCAAGTTGACATGTTCAGCCTTCCTACACAACTGACTGGTGTTCATTCTAAACATGTTGGGGTCCACTTTAGTCAAATTATCGAGGACAAGTGCCCAGGCCCATACAGAGTCATAGAAGTAGTTGGTCCAGTCACTAGTGGTGGACTTCTTGCCTACAAAGGCACCCCTGGCATTGTACTGATCAATGTAGGACTCATAGTCCACAAGGTATTGCTCATACGTAGTGTTGAGGGGCTGAAGAGTAGCCGTGTGGAAGGAGTTCATGCTGTACACAAGTAGGATATGATGGCTCAGTGCAGCTGCCATTTCTGCTTCAGAGCATGAGATGGTTTCACCATGGTAGCGGAACTTCACTGGGCTCACAAGAGCACTCTCTGTGTGTGCCATGAATACCCACTGGTAGTTGCTGTATGTCATATTCAAATGGAGGGAGAAGCAAATTAGCTGCCGGGAGAGTTGTGGAGAACACATGACAAACACAACACGCAACAGCTCTTTTCTGATCACATCCAGTGGAAGATAATAAAGAGACACAGGTGAAAGGTATTCCACAATAGCTGTGTTCTTCAGCTTCTCAATTAATTTATCTTTTGTATCAGTGTAAAAGAGTCTAGCCTCTTCAAAAACAATAGCCACTCTTTTCCAGTTTTGCAACAAGTACAGCAATGCACTGACAAAGTTTTCAGTGGAGCCCAGTGTTCCCAAGTGGTGGGGATATAGTTTCCTGTCTGCTAGAGTGGGACTGCCTGAACCATGCAGCATGACCAGAAGCATCTCTGATCTGTTTGTGAGAGGGGCTAGAGCTATGGAAGAGGAGGAACAGGCTGGACCAATGATGCCAGCTATTCTCCTACCTCTATGGTAAGCCTCCTCAACATAACTGACAATGGTTCTAGACACCTGCTGACAGCCACCTTGCGCCATTATGAGCTCTAGCCTGTGATTTTGCAGGATGTTTGGATGAGCGTTCACCTGGTCCTGTGCGAGGTGGAGGGCAGGAGCAATGCAATCTCCTTCATGCCAGGACGGGTTCAAGGTTGGTTCCTCGTTAAAATAGGGCAGTAAAGACAGCAGGTATAGAACTTCTTTCTCCCCTGCAGTTCTGCCTTCACAGCGAAGCTGCAAACTGCAGGAAATGACCAGGAGTAAGAATAAAGCGAGCATAGCTTCTTTCTATTCCGCTGACGGAGGGAAAATTGGAGATCATGCCTGCAAGCTGCGACACCTAATGCACTGGTTGAGTGGGTGGTATTTGTAAGGTGTGGCTTACTTAATAAGGTTGCACCAAATCTTCACTCAAGTCTAGAGTAAAATATTTGTCAGTGAGGAGAGGGAGAGGGAGGTGGGTTCCTTGGTACCGGCTCTTTCTGATTTTTTTTCTGAGCTTATTATTTTTTTTTCTTTTTCTTCTTTTTTTTTTTTTTTTTAAATCAGCTTTGCTTGTCCTATTCTTATGCCTTCTTGAAATGATTATTAATCATGTATTGTGGTTCATTGTATCAGAAATAGAATAGAATAGAGAAAGAAAGAAAGGGGAAATGATGGCTGAGATGTGGTATGGAGGGAAAATAAGGCATAGGAAGGACTAGCAGTTCATGCATCTAGGAACATTATTGGTGTTCAAAGTCAATTTACAATTATATGTTTGTGTGGGGAAAGTTTGTCAAACACAGAAACATGCAAACAATGTAGCATTAAATCAACGCACAAACACACACACACACTCACTCACTCACTCACTCACTCACTCACTCACTCACTCACTCACTCACTCACTCACTCACTCACTCACTCACTCACCCACTCACTCACTCACTCACTCACCCACTCACCCACTCACTCACTCACTCACTCCTTATTCTATTTCAACTGGGAATGTTTGCATTGATCTGCCAACATGTTGTGTCAACATTGTTGGTCAGCATTAGCTCTACTTCCACCACATGCAAACTTACTGTTGAAAATATCATTAGATGGTCAGTTAAAATTAGCGAAGTTTCAAGAATGTTTGAGAAATAGACACAATAGAGTATTATAAAGATGAAATTCCATGCTGTCTAAAAGTATATTATCTAACAGAATATGTGCCAGCAAGTGGTATTAGATATATACCAAACACTATTCATAACAGTAATTGTTGATAAGAATGAAGATTTTTGAAAGTAGGTTCTTTCTGTCAATTTTATTGCTTTTGCATGGGAGCTGCTAGTAGTTCGAAATATTGATAAAATAAATGTATGTATTTGCATATCTGGAAAGTAGCTTAGTGGGGGAGGAGGGGTGTGTGTGTGTGTGGGGTGCACAAAGTTCAAGAGACTTGGCATAAGCTATTATAAACTATGAACTATTTCTGCAGTGCATCTAGCACTTAGCTCAGCGCTATATTCTGCTGGACAATGAAGTTTTTGCAAGATTATCAGATTGAATTTTATTTCTTTTCAATCTTAAATTGCAAGCAACTGAACCCTTATGTAGCAAGCTCTCTCCCTACTTTGGGATGATTGCCTGCTTTTGTGTTTTATAAGATATGCAGTTTGCTTTCATCAAAAAACTATTTAAAAAAAAAAAAATTATCTTCTTGAATAAATATGTACAATCCCTTCTGGAATCAATACTAATTTTACTAGTATATTATGATAAACTAAGTAAGAGTAACTGTCAATGCAGACCTGCCAACCTCAGACTTCTAGATATCTGGTGACTTTAAACAAAGTAAAAAAAATTTAATAAAACCAAAAAAAAAAACCAAAAAAAAAATAAAACCAGCTGGAGATTGGACCCAAAATATGAAGGCACACTTGCAAGCTCCCACTTTCTCTTGAGTTTGAACATCTACTTTCCTTTTCTTGCCTCCTTTTTTCTGTGTACACCTATTACCTCATTTGACCATGCATAGAAGGTCCATGGAAGTTAAATCCCATGATTTTTAGTGAAAAATAAATTTCATGTTATAGGGTAAAATGTTTGACCCTAACTTAAAATCTTCCAAACAAGACATTTAAAAAAAATACTTCTATAGAACCAACTCCAGCTGCATATGAACTATAACATGCTACAACTTCAACTTTTGAATAAGCTTTGTGGGAACAAGTTAACTTGGTAACTTTGTGGAGCAGGAGAAAAAACTCAAATTTCAAAATTTTTATTGACCAGGCAGGGTAACTGAAGGGTGTATATTCTGCATGCTGGCTGTTGTATATCTCAGTTGCTGTATATCCCAGTTGTTGTATATCCCAGTCATGTACATCCCAGTTGCTGCAGATGTGGAGTAAAGGGTGTAAATCATATTCTAGAGCCATATAGCAGCCAATAATGTTTGCCCACTTAGGTGGGCACAGGCCCTATAACTGGGGTTGGTAATGGTGTGGGGGTTGGGAAATTAGTTCACTTCACATTTCCTCCAACTAAAAGTGTGAGTGCTCTTCCTTAATGTAGCTGCCCTTATATTGGTGGTGATCAGCCAACATGAGGTTAGATGTGAAGCCATACTTGTTATTTGTACCAAAAAATGTTTATCTTATTAACTATTTCTCTTCTCTACCAACCTTAGTAAAGCTATGACTGTTGTGCCAGGATTGTTAGGTTCCTAATAAGGAAGCACAGCATATGCAGTTGAAAGTCAATGAATTGAATGTGTTGGTTTGAGTATTCTTAGCTTACACTATACAAAGCGTAAGCTGTAAGAGCATAAATTAACATATTCAATTCATTCACTCTTAACTGCATACTCTGTGTTTCCTTATTTTTTCCATATTCCATCTGCAATAGTATTCAGCCAGTGGACAGACTCTACACCATCCAACCTCAACATCTCAGTCCGATATTCCATCCAAGCCTGGAGCCCTTCCCTTCCGCATCTGAGAGATTGTGGCAGTGATATTCTCCTTTGTCAGGTTGTCCCTCAACTCATTTATACACACACACATCATCACTCAGTGCAGAAGGCAGCTCAAGAACAGGCAAGACTTCAAAGCCACCATGCTGATTTCTAACTCACAGTTGATAACATCAGAAAAGTATTCCACCCAGGGTTGTAGCTTGTCATCCTCCCTAATCAGTTTTCTCCCATCTCTCGCTAATAAGGTGGACGTGGATGGCTTAGATGCACTCTTCCTCAGTAATTAGATCTCCCTAATAAATGATCCACTGTGGCCACACTGCTCTGCAGCCCAGGCATGCTTCTCTGCTTCAGCTGCATGTGCACTTCACCAAGCATTTCTAGCCTTCTCAGCAGCAGCCTTAGTTACCTTACAGGGATGATGGTATTTCAACTTTAGGAATTCGTCACTTTTCTCAACTCCACAGAGGATAAGCCAAGCGTCTTTCTTCTTCTTGAACAAATTCAGCAGCTCATCTGTCACCCAGTCTTCCTTCTGTTTCTTTGAGAGCTCTGGCAAGGTCTTGTAAGCATCACTCATGGCAGCCTTGAAATAATTCCATGACAACTCAGGGGAATCTGACTAACAAACATGATGTAAACCATCATCCAGAGTGGACCTAAACTAAATCTGTTAGTTAGGAGGCAAGTCGGTAGTCTGACGGAGAGGAACTCTACTCTGATGGCATTTGACCTTAATCTTGAAGATCATGGTGGAAAGAACCATTTCATAGTCAGACACATGGTAGATGGAGTGAAACACTCGGGTGTCAAGCACAGAGGAGCGAAACCGCCTACTTATGAGGACAGGGTACATCATGTGATCAGGTCTAAAACAGTCACTATTGGTATACCAAGTCACCTGATGGAGTGGTTTGTGCTGGAACCATGTGTTGGTAATGAGGAGCTGGTTGCTCACACAGAAGTTTAAGAGCCTCGTCCCATTCTTATTGTATTCACCAAGGCCATGAGAACCAATCACTGAACTATGCGACACAAAGTTGGAACCTACGTGAGCATTTATGTCACCCAAGATGATGACCGTGTTTCTAGGTGGAACAGATGATAGGGTATCTTGGAGCAGGTCATAGAAGTTGTCAGATTGCACACTAGCATCTGCATTGGTAGAGACAGAGTTGGTGGGGGCCTAGATGGCGATAGCTGAGGCATGTGACAGATGAGTCTTAAGATGAATAAGGATTATGTGCTCAGAGATAGAATGGAAGAGACTACCAGCAGCCTCCCAAGAGGAACAAGCACGTGGACTCAGTGCTATGGTAATGCCACGAATGTGATTGGAAGGCAATCTAGAATGAAGGATGGTGATAATACGGATCCTGGTAATGCCACATCCTATCCAGTGGGACTCAGAAAGAGCCAGGAGCTCAATGTTTTATCCTTCATGGTCTTAATGGTAGCAACTAGTTGTGACTCTGGTCACCTAGGGTTCCGAGAGTACAGACATTCAAGCAAGCAATTCTGGTCTTTAATTTAGCATATAAAAAGTTCATTTTCTTGATTTTGAAAGCTTTCTTTTTTTGCAAATCTTTTAAAGATACACATGGGTGAGAATGGGGCGTCAGTCCATCTGTCCCACTTCGTGCAATTAGCATGCCACATCCCAGTAACCAGGGAATACCACAGGAAGGTTCACGATAAAATTCCATACACACAGCACACACACCCACCCACCCACCCATACACACACACACACACACAAACCAAAATATATTTTAGATGGGTTCGTGGATCTAACTGTTTAGGTACAAGCATTATTCAGAAGTTCTTTTATTTTGTTGCACTATTTCTCTTTACACTCCAATGGGAAGAGGTGTAGCCAGATGGGACCCCGCCCATGTTACTTCCAAAATCAGTTGAGTATGCATACCATGTTTCACATCTGTCACTCGAAGGGTTTATCTAGCCAAATTACCATTTTTAGGCCATTTAGGGCTTGACATGAACGCAGAAATGGGTGCAGTTGTATACATTTACTTTAAAAACATCCCCCAGATTTTATCCATTCCAAATATATATGGGATCATGGATCTAACTCCCTAGGTTGAAGTATTTTTTGCTAAAATTGCATTTTTGCCATTTTTTTGGCCTTACACAGGGAGAGGAGGTGTGGTCAGGTGGGACCCAGCCCATGTTACTCCCAGAGTAACTTGTATATGCATACTAAGTTTTAGGTCTATAGCTCCAAGGGGTTTTCTGGCCAAAATAACATTTTTGGCTTTTTTTCTCATCACCATGGTAACCATTTTTCAGGATTTTTTAGCCCATGTTTTAAGTTGGGTCAAACCTATCATAATGCCAAGGTTCAGATAAATCCACTGACATCTTGCTCACATTATCTCTCTCTGAATTTATAGCAGACTTGAGGCAAGCATGAATACATTGAAAGAAAATGAAAAAAAAAAAAAAAAAAAAAGTGGTTTGGAACAGTTTTCTGTCCTATTTGGGATTCCATCTTTGGATGACTTCTATTTCATTTTGTTTCTCCTCCCACCATTTTCTTATTCCCACTTCTTCCCTATCTTACTTATTTTTCCATACACACTTGTTATTGCCCCAATATCCTTCATGCCCAATTCTTTCAACCCTTACCCACTTCATCCTATAAAGAGAAAATATCACTGTTAAAAATCAAAAATATATATAAAAAAAAAATCTTTTTATTTCAATCATATAATAAATGATGTGAGCAACTGTTCTGAGTACAAGAAATAATATTTACTGTTAAATAAATTGCAAAATTATTTTAATTGAATATATGAATATTGGTTCTCTGTGATGAAATGACATCATTCCAGGAGTGTCAGAGATGGCATCTGTGGCAAAGTGTTTTTTCCATGGGTTATGAACAATCCAAAATTTGAATGGCAGATTCTTTTCTTCAGATTGACATTGCTAGACATTGCTCTGGCCTGGTGGTAAGGTGACTGTGTGTGGTGCATTTCCCTGGTACAGTGACTATTCAAGGACCGAAGGTCCACAGTTTGTCATGGTTAGCCATTTTCTTACTGCACACAACTATCCTGTGACACAATATAATGGGGTCGTCAATTGGGACCTGTTCGATGATGCCAAGATGTACATCTTGGTCTAATGCCAATTTAACCTCCTTTTGCCAGCACAATTTTATGGGTATGGTGTGTGGACAGCCATAGATTTAGCATTTGGATCAATAATGAGGGTCAGTGGTAAGCAAGTCTTTAAAGGTAATTGAATGTGTGGGCAGACGTTGAATGTGCTGGCAGCATAGTAGTCTAGCAGACAGGCATTTAATTTCTCAATATTATCTTTCATTGCTTTGAAGGGTACCTTAGTTGGGATGGAGTGGGTTTGCCCTCCAGGGGCAGTCACACTCCTTGATTTCTGGGATAGAATAATCTTTTATCGCATGGGGCTTGATACTTGCAGCTGCAATTGTGTTCTCATAACTACATTCAGGAGCATCTCCTATTCTTGGGAAGTCACTTGAAATCAGATAGAGGTCAATACAGGTCTCTTTACTGATGTACATGGAGTCTGTGTCAGGTGTAACATAACAGATTTGGCAGTTTCCACAGAGAAGCCTCCCCTATCAACGTCAGCCGAGTGCAGAGGAATGCCCCAATGATTTTGATCGAGTTCTTATTAATGGCTGACATTCTATGTTTGACTGGTATCAGGTCTGATATTTTGAACCCCAGTCTGTATATAACCTTCAGGATATTAAAACAATTTTGGCATATTTTACCTGCAACTGCAATTATCAGCCCCCTTATGTGGATTAAGTAGTAATGATATTCCAAAGTGGGAGTAGTCATTCCTGTACACTTTTGCTATTATTATAGATGCTAGCTGTGGTTGAGAACATTGCTGGCACCATCCTACATTATCATGAATACGTGGTGGGTGAGAATGATTGGTTCAATGCTGTAATGATCAACATTTCTGTTGGTGGATGTACTAATTCAATCAAGAACAACAATGACTCAGCTGCCAATTCAAGATTCCTCTTTGGAAATTTGGCCCTTTGTGAAAAGAAGCATTTCTTGCAGAATTTGTGGGGTCTTGCCTTGCCATCTTTGTCAAGTGATCAAGAAAATTGTTTCTTGCATTTCTCACACTTTACACTCTTGCGTGTGGATATTGACCTTTTATACTGATGAAAGGTGACATCAAACACTCTATGATTTGAGGAATATTTAAGTTGCTGCAGCTGTGAATTTTGATCCACCATCACTGGAGAGTTTCTCAGGGATGCTAGATGTCATGAGTTCTTTCTTAGTTCTCCAATGAGGCCTGTTGATCCATTAATTTTGGTGATAATTGGCCAGTTTGAATTTCGGTCTACCGTGATGAGATTGTTTACTCCCCTGTGTTGAAACAAGTCTGAGCAAATGTATTGAAAAGGAAAATTGGGTCCATAGGTTGAGTTGGGGTAGCATAGGTTGACTTGGTAAAATTCTGTTGCAGTCCATGTAGTGATCTCTAAAGGGGTTTATCTGAGGGGTGATACCTGAGAGGTGATGCCTGATCAGAAGATGGAGGTATCTGCACTTACTATCATCAAGTTCGCACTCTGGTGGAGAGCAAGAAGTGATTTGAGTAATTCTTCACATAGGAATGGAGAGATAATGATCCTGTTGTTGTATAGAATTACGTGATTACTCGTCAATAAATGTTCCTGAAAGGTAAAATACTTCAATACTTTCGAGCAACTCCATCATGATCGGATCACTCCTTGCATGGGCAGTAGACATTACAATGTCAGAGTCCATGGTGGCATCCTCATTATTATTTTACCTTAACTTTTCGAGGATGTTGTCCATAATAAAGTTTAACGATGATAATTCCAATTGGCGTAGTGTTGCTACATGGGTGTCATCAGATAACTCTCATTTTTCTGGGTTTGTTGCCCTCCCAGGGTGTCTGCCGAGATGGCATCTGTGGCCAAATGTTTCTTCCATGGGATATGAACGATCCGAAATTTGAATGGCAGATTCTTTTCTCTGAGATTGAAGGGGCATGGGTTCTTGATATCCTCTAGTTTTCTGTCACCTAGAACTTTGAGTGATTGACGGTTGATTGCAACTGTAAGGTCATCACATTCAAGGACAAAGTGACAAGTTTTTTCTAGTGCATCCACTACTGTGAGTGCCTCACCCTCAATAGGAGCATTGCAGACTCAGCTGCATGCGTGAAGCAGCCCCCAACCAGGGTAGTCTTCCATTCATCCAGACAACAGAAGGGTCTATTTCTTTGAAATGTGCAATGTTTCTGAAAAAATCAAAAGCCATCTTTTGACCAGCCTGTGGATAGACTAGACTAGACTAGTTTTTTTTTTTAGTCATTTCTGTCCACTTTTGCTATTACTGTCAGTGCTGGCTGTGGTTGAGAACATTGCTGGATCCATCCCAGATTATCGTGAACACATGGTAGGTGAGGGTGATTGGTTTATGTGGACTCAGCTGCATGCATGAAGCAGCTCCCAACCAAGGTAATCTTCCTTTTAACCAGATAATAGAAGGGTCCATCACTTTGAAATGTGCAATGTTTCTGTAGGAGAAAAAATCAAAAGCCATCTTTTGACCAGTCTGTGGATAGACTAGTTTATCTTTCCCTGTAAAAATTTGCACACCATGTTTAATTGCTTCAACAATGGTATCCTTTGACTCTTCAAAGATTTTCTGTATGGAGTTTTTGGTTTCAGGAGATTCTGAATGGAAGTATCTTCTCCATCATTGATGTATAGTAGCTGACCTGATTCATTAGACCGAACCATGATACCATTTCTCCTACAGATGTCCAGCCACTGGTTTAGGCCAACATGCATGTATCATCAATACATTTAGGCTTTTGTAAAAAGTCCAATACGATCTATTCAAACCATCTTGTATATCTATCACCTTCCGCAATATAACCCTGAGGTGTGTTTCGACATTTGTAACGGCCCCATTCTCTGATGGGGACAGAATGATACCCATTCTATGCATCGAAAATGGTCTTCTTGTTGCTAGGCACTGCTCTGGCCTGGTGGTAAGGTGACTGTGTGTGGTGCATTTCCCTGGTGCAGTGACTATTCAAGGACCAAAAGTCCACAGTTTGTCATGGTTTACCATTTTCTTACTGCACACAACCATCCTTGAAACCATGCACTGGGGTCGCCAATTGAGACCTGTTTGATGATGCCAAGGTGTACATCTTGGTCTAATTGGTGCGGGTGCGAGGATAGCCACAGGTTTAGCATTTTAATCAATCATGAGAGTCAGTGGTGCCCCAGTCTAGAGGTAATTGTTTGTGTGGGCAGACGTTGAATGTACTGGCGGCATAGTAGTCGAGAAGACAGGCATTTACTTTCTCAATATCATTTTCTGTGGTTTGGAAGTTTACCTTACTTCACACTACTTGATTTCCAGGGTACAATCATCTTTTGTCACATGTGGCTTGATACTTGCAGCTGAAACTGTTACCTTGTTACTGCATTCAAGAGCCCATTCTTGGAAAGTCACTCGAAATCAGACAGTGGTCAATACAGGTCTCCTTACTGATGTACATGGAGTCTGCAATAGGTGTAACATAACAGATTTGGACAGGTTCCACAGGGAAGACTCCCCAATCAACGTCAGACAAGCACAGAAGGAATGCCCCAATGATTTTGATCGAGTATTTATAATGGCTGACATTCTATGTTTGACTGTTATCAGGTCTGATCTCTTGAACCCCAGTCTGTATACAACCTTCAGGCTGATAAAACAAATTGGAATCCTCTACCTGCAACTTCAGTAATTGGCCCCCATGTGGGGCTGCTCGTAATGATATTCCATAATGGGAGTAGACACTCCTGTCCACTTCTGCTATTACTCTTAATGCTTGCTATGGTTGACAGCATTGAGTTCTGCCTTCACTCCTCAAGGACCTTATTATTTTGTTGCTTTTCTAGCAGCTATTTTTAAACAGGGTTGTTACGTTGTTTACCCTTTACTGATTCAAACTAAATTTGCCCAAAAACTTTTTCTTTTTTTTTTTGAAAATTATTTTATAGTACATACCATCCTTAATGTCCATTAAACTCCACCTAAAACTATCCTCAGATGACCCTATCAACTCCTGAAAATTAGAGCAGTGTAGGCCAAAGTGTCTGGGAGGAGGCTAATGTTTGACCTGCACATGCAACTTGATCTGGGGAATAATCTGACCAATGTTAAAACTCCTGGATGAAGCAAAATTTGCTTTACATGATGGAGTAAACTTTCTTTATGAATGATAACCACAATAATTATCCTTCTTTTTTGTCCCAACGCCCTGTCCAAAGGTACTACCATCACAGGAGGAGGAACCCAACACTAGCCCCTCGCAGATTCACATCTCCTCAAGAAGACTCACCCACGATGAGCGAGATCTTCTCAAGCTCATACTTTCCTATTCCCCTACCACAGCAAATCTCAAACACCCGAAATCAGGATGGACCAGGTACGAGTCCTCGTTTAAAAGATACTATAAGACACTCATAGAACCACACCCCCATCATTTATTGAAGAGACCGACCTACAATCATACTTACCGAGTTTAACTACAAGAAATTCAAATATAACCACCATCCTACCGTACCAAGAAACATACAGCAGCAATTAGCTAAGATTAAAAATAATATAGTAGCAATTAAACCAACCAGATTTAAATCTAACATTTCATCCGCCTTAAGACAAGCCCTCCTCAATTTAACTCAAGACAAATCAATTGTAATTAGAACAGCAGATAAAGGCAATACCATAGTAATACAAGATTTAACACATTATTTAGAAACTGGCCATAAGCATTTATCCAACACATCTATCTACCAACAGCTCTCTGGAGACTGCACTACTGCCTTAGTTATAGCTATAAACAAATGCATAAATAAACTTTATAAGAGACATGTCCTAACTTGGTCCATACAGAACAAATTAACAAAAGACCCTAAAGCTGTCAGAACTCAGAGAATTTATTTTCTACTTAAAATACACAAAACTCCACCTACTGTTAGACCTGTAGTTACAGGGATTAAGGGACCTACAGAAGGAATTTCAAAACTCATGGACAAGATACTCAAGTCTGCTCTTCATTACATACCTTCACTGCTTCTGAATACCAACCAATTAATCACCATCTTAGAAAACAACATATATCCCAAAGAAGCCATACTTGTAACATTAGATATAAAGTCACTATATGAAGTAATACCCATGCAAGACGGCATCACCCAAGTCATCCAATTCTATCTGAAACATATTCAAGTTAACCCCATACCCCCAGAAGACATGACAAAACTCTTAAATATAGTAATAGGACACAACATTTTTGAATTTAATAGCACAATGTACAAACAAATTCGAGGAGTAGCCATGGGCACACGAGTAGCCCCAACTCTAGCTAATATATATATATGGCTGTGGTAGAAGACAGACTCTTGAAGACAGCAGCAGAGACACTTCCAACACCACTCCTGTATAGGAGATATATAGATGACATCATTATTATATGGCCAGACACAGCAACCACACTAAATAAATTCATTCATACACTAAATAGTCTACACCCTACAATAAAATTCACACATTAATACAGTCAAAACCACATCAATCACTTAGATTTAAAAATTTTTAAAGGCACTAAATTCCACACCCAAGGCAAGTTAGACTTCGAGCCTTACTATAAAGCTACGAACACTTTCAACTACTTACACTTTAATTCTGCACACCCAGCACACGTCCAAATTGGATTAGCCATAGGAGAAATAACAAGAATCCTCAGACTCTCCTGTGATAACAACATCTACACCAAACATACTACCAAATTATTCCACAATTTGCTGAACAGGGGATATCCAAAAAGGAAACTAAAATATCTATTTTCCAAATATCTTTACTCTAGAAGACAATCACTACTACACAAAAAAGAATCTGAAGAAAGAAACAACAGATACTGTTAGACTGATGTGCGAATACCACCCAGCCTATCCCAACAGGACACTGAAACAAGCACTGCAAGGCCCATCTGACTGACCAGGCCACCATACCATAACACATTGTCACACCAAAAAAATATAGGACCAATTAAATCATACACTAGAGTCACTGGTTGCATCATCACAGTGAACAGCTCATCCACACCTCTCAAGTCTCACTTACTAAATTGTGATACACTACGCCAGAGTCACAGCTATAGATTATTTTTGAATGTCTCAAATCTTGAATGACTATGCCCTTATTCTTTCTTTTTTTCCCCTTTAATATTGGAATGATTGTTTTTGTCTGTGATCATAATTAAGAAAATTAGGTAAAATAAAAAGAAAAATAGTTGAATATTAGAAGAAAAAAAGAAGAAAAAAAAAAAAAAGAAAAAAAAAAAGAAGGAAGAAATTTGAGCATAATCCGTGAAGGCCTACCCACAGATCCACCCCTGCATGGCTCCTACTGGAAGCAATCATAATTTTGCTGACTACATAATCTTGATCACTCCAGATTGAACAATACTGTTTTCATAGATGGTGAATGATTACATGCAATTTTTACTTGACTATATGAAGTAATGCTCATGAGTGACGACACAGGGAAGGAGGACCAGAAACACATGATGCAACGAGTTTGTACAGTATCCAGCTGGAACACGTGCTTCAGCTTAATAAAAATCTTGTTTGGTATAGTAAAATTGTCATAACTTTCTACTCGATTGCCTACAGGGAAGCCCTGTTCTAATGAACACTGGAATTCACTCTCAGGGCTACATCGGCATTCTAACTAACTTGGCAAGGCAGATGCTGAATCTGTCAGACTACACAAGTAGATAGCAGTCCAACAAACTAATTAGATGTTCTGAATAAACATTATCAATAGACTACATGAAAAAACAGGTGTACAGAGTTAATCAATGCATGTTTCACTGTGCAGTGTTCAGAGAACATCCTTCCCACATTTCTTAATTTCAAATATCATCAATCTTCTTCCCGCTCACCAACACTTCATGGACTTATTTGATTGCCCAATGTTATTGACTGCACAATGTTATCAAACTTTTTACATGTATATAAATTGAGATGGGTACTTGTACACACACATATATATATATATTCAGTGATTAGATCTCCATCTACTTGAAAATTGAGCTTGCCCACCCTGGTTGGATCACAGATACCATTCAAGGAGAATTAATCATTAAATGAAATGCACTATTAAAATGCCATATGTGGGTGGGTAATAAAATTACTCACTGTTTTGAAGCCTCACTTATCTCTACTCTCCGTGGACTAGAATAGGCAGGAAGTGAACTCTTCGAATAGAGAGAGAACATTTAGGAGCCATACAATGTATCCACATGCCTTGAGAATAACCATTGATCTGAACACATAACTTTGATGATAGCAATAGAACAAGAGCACTGTTTTTTTTTTTGTTGTTGTTTCAAAGTCAAGCACCAAAAAGGATTCTATTTCTATGCACCTTCACTCATTGAAGAATTCGTGAAGATGAAAGAAAAACAAGAGCCATACAAGAAAAGAGTGTGTCCAACTGTGGGAGCCACAAACTGCCAGACCACAAGATAAATGTATCGTTTTAATATCCTGAGGTGTTTGGTTGTGTTGCACCATACTGGTGTGGGTAAACGAGGGACTGTGCCTACTAAATATAAAGGAGCACATCATTTGTTATTTTTGGTTTTAAAAATGTAATAAATAACTCGAACAGAATCACAGTCTGTATCTTTATCTGTTCTTCTCTTCCAACAAAATGTAATAATTTTATTTTGTAGATTTTTAAAAATATTTTCTTTGGAGATTATTTCTTGGCTAACTACATTCCCCCATTTTTCCACGGGTTCTGTTGGTCTTTGATTTTATTGGTTGGGCTAGATTGGCAGAAACCTGTTGAATAGAAGCTAAGTTCCTAGATCTACTAAGGACTGGTTCTGATCAGTTCATTTTTACATGTGGTACCTACAAGAAATATTAAGCAAAGCTTGCTAAAACTGTGATCAACATAAACAGACACTTTAGTCTGGGACTAACTTTCATCCAAATCCACAACCTTCAGACTGTACGCACTCTGAAAACAGTTAATGTTGATGCAATGGATATAAATTTGGCTGCATAGGGCATTAATCACTGTAAATAAAAACATGCTAATCAAATATCAGATCTATGTACAGGCATCAATATTGTGTAGCAGTATATAGTATCACAGTTACTGTCCGTTTCTAAACTTTGATTTTAATCCTGGCGTCATTGAATGCACCCATAACATAGAGCCGTGTCAGCACACAACCCATGATAAATATGGTGGCTATCACGAAGGAGTCTTGCAATCTCTCACCAACATGGAACTGTGAAAACAGCGCTCCTATAATAACGATAAGGAGGACCCAGGTGGCCAGTACACCAGGCCGGTAGTGGCCAAACAGAATGAGCCCCACACAGACCAGTTCTACAATCCCAACAATGAGCATGTAGTTCTGAGCATTGAGGTGCAGCAAGTCCACGGGAGGCACACGAGCATAGGAGCCAAACCTTCCACTCTGGGAGCAAATAAAATATACAAATAGGATGTTTCATTTAGGTTGCATAATAAGGTGACTGTGTACTGTGTACATTGGGTTAATAGAAAACCAGCTAATAGTAAACTGGACCCACCATTTATAGCACTATCTTTGACTCACAAATTCATTATGGAACGGAGGGCTGAGTCCAGGTACCACTTTGACAAGACCAGCTAGTCCAAAGGACAGCACCACCAGGATGGTGGATATTTGGTACAGCAGCTCACGGTTTCTCATGCCGGTTCACCCAGTTATAGGTTCAAAATAATACGAAAGGTTTTTCGCTTTCTAGGAACACTCAATACTAAAACACACCACTATCCACACGGCACAATAATTAAAACCGTGATTAAAACCAGATCACAGAATACTGCTCGCAAAAGGGGCGTAACCTTCAGTGCAAGACTTTTTGGTTTGTAAGGTATTCTTGTGGTAAAAACAGACCAGCGTTTGTAAATGAATGGAAAAGGGATTGAAGTTAACCACACACAAAAAAAAAGTAGCTTGGGAAACAAGCCATGAACACTCAATTATCAAGTACCTAATTTTACATCCTAAGATCACTGCCTCTGAACTATATATTTTACAAATTGATTGTTATATTCCTATCAAGCCTTCCCCCCACCCCCTCCCATTCTAGCTATATGTTTAGAGCCTTTATCATTTTTTTTCATTAGTGCAAAAGGAAATGATTTAGAGATGTAGAAGTAGGAACCTATTAATTGAGTGTTCATGCTTTATTTCAAAACTTAATTGTATAATAACCTTTCTTGTTTTGTAAGTACCTGTAATGGAATTTGCCCCCTTCCACGATGAAGTAATTATTAGGCACAATTCCACCCAACACCTGGGTCTTCTTTCTACCCAGACCAAACTCAGTTTCTCACTCTGAGCAAACTGGTTTCCCTCAACAACTGAAATATAATATATAATTTGATAACTTTAGAAGCAGTACAGATATGTAGATATACGGATAATAACACTATTGACCAATAACTATACAGGTAACTCCAACACTTCAACTGAATAAAAATACACAATCACTTGACTAAATACACAACCCTCCAACTGACTAAAAATACAATGTTTTGTCCTTTTATAATTTACAAGCAATCTCCCTTATGACGTCACTATGTTTCCTTGCTAATTTTCTGTAAGTGTTTCGATACGTTGTTCTTTCTCCGACAGTACCAAAGTACCAGCATGACTTTTTTTAATACGGGAAGGGGTGTGGCCATATAGACATACTTAAAATTTTTCCCCGATTCCAAGGATATGTGAGGTCATGGGTCTAACTCTACCTGTTCAAGTGTGAATCGATGGGACAATCTGACAGACAAACAATAATATGATCTTTATTGTCACAGAATTCCATTTCACCAGGTTTTTTTAAAAATCTTGGAATGCATATTTTGAAACTCAGTTTTGGCTAAAAACCATCCTTGGTGTAGGATATGCCTAACCTGGAGTGTTTTTTTTTTTTTTTTTTTTTTTTGGTATGGTGCTATGGTGATAAAGTGGACACACACACATGCATGCATACATAAAAACTTCTTTACCTGACACACCCAAAGGAGGAGGTGTGGTGAGGTAGAACCCAGCCCATGTTACCTACGGAGTTAAGTTGTGTGTGCATACCAAGTTTTAGGTCTGTGTTTCCAAGGGTTTGTCTGGCTAAGTACAATATTTAGCTTCTTTCTTCTTTTTTTTTGTGCCTACATGAATACAGGAAGGCAGGAGTCTATATGGACTTACTTAAATGATTCCTAGGTGACACCAATTATAAATATACTAGCCCACCTTTGTATAGGTCTGTAGTTCTGAGGGTATGTCTAGGTATAGTATCTTTTTGGCTTTTTTTAGGCATGATATGGAAATAGTACATGGTGTGGCCATATAAATGTATTTAAGATGTTCCCCAGATGGAACTAATACCAAATATACTAGGGTTCATGTGTCTAACTACCCAGTTCCGAGATTAGTTTTGAAGTACATTTTGGTATTTTAGCCTAATACACCAAAAGGAAGATTTGTGCCCAGGTGGAACCAACCCCATGTTACTCCCAGAGTCAAGTTGTGTGTATGCATACGACATTTTACGCCTGTAGTTCCATGTGTTTTTCTGGCCAACGTACCATTTTTGCTTCTTTTCAACACAGGAAGGGGTGTGGTCATATAGATGTTCTTAAAATATTCCACTGGTGGTCTAACTTATTTATTTGAGTATGGATCGAGGAAACAGACAGACGGATGGACAGACAGACAGAGAGACAGAGAGACAGACAGAGAGACAGACAGAGAGACAGACAGAGAGACATAGAGACAGACAGACAGACAGACGGATGGACAGACAGACAGAGAGACAGACAGAGAGACAGACAGAGAGACATAGAGACAGACAGACAGACAGACAGATAGACAGACAGACAGACAAAGAAGGAAGGTAAAAGGGGAGGAGGTAGTTGAAAGGAAAAAATAAGTGGGAAGGAAGAAGAAAGGATTGAAGAAAGAAAGGATAAAACGGAAGAAAAATATAAAAGGTAAAGAAAGGGAGGGGGGGGAGGAGGAAAAAAAATAGAAGAAAGATAGAAGAGAATAGAAGGAATTAAATTTTTTTATTTATTTATTTATTTATTTTTTTTTTTTATTATTATTAATAAAAAAAAGAATTGAAAAAAGAAACTCAACCATGACCAGGATTTGAGCCAGGGACCTCAGCACTTGTGGTAAGAGGAAGCTTCACACAAGAACAAGAATGAGAAGATTCCCAACAATGTAACATTTAAGCCCTGTCCACACAAGAAACTGGTCTCCAGCAACACCCTTCTTGCATCCACACTAGCATAATGTTAAACCCACTCCACATCACCTGTGTGGGCTAATTAATTGGCCAGGCATATTAATTGGTTTTCCTCTACCACATATAGAAAATGGGTTTTATATTTTCCAGTTTTTTCCATTGTTCTGTCTCTTTCCCTCCCCAATGTCATAGCACCAAGGGAGGGTAGAGAGGGGAGGGGGGGGGGGGGGGGGAGGAGAGCAGTTAGTAGCTAAACTTCTAATAGCAAACATCAGCAATAAACCCACAGGTATGTTCAATAAAATCTGAGCCACTTGAAATTTAGTCTTCTGAAAGTTCAGGTGAAACCGGGTGGAACCCATTGGGATGAAACCGGATGTAGCGTGGATGTGTGGAACCTGTTCCAGACACGGGTGAAACCAGCTGTATTGTAATAAGTTTGTGGGTAAAAAAAAAAAAGAAGGAAAAAAGATAAAAGGATAAAAAAAAGATGGAAAACAACAACAGACAAACCACAACACAAACCTGGATTTGAACCCAGTAGTCCTACTTAGTATTCCTATGTCTGAATTAACCATTTGGCCATGTGTTTGTTTTCTTTTCAATTACAATTACTTAATTGAAGTTGAATTGCATTTTCTAACTACTAGCAGAAAACTTGCCTTATGGACAGTTTTTAAGTCAACTACCTGTAACACTGCACACAATCCCTCCCACCCACATATTCACACGCAGGCACGCACACACATAGAAGAATTATTTCAGTGTGTTGGGTACTCTCTGAGAAAACATGTAAGACACACCCAAAATCTTCAAAGTATGCAATAGGATCACAAAAGTTGTTGGGACAGGTGCCATTGGTTTGCTCTGAGCAGAGAATGGATCTGATTCCCAAAATAAGTTAGTCAGTATTTTTAAACTTGTGCTGGGGCCCACTTGTGTCTTAAAGGTGTGGCTGTCAATGAATGGCTTTGGAATTTCCTCCAGAAAAATTTGAATAGGCTCTGACAGGATGCAGTCTGGTTAACTTCATTAATCAACCAATCAATGGAAGGCAGGGCAGGATTTTGAAAATGGGGGGGGGGGGGGGGCAAATAAGCATGACCATTTAATAACAATCATTGGGTCACAGAGAAGATACATCTTTTAGAATTGATTAAATGAGAACTGATCAAAATCAAACTGATATGAATAAGTTATAATGAGGTCAAGATTCTGAACTTTAATTCATTGCTGTCTGGGTGTAAATATAGTAGGATAAGGTTGGAGAGTCTTTGAATGCTCATGTTTGATCTCGGAGCAGTTATGATGCACTCATGCACACTAAATGATCTCCAACAGTGCATGAAGCTACTGAAGAAATGCAAAGAATTGTCAGAATAGTTTTTATGTTGTCGGAAAAGTTAGAGATTTGAGGCAAGGTTGAGTTAGAGCAGATAAAAGTTAAGCTTATCCTGCTCCTTCTCTTCAGACTTCCACTTGCTATATCAGTTAAAGGATCTCTCTTTGAGAGAAGAAATATTTGCTTTCAAACTTTCAGTACTAGAGCAGTTGACCTGTTTTTATGTTACCTATATTATCCTTGGGTGCTGGGAGAGTCAATAATAGTTTTAAGTACCAAAGTGTATCCTGGTTTGGGGTGGGGAATTCAAATTTTCCATATAAAAAAAGCATAAAATTGGTGGGACTGTGAAAAAGCTGAAATTAGGAAGTGCTTTATTGCTGCTGGCTCTGGAAAAGCTGCTACTTTTGGTGGCTTAGTGAGTGAGTTAGTCAAATTCTCATTGCAATTGTTCTTTAATTTCCAGCTAATTCTTCCTTTTGCTAGGGATATTTGGAAGTGCTTCACAGCTGTTGCCTAAGGGTGCTAGTTATTTAAGAAAATTCACTATCTTTTCACCTAGACAAAACTTAGTGCCTCTGCAAGTTAGGTATAGTTGAACCTCTGAGGCAACCTATATGATGATCCTTCACCATTCAAGTTGCCTGCAAATCATGGACTTATAGAACTATTGCAATAATAATGTAGGAGTTTGCTAAATTATTTTTAAATTCATTTTTGGAGGGCATCTAAAGCTGCTGAGTCAGTAGCTATAACGGATGAAAACGACTGCACTAGAGTGGTCCCAAATGAAAACTGGCTTCATTCATAAAGTATAGACAAAAAATTATCTAAAAAATAAACACATTCACTATGTACTCAAGTCTCATCCCTAGAGTGTGCTAGGACTATATTTGAAGAACATTTCTTTAAATATAGGCACATAGCCCTAGCCAACCCTGGCTCTAGTCTAGCCCTGGGGTGCTTGGATAGTCTAGCCCATCGAGTGGGTGTTCAGCAGTTTCGGCATTTTTTTTTGGCAGTGATGATCCCTACCGTTTGGGACCACTATAGTACAGTAGTGCCAAAATCTTAACCTCAGACTAACTGCAATGTTTGACTTATCATGGAAGGCAATATATTTAGTACACATGAGATTTGTCAGGTCAAACATGATGTCATAATGAAAGGAGTGAAAAGAGTGGACTGGTGTTTTTGCCTTACCCAGTAATGGAATGTGGGAACCTTAGTTGTGATGATAAAGAAGACATCCAGTAAACATACATCTGAGGTTCCTTCCTTCAACAATTACTGGGGAAGATAAAAACTAAGAAGAAAAAAAAATTGCTATATCATAAAGCAATTTTTTTCTTCTTAGTTTTTATTTTGGTTTTCCCCCACCCCCACCACACCACACACAAACCCCCCCCTCCCCAGTAGTTGAACTAGTACAAGGCGTATAACAACGCGTCTACTTCATCTTACCCACTCATTTTAGGGGTTGCTGGAGACTGGCGTTTTGCTTTTGTTGCAATGGAGGTTCTCTATGAGGGAAGTGTGGATGACCTGGGCAATACATCTCATGCATGTGAGAAGGTGTCTAGCTGGGAACACGTGGATGTCTACCTGACGAGTAGCTTTCCATTTGCAGCTGTGAGTAACTTAGCTACTGTTAGCTATGGCTTCAGAGCCATGGATATGGTGGTTGTGACCAGCCATGGATATGGTGGTTGTGACCAGCCATGGATATGGTGGTTGTGACCAGCCATGGATATGGTGGTTGTGACCAGCTACTGAGTGTGGTGGATGCTGAAGCAATATTGAGAGACAACACCTTCTAGTGCAGCTTACACTAACATGTACATATGTACCACCTCATATCTCCAATTTGGAATGTGTTTGACATACATGGGAAATATACTTACTTGTGGGTAGACCACAAGGCAGAGTATCTAGTAGCTTGTGGTGGGTGGGAGTGGGTGGGAGTGGGTGGGAGTGGGTGGGAGTGGGTGGGAGTGGGTGGGAGTGGGTGGTGTTACCATGCCCTGCTGGAGTTCACTCTCTGATGGTTGTGTCTGGACTGTCCTCCATACTGCAGACCAGGTTGGAGGGAGGCAGAGGGGGGGGGGGGGATGGAGGAGGGAGGTTGCAATAGGGCGGTTGGAAGCCATTGGTCGTATTGAATACAAGCTTGTGTGATGTATACACTGTCAGCCATTGTTTGTCTCTGCTCTCTCTGGGTCCACCTCACATCATGGGGAGTCTGTGGTGACATGATGGCACTGCCCATGTGCAGTGGTGTGTGTTCCAGCTGAGTGGAAGGAAGCAGGATGGTCCACCACAAGAGGTTAGGTGTCTGCCATGGGCTAGTAAGTCTGAGCCAATTGGTGCTGCCCTATTCTGTTCACTTGGTAGGTTCATTTGCTCTGTCTCAAGGCTGTCTTACTTGACTTAACCCAGGATAGGTTCTTACTTCACCCACGTCTGTTCTCTGGCCATCTTAACACAATGTGCATTATTTATTGATTTGTAATGTGACTAAAACCTTGTTGATGCCAATGTGATGCAATGTTAGCTCCCCTTCCTTAAAGGGTAACTGAACTGGAAAAAAAAATTTTTTTTTATTGACTCATCTGTTGTCCTTGATGCATGACCTGGTATAGAAAAATTTGGAAATTTTTGGTCCAATAATCGTGAAGAAAACTTAGCTTCAAAAATTTACTTGAAGAAATCTGTCCCTTGGGAGAGTGCAATAATTATTCATACCGTCAGATCCTATTGATACTGCTCTTCAATTTTTTCATCTAGGTCTGATTCAGGTACAGAAAATGAGGATCAAAAACTTTTTTACTTATCATGGTAATATTTGCTAGCTAGCTTGTAATTTTTGGTGTGGAGATAGATATTTAATAGCTAGCTATATAGAAAACTGTAATTGTTTTTTTTTTACACTTAGTTATAACATTTATAGCTAGTAGCCCAGGACTGTTACTAGCTATAAATGTTATAACTAAGTGTAAAAAGAACAATAGCACACTTAGCTAGCTACCTGAATCAGAGCTGGATGAAGCTGAAGAGGAGTCAATGTCACTAGGCTCTGAAGTTATGAGAAATTGCTGCACTCTCCAAAGGGACTTCTTCACTTATTCCTGAAGAAGAGCTGGGTCTTCTGATTAGCTACTCTGCAGTTTGTCTGCAGTTGCTATCTCACTAGCTATCAATGTACTGCTACCAGTCCTGCACTTACTGGCAGAATTGGGCCTCCTGACTCCAGGAATTGTTGAAGTGTGTTGAAGAAGCATATCACTCCAACTGAGATTTAGCTGCAGCTGTCCCCCTTGTGACGTCAATTAATAGTTACACCCCCACAGGAAGTAAACTTTTTAAGCTAAATTTTCTTATGAATATTGGACTAAAAATTAAAAAAATTTTTTTTATATCAAGTTATACAAGGATAAAAAGATAAGACAATAAAAAAAAAAAAAATTCCCCCCCCCCCCCCCCCCCCACCAGTTCAATTACTCTTTAATTGCAGGAGTAAATATGTATTTTTCAGTGTACACCTGTGGTGTGTTATTGTGTACACCTGTGGTGTGTTATAGTGTACTTGGGGCATTATAGTTGGTTGTGGGTGTAGTGTATGTGCATATGTAACTGTATGGTTTGGTTGTTTGTTTATGTTTTGATTACTGTCACCTTATCTGTTTACTGTTATATCTCAGTTACATAATATGTTGGTTGATTGTAGTGGTATGTTCTCCATAGACATTATTCCTGTCACTAATTTTCTGTAAATATGCCTGTCATATTGTGATTCTCAATCTGCAACAATCCTTTAAGTCGAATTTAAAGTTATCCTAATAAGATAACAATGAGGGAGGGGGAGGGAAGCATTAAAATGAAGGTGAGTAAATAGTCCAATGGTCACATAATCTGTTATTTACTGCGCCCATTGTAAGCACTTCTGGTGCTGAATGATACTCGCTTCCCTCACATGAAGTGTTTGACTTGACTGTGTGGTGGGTTCATGAATGGGGGGAGGGGTTCATGAATGGGGGGAGGGGTTCATGAATGGGTGGGGGGAGTTGGAGGTACAGTAGTTGGTGTGTTGACATTCGTCAGCTTGGCGGGAGTATCACAGCTGTTACTGTGTGTGGTGCATGCAGCAGCTCTTGTTGCTCCTCACTAGGCCTTTCCCAATTATGCTAAATTTCGGACCAATTATGTCATTCTTTTATTCTGCATTTTTGATCAATTATGCTTCTAAAAGGTACCAATTATGCTTCAAATATAAGTAACTATTCCCACAAGTAGGTTGTCAATTTTCTAAGGCAATGCAAAATTAACTTAAAAACAAGGAATGAGTATTCATTTTAAGGTAAATATATAAAATACCAAAAAAAGGGAGAAAATCTAAAATGTTATCAGTTAAGTATTGCGTTGCAGCATATCTAAGGTTTCTCTGTAACCCTTCAAAGAACAGCTTAGTCTTCTCTTGAACTAGTTGTGGAGCACGGGGAAGACTCTTCCAGCTGCAGCCAACCATGGCTGTACCATTGCAATTTCAAAATATCAAATTTAACTCTGAGTGCACGATATAGAATCCACCCTATGCCTTCCTGAAAGACTGTATGCACCCTCCTCCAATAATTCCCTGAAACAATCAATTTTAACCGAAGGAAATCCTGCCTTCAAGAAGGCTGCAACACTTTAATTTATAACTCTAAAATGTTTGAAGGAGTTATTCTCCTACAGAATGAACGTCTTTATCATAACATTCCTGAATGTCTGGTATGTCACCTTCCTCTGTTTCTCCTGTAAAGTTTTCTCTGACTATCATTTGCATGCTTAGTAGATACAAGATGTAGCTGAATGCCACTCTTTTTCACAGACAAGGCCTCCCTACTAGTCAAACAGAACAATTCACCTTTGGAAACTTATAATTTCTCTCTAGGAAGTTCTCTTTATTCCACTGGTTGGCAAAACATTGGGTTCCTCAAGTAGTGCTGCATCACCAGTTCTAACCAGTTTGGTGGGATTCTTGGCTGTGGCCTTCTTGCTGACTAAATCAGAAGCAGCAGGGGATTCAGGTCTGCTCAACAATGGCAATATCATGAGAACCTCAAGAGTACGATCATTTGGTTGAGAGGAGGAGGCACTGAATGCTGCTCACATTCACCAACTGCCAGCTAGAGGGAGCTGTGTGGGGGTGTGTGTGGGGGGGGGGGTGAGTGTGGTGGCTCAGGTGAGTTAGGTTAGTGGGCTGTCCTTCCCGGCTATGCAGCTCCTATGAGCCACCACACCACCAACACACCAACACACCAACACACCACATGGTGAAACTATTCAACACAGCAGTAGTACCTATGAATCTGTCACACACATACACACGCATGCATGCACACACGCACACACACACGCATGTGCACACGCACACACACACACACACACACACACTATCACCCACACACACACACTCACACACACACACTCACACACACTCACCCACACACACTCACCCACACACACACACACACACCCTCTTTCTCTTGTGGTCACCATATATCTCCGCTACTTGCACACATCCCAATGTCTTGCAGATTCTCATTCTCCTTCTGCTGTCATTCCTCCAAAGACGACGTCGTGTGTGCCCAGCCTGCAGCTGGTCCCGACCTTCACTCCCAGTGTAAGTGTACGAGTGCTCCAGGGTGCAGGGTGCAGGCACTGTGCAGTGGGCATGCCTACCACTTTTTACTCTTTATTTCGATAATCATTTGTTTATCCTCTACTGTAAATAATAAGTTATTTTGGTATTTATTGCCAACCCAAGCTCTTTTGCGACAGTATATATCTTACTATAATTTGCAAACAGGACCAGTGGTCCTGTGAGCAACCTCTGAAAATTTTCAGGACGGTTGAGCCAGGCTTCTGGGAGGAGATGCGAATATACATGCATACATACATCCATACATATACTCATATAGACAGACAGACAGACAGACAGACAGACAGACAGACAGACAGACAGACAGACAGACAGACAGACAGACAGACAGACAGACAGACAGACAGACAGACAGACATGTACGTACGTATGTATGCACGCACCCACGCATTACATATATATGTACATACGCACATACGCATATGCACACATACGCACATATACGTAGATATGCACATGTGTACATACGCCTATGTGTACATACGCCCATGTGTACATGCGCACCTATGTACATGCGCACCTATGTACATGTGCACATATGTACATGCACACATATGTGCATGCGCACATATGTACGTAATACATTGACACACACACAATGTCTGTATGTATGTATATTTGCTATCTCCTTCCAGATGCCTGGATCAATCATCCTGAAAATTTCAGGGGTTGCTCACAGGACCACTGGCTCTGTTTAGGGAGAATATGGTTAGGGCCAGGGCTAGGGTGTAGGTCCATAAAATAAATGTTTATATTCATGAGTAACCGCCCATTTTGTTGGAACAATGTCTCCATACAGTTAACAATTTGTTCTAAAAAAATTCATTCTTGACATTAATATGTGGACATCTGATCCCTCCCCCCCCCCCCCCCCCCCACACACACACACACACACACACCACACACACACACACACACACACACACACACCACACACACTTCTCTTAGGCACTGGGGCACTGACTGTGTGATGCACACCACTAGCTGGCCAGTACAATAACCTCCTATAGCACCTCCTACCATGGCATTGTAACCACCTTAGAGTGAGCCCTAGCACTCTGGAAATACAGACTAGAATGTAATTGTAGCTTCTGCTCCAACAGACTTTCTCACACAGATACTCTGAGACTCTCCAGAGGTCAGCTTCCCTTCAATGGAGAGGCAACATGGCCAATACATGGCCAGGACATTCCACATTCAATCATCTAATTATAATATGTGGGTGGGTGTGTGCATGCATTATTATTTTTCAATCTGCATTAAACTAATTAAATTTACTCAATATGACAAACTAATTGTAATCTACAAATAGCAATGCACTCAGTCACTAATAAATATGTGTCAAATCAATGGCAACCCCCTCTCTCTCACACACGCTCGCATGCGCCTGTGTGTGTGTGTGTGTGTGTGTGTGTGTGTGTGTGTGTGTGTGTGTGTGTGTGTGTGTGTGTGTGTGTGTGTGTGTGTGTGTGTGTGTGTGAGAGAGAGAGAGAGAGAGAGAGAGGGTTACCATCTGATAGCAGTGTGTGCACATGTATTGTGTGTCCATATAGAGAGAGAGCATGTCTGATGGTGTGGGGCATCCTGGGCACCACTGGAATGAGTGGGAACTTGACCAGTACAATTAACTCTCTCATAGGACACAGCCACACATGTCCCAATCCATTAAACAGATGCATAAGAACTAATTGGTATAGATTACTGTGGCCACTGGGCCTCTGTGAAGTAACTGAGATCTAGTAGTTGCCATGAAATTTCTTCCATGCCTATCCAGTTTGGAACAATTACTTATCAGAGCTCAACTGATCAATTTAGTGTTAAGAAGACCACACCCCTCCCTCCCTGGATTTGATATCCACCACCTGGTGTCATCTCAGGGCAAGAGAAGGAGTGTGCCTGTACCAAAGAGTGGTCTCTGTGAGGGGCCGTGCAGTGGACATGAACTGGTTGTGGTGCAGACAACTTTATTTAGTCTTAAACTAATACAACATTATATTAGCCATTTAGGGGGAGGGGGGATGGTGTATAAATGGATCAAATCTTAATTAGTACATTTTGTATTCATGAATTGGTAGACATTCCATAGATTGTATGCCACAATATCTACATTGGGAGGAGCATATATTCGCTTGGTGTAAGGAGAGTTGTGTATGTTGCCTTCATGCATGTACATGTTGAGACACACGTAAGTGTGTACTGTGTTGACTACAGGCCCATGGACTTCCTGCTCACGCCTGTGCACCGCCTTCCCTACATTCTGATCATTGCAGTGCTGGCAGTAGAGCTGCTGGCCATCGTCAGGTCCTTCTCCATTGTCCTCACTCCAAGTGCCGTCACTACATATATCTTCTTACAGATCATCTACAAGATATGTGAGACCACATAGACATAGTGTCTGATTTGACCCACCACATAAGTTGGCCACACCCCACCTACACCCACAACACTCAGTGGTCGTGCCGGTCTTGATCGTGGTATTTCTGGGACTGAAGTACTTCCCTCTGCTGGCATGTGTGGGGGCCTCTTCTCTCTTCCTGGGCCATTGCATAGGTCTGGCCTACTCCCTGGTCTGGTAAGGTCCTTCCTCCTCCATATAGTGGCTACCTCAGGGGGGGGGAGGGGGGACGAGGGAGGGGGGGGGGGTTACCTGTGGCAACTAGTCTTCCTTGTTGGAGTACTGTACATACAGTGTATTTCCCAACACACTGTGTGTATAGAAGTTTGGCTGGGGTTCACCCATTGATCACACTCTCCTACCAGCACAGTGACAACAGATACAGCAATGACAGAACTCTGCATGACTATTCAAGATGATGCAATTGACTGCTCTAGTTAACACACAACATGATCAATTACAAAACTCTAAACACCAAATTACACAGTTCCAAACACACAATAATTTCCTATAACAAGTCGATTCATTACCCGATTCCATCCATTACTACAAGATTTACACAATGATCAGTGACATTAACACAACAGCAGTTCCTTCTCTCCAATCTATCACAAGCTCATTATACATAGATTGCTAGGCAGTGAGTTGCTATGGCAGTGGGTTGCTATGGTATTACTATGGTATTGTTATGGTATTATTATTGTATTATTATTGTATTATTATTATTGATTTATTATTGTATTATTACTGTATTATTATTGTATTAGTAGTGTATTATTAGTGTATTATTAGTGTATTATTATTGTATTATTATTGTTGGTATTTAAGTCAAGCTTTGCTGATTTCCTCTTGAACAGCTGATATCAGATTGAAAATGGGGGAGGAGTTTTCTGTAGCATAATTATACTGCAGTGTTTACCTTCACTATGTATATTTATATATATGTATGTGTGTGTGTGTGTGTGTGTGTGTTTGTGTGTGCGTGCATATATTTATAGGTATACTGTTCTGCTGGTGGAGGCGTACTTCATATACTATCAGTGTGTCTGCGATTCTGGTGAAGACCCCACCTCATATGAGGTACAGATATTCTCTATGTACTTCTCTCTCTCTATGTGATGTTTATACACGTACTGCTGGCCTGTTTCCTGTCTGCCTGGAGATACACACACACACACAAACACTTCTGGTTTGAGGTTTTTAAAAAGTTTTCCTTTTTGCATTTGAGAGTGAAATTATTTCAACATTTGGAAAAGACCATAATAATACACTACATATTATGTGTGTATGTATGTATCTATGTGTGTATATGTATACCTATGTATATCTATATCTATCTGTGTGTGTGTGTGTGTGTGTGTGTGTGTGTGTGTGTGTGCGTGCGCGCGCATGGTGTGTGTGTGCGCACGTGTGTGTGGTGGGTGTGTGTGAGTACAGGTAGCAGGCTACTTGTTGCAGATAGTGCCAGTGCTGTGTGTCTCACTGGCTGTTGTGTGCTGGTATCTGTGGCATGTCATTGTGGGCTGCAGAGTAAATGTCACTGGACGCTCTCATGAGGTGAGTGGGGCAAAGTTGCATTGGGTGAGGCTTTGGAGCATGTACACTGGAAGCAATTCTATGGAACTACTGCTGCTGCTGCCTCAAGGAGGAGGCTCAGCCATATGTGTTGACAATGAGAATATCACTATTAGTGTCCCGGCCTCTGTCTCTATAGGTGTGCAGCTACTGGACCACCAGTTAGTGTTCCGCCCCTGATTGCACTTAGGGGTGGAGCCAGCTAAGTGCAGGGTCCAGAGTTCACTTGTGTTGTGATTGTTTGTATGTGCAGGAGCAGAGAGGAGTGAGGCATTACCAACTGCGGCAGGTCAAAAGGTTATTAGCAAGGTAAGCAGTGCACATACTCAGCTGCAGGTGTGAGATGAGTGTATGACATCTGTAGATGGATGATCCCTGCAACTTGATTGGGCTAGAATGACATGGAGTATATATCCTCATTAATTTTTTTGGCAACCATGGTTTATCTACTAGCCACTGAGATATTACGGTATAGTAATTCTATGTAAGGTAGTTGAGAACATAAAAGCTGTTTGGTCTTTTTTTCTCTTTCTTTTCCTACTCATACCATACTTGTACCAGTCCTTGGTTGGGCTTGTTCCCAGGCCATAAGAGTGTGTGATGTGTGCCTGGCATGAAGAGGGACTCACTAAGTTAGCGCTGAGTTAGTGTGATAGGATGGAGCTAGCTTCCACCACACAGTGGTGTGTGGTATACCTAAAACTTTGTCAAGGTCATTCTTTTTATGTGTACATGTGAAACTACATATCTATCCTACAGACGAATAATGGCCGTGTTATTTTCCTTATATGGAAGTTGAATATTGGAAATATCTCCCCCTTGAAGTCACTATATATATATATATCTCAGGGCATGTAAATATGCCAACACTGGCTATTTGCCTACATTTCTTCAAGGTCAGTTTAGTTGTGGCCAGCATGAAGACTTCCCAGATTTCATTGGGATTCCAGTAACCACAATGTGACATGGGTATAGACAGACAGGCAGACAGGCAGGCAGGCAGACAGACAGACAGTAAGCAGATTGATAGTACAGAATCCTGAAACATCCTTGAGTGTGATCATGAGAAATATCATGCACTGTAGCATTTCACTACACCCCCTGGTAGGCGTCCTCACCTGCAATAGTGGAGTTATATACGAAGGTATTTGTCAAGGTGCATTGTGAGTGATGGTGGAGGTGGTGTGGTGTGTTTGGTGTGGTGGGGTGTGGTGTGTGTGGTGTGGTGTGGTGTGGTGTGGTGGTGTGGTGTGGTGTGGTGTGGTGGGATGGGATGTGGTGTGGTGTGTGTTGTGGGATGTGGTGTGGTGTGGTGTGGTGTGGTGTGGTGTGGTGTGGTGTGGTGTGGTGTGGTGTGGTGTGGTGTGGTGTGGTGTGGTGTGGTGTGGTGTGGTAGAGAATGATGTTGATGTCAGTGATATTATGCAGGAGCAACTGCAAGCCTGTCACCCTCCAGGGCAGGCTGTGTGTGGTCCTCAGGAGGGTCGGATATTTCTTCATCCCTTACAACAAATGTGAGTGTCATGGCTGATGATGTGATGATGTGATGAGGGATGACCCTATAGAGTGCAGCTCTACATATTGTACCTGTTTATATCATACAGCAGTAGAATATAGCAGTTGTCATATAGCTAAGTATAATATCTCTAATCTCTATATATATGACACTGTATAATGTAGTAGCTATGTATATATATAGTACAGCCGCATGTGATTTATATGTATTTCATGATTTGATTATCAGCTGGTTTTTAGAACAATATATTAATATGATTATGAGTAGTAGTGCACAATAATATACTATAATGGAGCAGAGAATATAGCAACCTATCTATAGCTTTGCTGCTATATTCTTTGGTCTGTTATTACCCACAACATTTCCTTCTTTTCTACCTCCTAATTTTCTTGCTTCTCTCTTCCTGTGCCTCCATTGTCTGTTGCTCATGTTGTGGTGGGACCACATGGCTCATGTGCTGCTTGCCTGCATCAGACGTGAGGCTTCCCCTGCCCTTCTTATGTGTGGTAGTTGCCATGGTTGCATTTCTCTATCAGGTAAATGAACTATAATCATCTTTGACTGCATACCATGAAATTTTGGTACTTATGTTGGCACTCAATAATTATTGTGTATGTGGACTCTCGTAACATGGTTTAGCTTTGCTTCAAAGTGATCTTGTTTGGCTTTGAACTCCATGACAGTCTGTCTTCATTGTACGACATGTTGCAGAGTGACTATGACATCAATGGCTCTGTGCATGCAATACTACATGGAGTTCTGGTGGGAGTGCCAGGTATGGTGTGCTATATATAGATCTGGTGGGGGTGCCAGGTATGGCGTGCTATATATAGATCTGGTGGGGGTGCCAGGTATGGCGTGCTATATATAGATCTGGTGGGGGTGCCAGGTATGGCGTGCTATATATAGATCTGATGGGGGTGCCAGGTATGGCGTGCTATATATAGATCTGGTGGGGGTGCCAGGTATGGCGTGCTATATATAGATCTGGTGGGGGTGCCAGGTATGGCGTGCTATATAGAGATCAGGTGGTCAGGTGGGAGTGCCAGGTATGGTGTGCTATATATAGATCTGGTGGGGGTGCCAGGTATGGTGTGCTATATAGAGATCAGGTAGGAGTGCCAGGTATGTTGTGCTATATATAGATCTGGTGGGGGTACCAGGTATGGTGTGCTATATAGAGATCAGGTGGGAGTGCCTGGTATGGCGTGCTATATATAGATCTGGTGGGGGTGCCAGGTATGGCTGTCTATAGGTAGGAAATGCAATACACTACAAGGGACAATTGTGTGCTCTTCACTCTATCAGTTAGTCAATGTGTCTGGCCGCCACTTATGATGATAGAATGTTGGCATCTTCGTGTAGAAGATAGATAATAATTCATGTTATCTCATATTCTTCTTTTCCTCATCCCCATTGCCCCCCCCCCCCCCCCCCCTTCACCCCTCCCCGCACTCCCTGTCAATTTCTCCTCATCATGTTGTAGTTGTGTTAATTATCTCTCCATTCTTGTCCCTTGGGCTCTCTGCCTTCCTTCTCGTTCACATGCTGGGATCCATCAGGTAAGACATCTATAGGACGAGCATGGAATATAGATAGACAGGCACCATATATAGATAGACAGGCATCATATATAGATAGACAGGCACCATATATAAATAGACAGGCACCATATATAGATAGATGGCACCATATATAGATAGACAGGCACCATATATAGATAGACAGGCACCATATATAGATAGACGGAGCCATATATAGATAGCTGGTTAGATCAGTGCCATGTTGTTCAGGTGTTGGGCCTATTGTTACGTTACTTGTTCCTATAGTAAACAAGTGAAAACCTTGGCCAGACGAGGATTTACAGAAAAGTTACCTGCAAAAGTGGCTCGAGTGGTGAGCAGCTATGGCATTGTAATCTTAGCTGCTACATGTATGTGCCCTGTGGCATCTGAGTTGACAATGCTGTAGTCTGTCTGTTTGTAATAGAGTGGTGGAACACTCCTGTATACTACTAGAATAGTTTATTACATGTACATGTGCTCCTAGTTCATGCGTTCCCTCTACATATACTCCCTGCACATGTGCTCCCTGTTTGTACATGCGTTCCCTGTACATGTTTTCCCTCCTGTAGATGTGCTCCCTGTACATGTTCTCCTTGTACATGTGCTCCCCATACATGTGCTCCATGTACATGTGTTTCCTGTTAGTACATATGATCCCTGCACTTGTACTCCCTGTACCTGTGTTCCTTACACATGTTCCCTGTACATGTGCTCCTGTAGACGTGCTCCTTGTACATGTGCTCCCTACACATGTGCTCCATACTAATGTCTGTGGACACATGTGCTCCCTGTGCATGTGCTCTTTGTACATGTATTTCCTGTTTGTACATATGCTCTTTGTACATGTGCTCCTTGTATATGTGCTTCTGGTGCATGTGCTTCCAGTGCATGTGCTCCCTTTACATGAGCTCCCTACACATGTGCTCCCTACACATATGCTTCCTACACATGTGGTCTCTGTACATATGCTCCCTGTACATGAGCTTCCTACACATGTGCTCCCTGCACATATGCTTCCTACACATGTGGTCTCTGTACATGAGCTTCCTACACATGTGCTCCCTGCACATATGCTTCCTACACATGTGGTCTCTGTACATGTGCTCCCTGTACATGTGCTCCCTACACATGTGCTTCCTGTACATGTGCTCCCTACACATGTGCTCCTTACACATGTGCTCCCTACACATGTGCTCCCTGTACGTGTTCTCCCTCTACATGTGCTCCCTATACATGTATTTCCTATATGTGTACGTAGTGATGTGTTAATGCACTATTTTGTGCTTTAGTTTACATTGTCATTATTTCCTATAGCCAGCTGCCTGGACATACCTCGGTGTTCAGATGGGCCTGTTTGTGTGTGGTAAGGATTGTATGGAGATGTGGTGGGGACTTCACTCGATTAAGTCTGATTACATCATAATGTTGATATAAACATCTGTTTATTCCAATTTGCTACAAACCAAAGGCAAATTAACATCTAACTGGAAGACTAAACACTGTCTTATGTAAATATTCAAGTTTTATAAATTCCTTTGACATAACCTGTGCAGCACAACCTTTAATTACAAGTTTGAATTTTGTTGAGGTGATCTCTTCCTGATGTGTGAGGGAATGTATTGAACAGTTCCAACTCTGTCTCTCTCTCTCATGCCCCAGGGATGGCATTACAGTGCACCCCATAACATTGCCAAGTAGGGGTAGATTTTGACAATGTTGGAAACATTTCAAATGTTAATATTATTTCGTATACAAGCAGAAAACTTGCCCTTTGATCATTGTGTGGTCAGTACTAGTTGTCCCTCCGACACTCTTCTAGCTGACTGTCTGGCTGACTAGACTCTTACCATCACCTACCCCAACTATTGCTGCACCAACCAATAGACAGATACTTAGAAGTACTACTCTATCTATTTTAGCCTGTACACAGTAGGTCTCACTGACAGCTGAACAACACATTGTATTAGAGTCAATGAGAATTAAGCAAGAATCTTTTGGTAGAGATCATCAGATGTAGATTGTAAAATAATAAGACTGACATTGGATCAATAATGATCAACATTTTTTAATATTTATCTTGTCTGTACAATATATCTATATCTACAAATGTGAAAAGGCGTGTGTATGTGTCTGTGTGTGCATGGTGGGTGTGTGATTTGGTGTGGTGTGTGCGTGATGTGTGGTGTGTGGAGTGATTTGGTGTGGTGTGTGTGCTCAATGGACAGCCAAACAGTAGAATGGATATTGACGAAACTTTGCAAACATAATTCTTGGCTCCCTACTATGGTTTTTCACCAAAACTAATTATAAAAATGTCACTCCTGGAGGGGGAAAGAGGAATTCAAATTTCCAGTATAAAAAAAAAGAAAGGAAGCCTTATAAACTGTGGCTCAGTGGTTAAAGCATAGATCTCTCAAGCTGAAAGTCAGCAGTTCAAATTTGGACTAGGTTGACCATTTTCTTCCTTTTCTTTTTTACCCCTTTTCCTTTCCTTCCTTTTTCCCTTCTTTCCTTCCTTTTTCCCTTCTTTCCTTCCCCCTACCCTTTCCCTTTTTCCTCCCTAATTTCCTTCCTTCTCTTCTTTTTTTCTTCTTTTCAAATTCTGACATGGCTCAAATGTTTAAAAGAATCTGCTCAAATGTTTAAAAGAATCTGCTCAAATGTTTAAAAGAATCTGCTCAAATGTTTAAAAGAATCTGCTCAAATGTTTAAAAGAATCTGCTCAAATGTTTAAAAGAATCTGCTCAAATGTTTAAAAGAATCTGCTCAAATGTTTAAAAGAATCTGCTCAAATGTTTAAAAGAATCTGCTCAAATGTTTAAAAGAATCTGCTCAAATGTTTAAAAGAATCTGCTCAAATGTTTAAAAGAATCTGCTCAAATGTTTAAAAGAATCTGCTCAAATGTTTAAAAGAATCTGCTCAAATGTTTAAAAGAATCTGCTCAAATGTTTAAAAAAATCGGCTCAAATGTTTTAAAGAATCATTTCAAAACTCGTAGGTTAAATGAGAACACTCACACACGCACACACAAATTCTCTTTGTTATTTATTGAATTAGGGACCTGAATAGATTGTTATTTGTAGATGATGACTAAAGCTGATTAGTCATTCATTGAATTGATTTGTTATTTATTGAGTTGATCTGCTACATGTCGGTTACTGGCCTCAGTAGGAGGAAGCACACTTGCACACACATTCAAACATGTAATTTTGATTAGGGGATTTATCATAGAATTAATTATTATTATGTGATATTGTCATCTCCATTAGAGGGAAATTGACTTATCTAAAGGAGGCTGATCTCTGGAGAATGTGGAGTTGTCCTGAGCAGTATTGCCACAAGCAGTAAATTTTAGAAAATAATTTGGGACGGAAAAGGTCTGATTGGGAAATTGCTAAAACTCTCAAAATGTAGTGAATTTTCAGCAGGAGTCAAGAATTCCAGAAAAAGTTAGACCATAGCCAGCTGCCTATGTAGAAGAAGATAAAACTGGAAAAGAGTACCTTCAAGTCTCTGAGGAACATATTCATAAGGCTGCAGAAAGAATCAAGATCCTTGCAAGATGGCTCCATTCCAATTGCCACTGTTCATGCAAGCTACACTGAAGAGAGAATATCTGTGTCCACAATGCCTTCCATAAGATATCTTATCCCAGGGAGAACTGGAGTTAACTGCCCCATGATCAAGCAGCTGGCCTGGGACACCAGCACAGAGAATTTCTGGCTGGATGTGAATTCATACAAGGATCCCATGGGAGACTTTCCATTCCAACTGTTCAACCTGGATGTGCTGAAATGTTCTGTCTTCCAATTTCTGAGGGCAGATAAGTGGTGCATAAGACGAATGTTGAAGCTGTGATCTGATGGAAAAGCTGTAATAGGTTCCGATATCAATTAGTAATATGTGGTTTGAATGCTAAATATATTATTTGTTGATATTTTTGTAGTGATTTTTTCATAAGCTGAAAATAGTGACAGAAGTAGTGACTTTAAGCTGAATCCATCTGGTTATACTGGTCTTGAGTCATGAGTACTTTAATAATACTTTTGTGAATGAAAAAGCTTGAGTTATATTTGATTGGATACTCTACTCTGTGTGGTTATTCCTATTCAAACCTCTTCCTGTAGGTTTGTGAGCCTATAGTACCAGAAATGGTACTTGGACAACTCTTGGACACTGGCTGGGTCACAGTTGGCCACACCACTATCCTACCAAACCATCATAAAATTATAATCCGCTCTTTAGGGTAGCCACATCCTACACAGTGGATGGTTTTTAGCTCCCCAAAAAATAGGGTCACCTGACAATATCTCTTCCTGTGGGCATGTCTGGTAAAATTTGCCAAAAATGATGAAATCGAATTTTATTGTACTTCTGGACGGTCAAAATTCGTAGACCTACAGATTTAGAAGCATGCAAATACAACTTGATGTGGTAGGGAAATGGGTTAGGTAATTCTAGGCCATAACCTTTCCTGTGGGCATGTCATTATATCCCGGGCAAGCCTGGTATATGCTGCTAGTGACTATATAAAATAGTAATAGTCGCTTCTTGTCCTTGCTAGGACCAATCACACACACACACACACATGAATCAAAGCTATAGTTTGACCACGCATGTATAGTAACATTTATGATGTTCCTTGTTGGTCTCCACATTATCCCTGTTTGGGTAAAGAAGGTCTGGATGGAAACATGTATTGACTGGGCAGGTAGCTTACCACAACCTCTAGTTTGTATGGCCTGGAGCTATGAGGTGTTTATTCTACTTGCCCAAATGTCTACATGTGTCATTGGGCATAGAATTTCCTGATCTATTTATATTCAGGATAAGTTATCATCTACACCTCTCACCCCCAGTTCCCTCCTACACTCATTGTCTTCTCCCTCACCTCCCAACCTATGTATAGTAGTACCTCTATTGTAAGACCACCTCTATTGTAAGACCACCTCTATTGTAAGACCACCTCTATTGTAAGACCACCTCTATTGTAAGACCACCTCTATTGTAAGACCACCTCCATTGTAAGACCACCTCCATTGTAAGACCACCTCCATTGTAAGACCACCTCCATTGTAAGACCACCTCCATTGTAAGACCACCTCCATTGTAAGACCACCTCCATTGTAAGACCACCTCCATTGTAAGACCACCTCCATTGTAAGACCACCTCCATTGTAAGACCACCTCCATTGTAAGACCACCTCCATTGTAAGACCACCTCCATTGTAAGACCACCTCCATTGTAAGACCACCTCCATTGTAAGACCACCTCCATTGTAAGACCACCTCCATTGTAAGACCACCTCCATTGTAAGACCACCTCCATTGTAAGACCACCTCCATTGTAAGACCACCTCCATTGTAAGACCACCTCCATTGTAAGACCACCTATTGTAAGACCACCTCCATTGTAAGACCACCTATTGTAAGACCACCTCTATTGTAAGACCACCTCTATTGTAAGACCACCTCTATTGTAAGACCACCTCTATTGTAAGACCACCTATTGTAAGACCACCTCCATTGTAAGACCACCTCCATTGTAAGACCACCTCTATTGTAAGACCACCTCTTTTGTAAGACCACCTCTATTGTAAGACCACCTCTATTGTAAGACCACCTCCATTGTAAGACCACCTCTAATGTAAGACCACCTCTATTGTAAGACCACCTCTATTGTAAGACCATCTCTAATGTAAGACCACCTCTAATGTAAGACCACCTCTAATGTAAGACCACCTCTATTGTAAGACCACCTCTATTGTAAGACCGATGTTTGTCGGATTTAAGGATGGTCTCTCAAAAGAGGAAGTACTGAACCTCTCTATTTTTCTTGTCTCTTAGCATGGTTCATCTACTTCCTGCTGGCTTTTATACTTGGAGTGGCTGCCATAGTAATGGTCTTGGGATTGAAGTATGCCACCAGTTATTTTGTCAACATCCTTGTTATTCTAATGTAAGCAAACAGTAGCACTGGTCAGGTGAGCATCAATTAGTAGCAGATGATGTATTTTCTATTAAATGCACATGCTGTATGCTAAGAGTAAAGAGTAAACAGACGTTCTTCTCTCTTCCATACAGTGTCCCCATCCTGTGGTTCCGTGGAATATTTTATTTGCAGTTCCTTGTCTGCAAGTTTGTCTTCTTTGAAGACTCCTCAGGAAAATTTATCTCCATCACTAACCAGTAAGGAGGGGAAGAGAGGGGGGGGGGGGGGAGGTGTTGTAAGAAAAGATCAGGATGAATGTGAGAGGGAGCGAAAAAATTTTTTTTTTCTTGTTTGTAGGCGCCTCTTCAACTGGTTTGCATATCTTCTTTTCCTGTATAACGGGTTTGCTGGGTTTGTGAGTGCCATTCTGCGTATGATCATCACAGCAGTCATCAGTCTCCTCCTCCTGTTCCGACTGGACACTACCATTCTTCCTCGTGGCTTTGAAGTCTTTGATTCTGGTACAAACAAAGTGACATACAGTGTTACACATTGTTGATGTGGTTAATGGTTAACAATGACACTGCATTAGTGTACAAATGACATGATTTGAAATACGCAGGAGTTAAGTAAGAACCAGACAGCTAAATCTCACACTTGACAGCGTATATTTTGACTACACCTGATACTCTGGCAAAAAAGGAGGGGAAAAATTCATGTTAAAAATTTTGTTGCAAGCAAAACTGAAAATTTTTTTATATGCTTCTGTTTGTTCTAGTCATTGCTGATGAAGGTAAGGAGGTTTGCAAAAAAAGATCGGCTGAAAAATTGTAGAGATTTCATGGCGTTGTAATCACCACAGCCCAGGAACACAACATTAGCCAACCAGGAACAGCATTATCAGCACTAACTTTTCGCATCCACAAGAAATGTGGATTCCCTTTATTAAATATTGCAATATTAGTAATGATGAATGAGCTTAATAGGTGCTTTCATTACATTCAGTTTGAAGCACTGGGATTCCTTTTCAGAAATAATATACAGTGTTGTTTTTGTTTTGTTTTTTTTGGTTTTGGTTTTTGTTTTGTTTTTTTTTTCTTTTCAAAATATGTTGCATTCCAATTCAAATAGTTATTTTAGTATATTTCCATTTCATTTTAAGACTTTTTAGACATGCGTACTGTGCATACTATATGCATGTATGTATGTATGTGTGGGAGATGATATTAATAACAGCAACAACAAAAAAAATGAACATAAAAGTTCTTAAGAGTAGTGATGATTGCAATATTTTTAGTCTTACACTCAGCCAGAACTAACGTGAAGGATTAGGCTTTACAGTGGCCAGTTATATTCAAAGTGACTGTAGCAAAGCTATGAACAGGCAACCAGACAGAGAGAGAGCAGTGTTGCACTATTCATGTCCATCCATTTAGTGATTGATCTTATTTTGTTATCCTTGATGCATAACCTGGTATAAAAAATTTTGGAAAATTTTAATCCAATATTCATGAAGAAAACTAAGCTAAATATTTTTTACTTCCTGTGGGGGTGTAACTATTATTGCCGTCACAAGGGGGACAACTGCAGCCAGAATTCAATGGAGGTGATACAGTATTTCAACAAACATCAACAACTCCTGGAGTCCAAGGTTGGTAGCAGCACATTGACATCTAGCTAAGTAGCAACTGAAAGAGTTGTGGAGTTGGATATCTGAAGGAATAAGTGAAGAGAACTGTCCCTTGGGAGAGTGCAATAATTATTCATACCTTCAGATCCTATTGATACTGCTTTTCAGTTTCATCTAGCTCTGATTCAGGTACAGAATACGAGGATCAAAGACTTCTGATTTGTCATGATAAAATATAGCTATTTGCAAAATACTTCTTAGCTTTGACTACTTTTGGTGTGGAGCTAGATATTTAATAGCTAGCTATATAGCTACAGAAAATGATAATCAAAGATTTCTTTTGTTATGGTGATACTAGCTAGCTAGTTTGCCATTTTTGGTGTGGAGCTAGATATTTCATATCTTGCTAGCTATATAGCAGACAGTGTAATAGTTTTGTTGTTTTTTCACTTAGTTATAACATTTATAGCTAGTAGCCCAGGGTAGTTTTTAGCTGAATCAGAGCTGGATGAAGCTAAAAAAGCATCAGTGTCACTAGGCTCTGAATTTATTAGAAATTATTGCACTCTCCTTTGGAAACTCGGCACTTATTCCTTCAGAAGAGCTGGATCTTTAGATTAGCTACTCCAGCAGCTCTACTGCAGTTGCTATCTCGCTAGATATCAAGGTACTGCTGCCACTACTGGACTTACCAGTGGAATTGGGTCTCCTGACTCCATTAATTGTTGAAGTTAGTTGAAGTATGGTATCACCTCCATTGAGTTCTGGCTGCAATCATCCCCCTTGTGACATCAGTGAATAGTTACACTCCCACAGGAAGTACAATTTTTAATCTAAGTTTTCTTCATGAATATTGGATTAAAAATTTCCAGATTTTTTAAATTTTTTATACCAGGTTATGCATCAAGGACAACAAAATAAGACAATAAAAAAAAAAAAAAAAAAAATTCTTTTTTCTCAGTTCAGATAGCCATAAGTGACTGTAGCAGTTACTGTATGCAATGAATGAAGTTGATTGATTTCTCTAGGTCACCGAGCTTTTCTTGGGTTTTTCTACCTGAACTATTGCTACAACAATGCTGTGGTGCACACCTTCATACAGCTGCTCAGTGGAGAGACTGGCCACACCCCCTACAAACACCACATGAAATCTATGCCCTTCTACAGTGGTCCCAATGGTAAGCAACATCTCTATCCCCCCCCTCCCCCCCCCCCCCCCCTTCAAGTTGTGTGTGTGCCATGCACCTTGCTAGAACTACTCAGTCACCCTAGGATTATAAATTAAGTGTTAATGATACACAGTTTTTCTTGTATGTTTTCATCCAGGAAAATGGAGGGACAACTTCCCATTATTAATTTTTTTTTTTTTAATCATTGCACAAATGAACAAAAGCAAGTTAACATTTTGGTACTTCAAATTGAATTGTAAGATCTGATAAAGAATATTTCACTTGCCTGACTCATGACTTCACTGAGGGATAAGGTAAACATTTTGTGGTTTCTTTTTCACTCAACTCCCTTCCTCCCACCCCCCCCCCCCCCCCTCCCCCCCCTTCTCCCACAGAATTTTAAATTTGATATTTGCCTGTAATGTTGGACCCATTATATCATATCTGTTCCTCTTTTCTTTTCTTGATTTCTGCCAGGAACCAACTAGAATTCATCTGAGAGTGTCTACATGTGGTATTCTGTTTAGACATGCACTGTCACAGTGAGGCTGACTCCCAAGGGAGAGCCCCTGGACCTCTTAAATTGCTCAATATCAGCCCCTCCCTCACTTTCCTGACACACACACACACACACTCATGCACGCACGCACCCCTCCCCACTCACTACTTCGTACAGCATGGTGTGGCTGTGCAGTGATACTGATCTCTGTGTACACTGCTCCTGCTTTGCTGCCCATAATGGGACACTTCTGTCAGTGGAATCCTGACAGCCACCAATAATTTGTAATACAAACATGTTTTATTTAAAGCAAACATATTAGGTTCACTTGAAAAGATATATAAAGGAAACAAGAACAATGGTAAAATTAGTTTGATTACAAATACCATATTACCTTCATTTAAAACACTTTACAGTGGAACCTCCCTAAATGGACTCTGAAATAGGGACCACCTCTCTACAGTGGGCAAACAGTTGGGCACTGATTGAACCCCTACAAGAGCTAATAGATCTGTACCTCTGAAATACGCCCTCCAACTCCCAACAACAGGCAAAAGCTGTGGCAGCTTCCAATAGATCAATTTAAAATGGACCTCTGAGAAGGGACAAATGCCACACCCCTAGACTTTCTTTGAAACCACGTTCCACCCTTTTTGTGAAATTATATGAACAAAGTTAAGACTAAAGATAAGTGAGGTGAATGTTCCTTTTGCATCTCGATGTAGGATTTTAGTCCCTACAGCCTGTAGGTATATTGTTTCCAGCAAAAGCCAGCAACCCTGTTCACAGTTTTGCAGCAGAGTCCCTTGTTGATCTCTCTGTGCATAAACAACAACAACACAGTAATTGTTATTGTTTCTCAAAAAAGAAGGCATGCCAATTGAGTCTAGAAACAGAGCATGAATACTCAGTTAATAAGTTCCTAATTTTTCATTCTTAATCACTGCCTCTGTTGCTCCCCCCCCCCCCCCCCCCCTCCCCTTACATTATATTAAAAGGAAATAACCCTTGTACATACTCCACATGAAGTAGTAAGTAGATCCAATTAGCTATGGTAAAATAAGAGATACTATTATGACATTGATAGATATTTAGTGGTTCATCTTGGGCAGACCTCTGATAGAGGACAACCACTCTACAAAGGACAGATGAGTAGGTTCCAAAGTATCCGCTATTCGGAGGTTCCACTGTAATTCCCTTTAGATTTCATAGTCGTCCAGTATATTTCACCCTGGGTGTATCCAGTTAGTGCCCGCAGATATGGATCATGCTTTTAATTTACTCTCCTGCTAAGTTACTGTTTATGCTTTCATGGCCTCTATGCCAAGCATGCACTTCCATAACAAGTTTCTCAACTGCAGAGAACTAAAGTTCTGATGCCTATTTAGTTATTTCACACAATCATGGAATTATAAATATGTCTTGCTACGAATTATTGGCAATATTTATTGTTGCCAATGATTCTTTCTGCAGCTTCTCTCAGGAATAGAAGAAGATGTGCTCGTAACCACTGGCTGGTGGCCTATACACTGCTGAGGAATCCTTCTCTCACAAAACTCACAGCCAGCAATTTGGCAGCTGAAAGGAGAATCAACCTCAAGCCAATGGAGCCTGAAGCAAAGGCACAAGAAATGACAGAGTGTCTCTATCACAATATTGACAGAGAACCTCTCATCAACATTAGTGAACTCTAGTTGGATATGTTCAATTCTTGGCATGTAACAGCCTTACTCTGTCACCTTCTCAATGTAGCCACTATGACTATATTTGTTACAGATGTTTCCAAACTAGTTTGTTGGAAAGTGGAGCCAGTAAACTTACAGTCAAATTACAAGTTGACCTAAAAGATATGGGAAGGCTACCTATGTGCAACAGTTTGTGTATTTCTATTATAACTTCTGTATTATGTCAAATAATTGACAAAGTGTGACCATGAATGGAAGGTTATGCAGACCTGTTAATGCAGAGGTCAGCCTATGTAAAAGTAAAGTTATAATTGCTAATTGAAGTGTACTGTGACAAGATCACACTTTCATATTGCATAATATAATTTAAAAAAAAGAGTGAAGTATCCTTTGGATTGAAGCACAAGTCAGGGTTTAGGACTTTAAAGAAACACAATTTATAATGTAATAAATTAGAAAAAATTAAGTAATAAATTAATTAAAATTTCAAATTAACAAAATATCAAAATCCAAAAATTCACCCTACAAAATGAAAGGGGGAGGGGAAGCTTAGCATCTGCCTTGCCTAAGCCTAGAAAAGTATTAACTTTCCACTTACAAAGGCTTATAAGAAAATATTGTTTGTTGTTTTTTTTTGTTCATTTTCTTTCTTCCCCTTTATTATTTATTGTACTCTGTATCACTTTTGGGTGGGGGAGGGGGTGGTCCATGTGATTTCCTCATCCATTGTATCATTGCATGAATGCACATTATAATAATGTGACTGTGTATAGTTGGTAGTATGATTAATTACAATATGAACTATGAACTGTTGTGATATTTGTGGAAACCATTTATGTTTTTTTTTTGTTCGTTATCATATCACGTCAAGTGTCTGTATGCATACTTTATTCTGTCAATATCCACATTGTGATTGAAGCATTTGTACTTATGATATTATGAATTGTTATTGTGTGATTGGGTTAACTAAGACTGTGGCGCTCTAAGTTATCACACACATCCAGCCAGATTTTCCCTGTGTTGTCAATGTCCCAGGCCAGCTTGTTGAATATGGGGCATATCAACTCCAGTTCTCTCTGGGATTAAACATCTTGTGGAAATAAATGGATAGGACACAGATACTCTCTCTTCAGATGCTCCCATTGACTCAGACAATGCTGAATATACCCCCTAGTAATTAATAATAATGAACTTCAAAATGTGTATTAGAAAACATATCATTCACAGAAGTGAACAGGTTACTTAGTTTATACTAACTTTGTTCATTGTTGCATTTTCAAAACAAAACCAAAAAAGTAACCCAAGGAGTTTCAAAATCATCAGTCCCAGCAGGTAGAAAAAGAGACTGCCAAGAGTGAATGTCTGTGCTACAACAATTAGATGCAAATGGTACATTCATTACTCTGGTTTGGCAGGTGAAAAGCTTGCTTTGTTCATTTCATTTTAATGACTGCATTCATATATCATTGATTGCTTATTATTTAAGGATTGATTTCCAAGAGCATAAATGATCCGAACCATCTGCTTGTATAAGTGACCTTGTGGAACTATAATCAATATATCTTTTGATTGAACACTTGAGAGATAATTAACTTGCTTTTAATCAGGCAAGGAAGACACAATATTACCCAGGTAGAAGCAATTACACTGTCTGTTGTGGGGTGAGGGTGCAGAATCAGCCACAGCTACTAACCTCCTATAAGACATATCCTCCTGTGATAGGTTTGAAAAAAAAAAAAAAAAAAAAAAAAAAAAAATTAAAGCCTAATTGAAATCTATGTAATTAGCTAATATATACCTAGTAATCATGGAACTTTTGTTGCTATTGTCTGGGTACTTTATTAGCCAGGATCAAAAGGTTCAACAGTGGCAATCTGTTTCTCCAGCTCACAATGTGGTGCTCTAGTTTTATCTTACCTACCAGTTCTACACAGAAATGTTACACCTCTCAATTAGCTAAAGATCTACCTTCTTTATTTGTCACCGCTCAACTCTGGGTTATGTTGGGAGTTGACAAATTAAAACTTTGACCTTTCACAGATATCTTTCTGTACCACCCAGGAGGTCACTTTTTTTTTTTTTTTTTTTTTTTTTTTTTTTTTTTTTTTTTTTTTTTTTTTAATTCTGTCAATTCCTACATAACAAGACTGTGTAATTTGAAGAAGAAGAAGAAAAAAACATTACTGAACTTAGAAACTTCTAATCAGTGTAAGTATATATTTCTATTCTGTCAAATAATCCTGGCTGACTATGCAATCTGTAACTCCTACTGACCTCTTGGTGATTTTTCTTTAGACTTCCATAATGCCCTAACATAAGTGTACATCCACTCCTTGGTGTGAAGCACTAGTGCAAGTGTCTCAGTAGATAATAAAGGTTCTAGGAGATCCCCCAATTTTCAAGACCAAACCTGTTTAAGAACACCTGTTACTTCGTTAATTTCTTTTTGTGAACTATTGAATGTGACAGTACTAATTCAGGGGTCAAAGGTCAGTCCCCATGGGAATTTTTGATATTGTCTTGGCTTCAAAATTTTCTCTTACTTTGTCTATGGCTGGCTAGCTGTAGATTTTGAAGCAGTTTTTCGAAATAAAGGAGCTTTCATAGTGGGGGAAATTAGCTATATATATATATATATATATATATATATATATATATATATATATATATATATATATATTAATTGCTGGTGCTATTTGTCTGCTGTGTTTTTAAACAAGAAGAACAAAATTTCACCCCATGTTAATACGTTGTTGTTTTTTTTCCTTCTCTATGCAAGGATTAGTATAAGGCAAATCCACTAAGAACAACATATAGGGGGGAAAGTTCATGTAGCTACTGAGCATGTAATATCTACAAATTAGAGTTAATTTTATAGCACAGACTGTCTAAACAAAACAAAAAGGAGTAAAAAAAAAAATAATAAAGAAAAAATATAATGTCAGAAAATTGTGGTTATTTTATTGAATTTGTCCTAGAATTATATGCACATACATGTAGCTGTTGGTAACATTTAATTAACGGTATTTGGTTTAGCATTTGACTGGTGAATATCATTAGAGACTTCTCTATTTCGGTCTAGTATTCTCTTCCCTTGTGGATCTTGGTAGAGGTACACCATCTAAACAACAAAGAAAACTTTAAGATAGAGGAATCAATAATCCACATTTGAGAAATTGGAATAGGAAGAAAGTCATGCATATTCACACACAGAAAGAACTTTGCAAGCAGAGATAGTAATTATTCTATCATGATGAACAATCTTATAAACTAGTTTAATTATCATGAGATAATGTATAACTCACCTTGGGCAAAAATAACAATAGCAAGCAGGTAGTGGCAAACAGTAATGAGCTAAAACCATTCAAAATTTCTCCCAGGACATATGTCACAAATATCTGCGGTGTAGTAGGAAAGGGATAATAAGAAATTCGAACCAGCTGTGATATAGCAATGACAATAGTCACTGCAGCCAATTCTTTTGATTCATTTACAACTTTATATTTTAATTTACAACTGATGATGGCTAGGATTACAGCTGGTATTAGAAGCAACGAGAGATAGATTTGCAAAAATATAATAATAGCAGCCGCTGTGCTGGATATCTCACAAGTTTCAATACAGTATACTGCCTCAACTTCATCCACCTATAATTAAAAAAAAAAACAACATCAAAACATGTCAAAATAAAGACCAACAATTTGAAATGTTTACATAGTTATTTGCTGATGAATATGTAATTGTGTCCATGATTGTGAATGCACTATCAATACTATATTGATGTACAAACCTCATGGAGTTATATTAATCTTAAAAATACTAAATTACATTTATCACTCTCTACAACATAGAAACACATTTGTCTAGTTTTCCCTCCTAAATAGTAGTATAAGTATTTATTTAATTATATTAAAATATTGAAACTGTTCTGTAAGCCACACACACTGAGGTCTTTATAATTATTATGTTCTGAGCTTGGCAGTAGTGGAAGGGACAAATCATTTTCACTACACTTGCTTTGATTCAAACAATTACTAATTTCCACACTCAAAAAATATATAACCAATGAATGTAATCACATAGCCTCCAACTTTTCAAAATGGAAAGTAAGGGCAGGCCACACACCCATTTAAAAACCACACCCACAATTCCTAATTATATGTCTCCCAAGTGGGAAAAAGGGCAAAAGCAAAGTAAAAATAGTGGCAGAAAATGAAATGTAGAGGACTCTTTAAATAATATAAAATAAATTAAATTAAGGGGAAAAAAATCAAATTAAATAATAATAATAGTAATAATAATTAAAAAAAAAAAAAAAAAAAAAAAAAAATATATATATATATATATATATATATATATATTCACATTAGATATAAAAATCTAAAAGAACAGTAAGACTGGAAATTTCCTGCCAAAAACCCACTCACTTATGATTTAATAATTTGTCTGAATCTCTGGGTAAAAAAAGGGGAAAAAAGCTCAACCAGACCAGGAGTTGAAACTGGGGACCTTAGCATTGGTTGAAGAAAGTTTGACAAAACCAGCGAGATTTCCAAGAAAGTAACATTTAGATCCATGAGCTTGTCAAGTTCACAAGTAAAAAATTGATCATAAAAAAATTAAAAGAGGGGAGGGAGGGAGGGGAGGGAGGGAGGGAACCTTACACTTGGCAAGCCCTAGACTAAGCCTAGAAAAGTATGGAAACTTTCCATTTACCATGGCTTTTTAGAAACCATATATATTTTTTTTTCTCCCTGTTTTTCCCCTATCCCTTTATCATTTATAATGTTTAAGAGGCAAAGGAAGATGTTTTGGAGTATAGGGCAAGATGGAGTGTGTGTGTGTGTGTGGGGGGGGGGGGGGGGGGGGGGGAAGGGGGAGAGAGAGAGAGAGAAGGAGAGAGAGAGAAAAAGGGGGTAAAGGTCTAGTGTGAATCAATACATGCAAAGACACCATTACAAAGCTGCCAACTGTCATTATGGAAAGTAGGGACACCCACTTACAATTCATAATTATAAGTCTCCAAAGCCCAAAAATGGGCCAAAGAAAAAAAAAGAATAAAAAAAAATTGCCAAGTAATGACTGATAATGAAATATAGAGGATTCTTTTTTAATAATATAAAATCAAATAAATTGAAAAGAAATCAATTAAATAAAAAAATATACATATTAAAAATTTAAATCATATGTAAGAAATTTAAAAAAAATAATAATAGTAACCAGAGGCTCATTTGCAGCTTAGCTTGCAATGATCAAGGCACTTAGTTCAACAAACATCATCCTAGACATTACTAAAAAAAGGAATTAGAAAGTTTCACGTTCATTCTTCCTTCTGCTTGGCAGTGTTTGCATTTGTTGGACAAATCACTTCCACAACAGTGCTTCCTTAGCAATTGTGAAGGTATCCAGTTTGATTCATTTCAGTTATTGATTTTCTAATTTCTCCTGCACTAGACACTGCTCATGATGATGGTGTAGGGTTTTTTTTTTTTTTTTTTTTTTTTTTTTTTTTTTTTTTTCAAAATTTTTTCAAAATTCCTGGTCTAATTTGTGTGTAGGAAGAGACATTTTTTCAATAATACTCCCATGCATTTTCTCATGAGATAGTCACTGTCCACACTGCTACCCCACCCCTCCCTCCCGACTTTCCATGCCCCAGTTGTTTTTGTTTGTGTTCGTTTGTTTTGAGTAGTTGCATAGCTGATTGTAAAAGGAAGTTGAAATTTGTCTTATGTGGTCTCCAGTGTACTTTGATCTAATTTCTGGACAGTCATAAATGGGTGTAGTTCACTTCCTTAACATGGTTACTTTCAATATTATTCATTCATTTATTTTTTAATTCATTATTTTATTTGGAGTCAGTACAGTTTTACACCCCTCCCCCCCCTCTTAACAATATTCTTTATTCATTAATTCTTTTTTTTCCTCTCTTTATTTAAAATTTATATATTGGTGGTTATGGTCTAATATTAAATATTATTCTGGTCAACATTCTATGAATTGGTGGAAGAAGACATTTTCCAATTATTATTATTATTATTTTTTTTTTTTACATAAAAAAAATCTTTTATTCTCAGCTGCTTTGGCAAGATTGATCTAATTTACTTCAATTAATTTTTTTGGCTTTTTTTATCCACCATTTTAAAAACAAAAGCATGGATGGATATGCTGTTGACCTTTTACCTGCTTCACAAACACATTTTGCTATAAAAAAAATATATATATATATATATATAAAAAGCTTTAGTTTACCTCTAACTTTTTAGTTGGACATTTAAAAAAAAATTGAAGGCCTTCTGAACCACTAAGACCATGTAGGGAGCAAAATGAAGTTTTATTTAGATGTCCTATGACCCACCATTCAAAATTTTTTTATTAGGGAGTTAGTGAAAATAATATATAGGATGGAAATACTTATAGCTAGCTAGATAATACTAATATCTAAAATTAATAAAATATCAAAAACAAATAATTCACCCTAAAAAATGATAGGGGAGGGGGAATTTAGCACTTGATAAGCCTTTCTTAAGCCTAGAAAAGTATCTCAACTTTTAATTTACAAAGGGTTTTTAGATACTCTAATGTTTTATGTTTGTTTTTTTTTCCTTTCCCTTTATCATTTATGGCATTCTGTATTGCATCAGTATCTCTTTGTTTCTATATTTTTGGTTGTTGCTAATTTTAGTTTTGCAATACTTTCTTTTCCTATTTTTTTTTAAGCCTAGGAGTGATCTTTAGTCACTTGATCCTCAAAATAAACTTTATCCATGATGTAGCGCAGTCAATGCTAAAAAACAGAAGCTAGCTTCATATCTGCTACTCAGCTACAGTGTTTCACCTCTGCTTTATTGAGGCATTTGCCCCTGACACAATAAAGTCATAAATTCCACTTTAACCTTAGCTTGCCTGGTGTAAGTCAAGCATTGGGAGTCCAGAAGGTGGTGGGACTGGAGTAAAAAAAAATAGGGACTATCTCGCCAAAAGTGGGACAGTTGGTAGCTATGCCATTAATACCACTTCAATTTTTTAATATATAAATGAAAAATGAATAAAAAAAATATTGAATTTCTAAAAAAAAAAAAAAAAAAAAAAAAAAAAAGAAACAACTTCCAAAAATTTTTTCTTGAATAAGTATGTGAAATTACACCTGGAGGCAATACTAACTTCACTAGTATATTTGGATAAACTAAGTAAGAGGAACTGCTTCAATGCAGACCTGCCAACCTCAGACTTCCAGATATCTGGAGATTCGAAAAATTTACTAAATAACAGCAGAATATTGTACCAACAAGACTGGAAATTTTCAGCCAAAACCCCGCTAACTTATGGTTCAATGTTTTGACTTAATAGACAATAAAGAGACCTTAGCATTGGTAGTCGAAGGAAGTTTCATAACAAGATCAACAAGAAAGTAACATTTTGACTCCACAAAAACAAGTTTATGGGTAAAAATATAAAGACATAAATGCAAACTCCTACTTTCTTCAGAGTACAGTGACAGATCCAGGGGGTCCCACTGGTCTCTAAGGAGGCCCCCTTTCTTTAACTAAAATTTACCAATTCAAACTGAAGGGGAAGGCACCCATGACTCATTAATTATTCATGATATATCTACTATGTACCCTAACTTTGCTGTCATTCACCCCTTCCTCTTAATTCATTACTAAATGAAAGCTTATTTCAAATGCTTTCCAATGATATACTTTTACCATGTTTGAGTGTCTCACCAAAAATATTAGATGCCTTCCATGAGACATAGTAACACTCCTATGAGGTCATTCCCAACTGTGCAATGGTGCTGTGGTGGCTTGGGTATTATTTAAGTGTTGGGTTAAACACTAAACACTTTGAAATTTATTTTAATGAATTTCAAAATGTGCACATTGGTAAGTGTTTGGTCTACTTGAAAACACTTGGTGAAACTAAAGCACTTAAAAACACTATATTAACACTTAAATTGTAGTGTATACACAGGGCTTTAGAATGATATATAATATTTTATATTTCCTGAAATTTTCACGATACAAGTGGTTCTAGACTGAAAATTCACATTAACAAAAATAACCTTTTTACTTTGGGAAATCAACATGGCCACCATAGCACATCTTACTCAAATCCGTCATAACTCAACCATTGATCATCTGAACTGCTACGTATTTGAAAGACTGCTTCAACAGATGTTGTGCAACTAAGGGATTGCTTTCTATATCTATGCAGTAGATAGATTTTTGTACTGGTAATAAAGTAATGAATTCACAAGTGACTTGTACGGGCAGACGGCTTTGTAGCTGCATTGATTTTTAGCCATAGAGCTACTCAACTTGGATAAAGTAAATGAAACACATTTACCAAATCCAGATTTCTGCTATTCCACCATGGCCAATTATATAAATGAGTAGACCTGCTTCTATATTGAATAAGGCTTTTTAATGGTTGACCTGATTTTAATGAAATTTGTAGACATTATCCTTGGGTGCTAGGATAAATAATAGAGTAAATTGAAACACCAAAAGTGAACCCTGATTAAGGAACAAAGAATTCAAATTTTCGATACAAAAAAAAACAACAAAGAACAAAAAAAGAACAGAAAACCCCCCCTGAAAAGCAATAACTTATAGGGGGAAATTAGCAATGAAGAAAGCAGATGTCACAAACAAGATATAGTTTATAGCTGTTGGTGACTTGGTGAACTGGAACTCTAAGCTGAAGCAAAGGTAACTAATTTAGACAGATTGGCTGGCTAATTATTATTGCTATCATTCTTTGAATATAGGTTGTATATGAAAATTCAATATCTTTTTACCCAGGCCAAGCTGGTATCCCTGCTAGACAAAAATATGTGATAATTATTAAAAAAAATATATATATACCCCTTAGAATTTGAGAAGCCACACCCACTGTTGGGAAGGTAAAAGAGGCCCACTTTTAAAATCCTAGATTCACTCCTGGAGTAATAACATCTACTTTCCTTCTCCCTCTCCCTTTTTTTCTGTGTACAATTATTCTTCACTTGACCCTGCATAGCTGGTCCCTATTCTTGGTTCAAATGGAATAATTCATATTTTGTAAATCAAATTTTCAAGAAGAATAATTATTGATATTGTGCTGCTAACACACAACCTCTTATCCACTCTAGAAAAACTGTAACATATATTTCACTATAAAAAAACAACAAAATAATCTGCTCCTTTAAAAATTTAGGGATAATGTTTATAGGGGAAAATTTACACCTCAAAACAATACTAAGGTACAACCATCTGCCTGCCTGCCTGCCTGCCTGCCTGCCTGCCTGCCTGCCTGCCTGCCTGCCTGCCTGCCTGCCTGCCTGCCTGCCTGCCTGCCTGCCTGCCTGCCTGCCTGCCTGCCTGCCTGCCTGCCTGCCTGCCTGCCTGCCTGCCTGCCTGCCTGCCTGCCTGCCTGCCTGCCTGAGATACTGCAAAAGTTTGATTCTGTTTTTCAAGAAGGATTAGGCATTATTCAAGCCACAAAGCTACTATTTCTATTGAACCTGGAGCTCAGCCTCGGTTTTCAAAAGCCAGATTGTTTCCTTATGCACTCTGCAAGAAGGTGGACATTGAGTTAAAGAGACTATTGAATGAAGGGACCTTAGAACCCATACAATTTGAAGTGTGGGCATCACCCATTGTTGCTGTTTTGAAGAGTGATTGTAAAACTGTGCGAATCTGTGGAGATTTAAAGCAAAACATTAACTCTGTCTCAAAATTGGACCAGTAACCAATACTAAAGGTGGAAGATCTCTTTGCAAGACTTGCCAGGGGTAGGTCTTTTACCAAGCTTGATCTCAGTCAAGCTTACCAGCAGATGCCATTGGATGATCGATCAAAGAAATTTGCTGTTATTAATACTAACAAAGGGTTAGTTCATTATATCAGGCTTCCCTATGGTATCTCCTCTGGACCAGAGATTTTTCAGAGGGTAAAGGATACCCTTCTAAAGGGTATCCAAGGAGTCGTGGTTTACTTGGACAATATGCTGGTTACAGGAGTTACAACTGAGGAACATTGCAAATCATTGGAGGGGTTGAGCTGACTCGAAAAAGCTGGGCTACGAGCAAAGAAAAACAAGTGTCAGTTTATGGCACCAACTGTCACTTACCTTGGTCATGTGATTGATTCTGAAGGTTTACACCCTATAGTGGAGAAAGTGAAGGCAGTGGAGGGGGCACCTGAACCTCAAGATATACACCAGTTAAAATCATACCTTGGATTACTCACCTACTATGGCAAATTTCTCCCAAATATGGCAATGGTGCTAGCCCCACTCTATCAATTGTTGAGGAAGGATGTTACATAGGAATGGAAAATGACTGAGAGGAAATCTTTCATATCATCTAAGTAATTACTTACTTCATCTGAGCTGCTTGTTCATTTCAACCCCCAGCTAAAGATCATCTTATCTGTGATGCCTCCTCCTATTATGTTGGAGCCGTGTTAGCTCATCGTATGCCGGATGGTTAGGAGTGACCTATTGGATATGCCTCTCATTCCTTGTTCAAGGCTAAAAAGAATTACTTCCAGTTGGAATATGAAGGTCTTGCATATGTGTTTGGTATCAAATGGTCCCACCAATACCTGTTTGGACATTCATTTGATCTCATCACGGATAACAAGCCACTCCTGGCTCTTCTAAACCAACACAAATCTACTTCAGCTCAAGCATCGGGAAGAATTCGCCACTGGGCATTATTCTTATCAACTTAAGAATACAATATTCATTTCTGAAAAACCAGTGATCATGGTAATGCAGATGCATTGAGCAGATTGCCTCTCCTGGATGCTCCAGCAACAGTCCCAGAACCTCCAGAGTTAGTTTTACTTATGGAACATTTAAAGGAATCTCTGGTTATGGCACAACACATCTGCTTGTGGACTCAGACAGATCCCATTTTGTCAGGGGTTCTTCATTTTATCAGTCATGGATGGCCGGATGTTATTGACCCTATGTCTTACTCAAGCAAGAGACAAGAACTTTCTTCTCAAGATGGTTGTGTTCTGTAGGGTCTCGGGTGGTCATTCTTACTCAAGGAAAAGAGAGGGTACTTCAAGAATTACACTAGGGGCATCCAGGAATGTCCCAGATGAAGCCGCTCTCAAGAATGTATATTTGGTGGCTAGGGCTAGATAAAGCCATAGAATTTTGTGTGAGTTCTTGCCCCCAGTGCCAGCAGTTGCAGTCTGTTTCCCCAATGATGCCTATACAGTCGTGGATGTGGCTTGCCAGGTCATGGTCTAGATTGCATCTTGATTTTGCTGGACCACTGTTTGGAAGGATGTATTTAGTGCTAATTGATGCACACTCCAAATGGAATGCAGTTTTCCCCACCAACTCTTCTACTATAACTACAGTAATCGAGCACCTGCATACAGTATTTTCTCAGTTTGGGATACCAGAAATGATAGTGTCGGACAATGTATCGTGTTTCGTGCGTGAGGAGTTTGCTTCATTCCTTGTGGGGAATTGAATCAAACATATCACCTCAGCACTGTACCATCCAGCATCTAATGGATTAGTTGAATGGTTTGTGCAAGTAGTAAAGAAAGGTCTAAAGAAAGTGACAGAAGGATCAATTCTATTCCTTCTAGCTAAAATCTTAATGGCTTATCAAATTACACCACAAACTACCACTGGAGTATCTTCTGCTGAACTCTTACTAGGGTGTCAACCTCATACTAGGTTGGACTTGTTGAAGCCAAATATTGGTGGTCGAGTGGAAGGGAAGCAGTGTCAACAATAGCTATATCATGATAATTCTGCTAGGATCAGGCAGTTCAATATTGGAGATAATGTTTATGTTCAAAATGTTGGACAAGGTCAGAGATGGCTGCCTGATCAGATTCAGGAAGTGACAGGTCTTGTGTCTTTCTTGATTGAGTTGGTAAATAGGCATTCCCTCAGACGTCACCAGGACCATGTAAGAATTTGCAAGGGTAATTCAGAATCAGTGTTACAACCAGAAGAATATGAAATTCAGCTCTGCAGGAGGAATCCCTCCTTGATGCCCTCACTCTGGCTGCTGATGACATTACTGCTCTCATTCCAGGAGAACCAGAACCACCAACTTCTGAAGATGAAATTGAACTCCCCACATCCGCAGATGTTACTAGTTTCTCACCTCTACCATTAAAGGTGTACCCAAAGAGAAATCAAAAGGCACCTGATCGGTACCAAACTTAACATTGAATGACCTTTCCTTTCTTTAAGGGGAAGGAGGTGTGTTGTATCTCTTAATTAACACTTCTAATTAACATATTTAACCATGATTTGTGAGTCACATCCTATATCCTGTTTGGCACACACATGATTGTCTCAACTTTTTCCCTCTGGCGATCCTTACCAGAGTGGAGTTGTTCAATTGCTTTGGTCGATTCATGAAACCTTGTTGCTAAGTTATTAACTCTCAAGGCTACGACACCACATGATATATATCTATAGATATATATATATACATCTCTATCCCTATCTCTATATACATACATCTCTATCTATCTATCTATCTATCTATCTATCTATCTATCTATCTATCTATCTATCTATCTATCTATCTATCTATCTATCTATTTATCCATCTATCTCTCCATCCATCCATCCATCCATCCATCCATCCATCCATCCATCTATCCATCCATCCATCCATCCAGCCAGTCATCTATCTATCTATCTATCTATAGTTGTAGTCTCTGCTGTAGTCTGTATGTCTTCCTATAGCACCTTCATTTCAAGTTAGACCCACGAACCCATATATTTTTGGAATCAGCATATCCAGGAGAACATTTACATACCTACATGTGGCCAGTACCACTCACTGTGTTTGCATTAGGACAAAAAAAAAAAAATCTAAAAATGGTATTTGGCTGGACAAACCCTTGGACCTATAAAGAAAAAGCTTAGTAGACATGATTCTTGGGTGTCTACTAAGTGTTTTCACCCCAAAAAATTCCAAAAGTGTCACTCCTGTTAGGTGAAAAGAGAATTTAAATTACCATAAAAAAACTTTAAAATAAATATGGCTCACTGGTAAAGACACAAATCTCCCAAGCTAATACTCAGTGGTTTAAACCTGGGCTAGGTTGATTTTAACCCCCTTTTTCTTTCCTTCCTTCTTTACTTCATTTACCTTTATTCTTCTATATTTCCTTCCTTCTATAATATTTTTATCCACCAACTTTACGAGTCATGAAGTGTAAATGTTAATTTGTTGAAAACCTTCTTATTCTTGTTTTGAAACTTCCTCTGACCACAAGTGCTGACATCCCCGGTTCAAATCCTTGTCATGGTTGAGTTTTTTTTTTCATTTCATTGTTTTCTTTGTATTTTACTTTAAAAATTTTTTTCACCACAATGAAGTAAAACATGAAATCATAAGTGAATGTAATTAGGTGACTTGTCATTGAATTATCAATTATTGTGTGATATCGTCATCTCAATTGTTCGGATGTCAACCTATTAAAGACCATCCAAGCAGGCCTGGCTCAAGCACTGGTGAAAGCAGGAATGAGATATGGTAGAACATTAAAAACTCCATAAATTCATTGATGAACCTGACAACATCCAGGATACCGAACTAGCATGAACTACCACGAACCAGTGCAGGCTCTTTTTCTGCCAGCATGAGAGATTGGGGCCTGAGGAATCTGCCAAGTATAATTGCGGCCACCCAGAGCAGACAGTGCAGCATGTTATTGAGGACTGTCTGCTCTATTGACCACCTGATAGTGAGCATGAATTAGTGGAATTGGATGATTACACAAGAATCAGACTTGAGACAACTGTAGTTAATAAAGCTTACCTGGTTACTTGGATTCCATATGCTCAATTTCATCCTAATCAGTCTATAAATGAGTTTTTGGCAGCCATAATGATGTTCTATGGGTGTGGCAATGACCAAACCACTCCCATGGACATAATTATATGTGATTAGCAAGGCTCACCCAGTTTCTTGGAAGTCTCATTCCAAAATTCAGTCTGGCTGGTCGTTTGATTAGCTTTTAATAGCCAAAACAACTTCCAGTGGGTGTGGCTATGGCCAAACCATACTTACATGTATTTAATAATGCTTTCCTGGGTACTTGGAGACCATACTAAAACTTTTTTGGATTTCTTGGTCTCTGTTTAACTATTTTCAGCAGAAATAACATCCTGTGGGTATGGCTATGACAAAAGCACACCAATTAAAATACCCATAATTGTTAAATAACACTCACTGTGTTCTTGGAGAGTACATACACAATTTCGGCCTTTTTAATCCAGGTGTTTAGTCATGATGCTTAGACAACATACCTACAAACTAAAAAATATGTTAAAGTGTATTTGTAGATCTAACTCCTTTGGTCTAAGCATTTTTCAGAAGTACATTTTTTGGCACTTTTTCGATTTACACACCAATAGGAAGAGGTGTAACCAAGAGGAATTCTGCCCATGTTACTCCAGAAAGTCAAGTTGAGTATGCATACCATGTTTTAAATCTGTTTCTCCAAGCAAGGGTGCCATTATAGACACACTCCCTGATGAGCAACAAACACTATAGATGGTTATGAGCTGTTGTGCTGTGGGCTGTTCAGGCTGGTAGTATTTCTGCAGAAATCAATGAATTGTAGATGAAAAAATTGATTTGGAAACTATATATAGCTAGCCAATGCTAGTGTTGGCTTTCTTCCAGGAGTAGCTGTTTGGTTAGCTAAGGGTGTCTCTTGGGAAAATTTCAGCTGGTACAGCTGCAAGTTGGTGTTTGATTAAAATTCAAAAACCAATGTTGTGACTTCAGTTAAAAATAGAGAGTAAAATTGGACTAATTTCTGGAAAACATGGTAACCACCCTAGAACTACCTACCAACACTATGATTATGATTTTTTTTTTTTCAGTTCAGAAAAAATAAAACACCAAGTTAGAACTCTCAGGTCAAACTTAGTTATATAAAATCAGTTTTAAGTATTCATTTCTTGAATATTTTTTTGGTATACATATGTATAACAAGTATTAGATTAAAATTTGGTATAGCATAATTTGGGTCATTCATAAATGGGAAATGTTTCTGTCATTGTTTAAGAAGACTTGTCTCACACTTTAGTTACATGTTGTATACCTTCATGTATATTGCAATGATTGCTCCCATAAACTAATATTACTTCTGCTTACCATTTCTCTTTTTTCTGTTAACATAGCTTTATTCCTGAATTTTGGTACACTGATAACAATGATTTCAAAAACCAGTATGAACACAAGAGATGCAATTATCATCACAGATAAGTGCCAATCCTTCACAGCCTGGGGTAGGGAAGTATAAGGGAGATTGTTAAAAAAAATTTTTTTTTTTATCATTATACATTAATAAGGTTATTTGTATACAGAATGTGTCAACTAATTAACAATGATAATATTGACCAAATGTTTAACAGTAAAATTTAACATATTACCACATCATTCCTATGACAGTAACTGAATAATGTGAAATATATATTTTTATATATATTTACAACATTCACTCTTACACATTTTGGAAAAGAAAAAACTCCCAAAAACTTTTGCTCACAACCTTATTACCTTGGTGCAACGTGAAGGGGTATTGACAACACTTTTTCTTTACCCTTTTTGTTACAACAAAAGACATTGAGGCCAATGTTTTTACCTTCTTTTTTTTTTTTTTTTTTTTTTTTTTTTTTTTTTTTTTTTTTGTGATCCATCCTCTTTGGATAACAGACATTCTACTTCAGTAAAAAAAAAATATATATATATATTTTTTTAAATTTAATTCATAATTCCTTTCTAGTTTAGAATTATGCATTGAAATTTTGTCTGGTAAACTACCTTTTAGTAGTGTAACACTACAGGTCTGCTGTACAAACCAAATGCAAGAAATCATACTGCTTTGCTCAAATGTGGAGACATCATTTCGGTTTGAATCTTGTCTACCCTGCCCGCAATATCAGGGTGTTAAAGGTCAATCTGTAACCTCACCCATCTACCCATCAATATCTCAGCAAGTGAAACAGCAGTGCTAGAATGTAGAGTTGCCCTGTACTAGAACAGAATTCTTGAGATAGCTTCGACTATAGAGTACCTCCTTCTACATTCCTAAGCTCATTCTGACATCTCTTTCTGCCAAACCATTAGTGGCAGGATGACATGAGGTTGATGTGATGTGCTGGATATCATCCACTCTGAAAAACTCTCAAATTTGTCACACATAGTGGAAAGACTGTTGTCAGTCATAATGGTTTTCTGAAGGCTATGTACTGAAAAAAATTGACTGTAGCTTCTCAATTGTTAGAGGAGAAGTGATAGAGCTCATAATTTTAACATCTAGCCACTTTGAGTTAGTATCTACAAGAGCTAGAAACATGTAATTCAGCCAAGTTCCCATAAAATCAAAATGGATATGGTTCCATGGTTCCTTTGGCCACTCCCATGGGTGGAGATGGGCTGAAGTTGGCTGAGGTTGGGACAGTTGATAAGGTGCACACTGCTTCACATGATCTTCTATTCAAAATTAAAATTTGGCCACCGAAAGTAGCTACGACTAAGATCTTCATGCAGCTTACACCCAAGTGAGTGTCATTACACTAATCTAACAATGGCTTGCAACCTGATGGTTGTACAGTGATTCGAGATCATCACAGTAGGCAATTATCAAGAATGCTGAGCTAATTCCTTATTGATAAATAAGGTTAAATTCACCGTCAAGTTGATCTGAGGACCATCCTGACATTAACAATGTGTGAACACGAGAGAGAGTTTGATCCTTGTCAGCCTATTTCTTAACTTCAGATGCAGTGACTGGAGTAGTGGATAGGTAATCCTAGAGAAGGATCAGTTCTTTAGGTAAGCAGTTTGCATAGGTTGTATGGGTTCTAGAAAATGACTCAAAGTGTCTACATTTGCCAACTCCTTACTAGGCTTGTATTTGATAGAATACCTTTAAGCACTGAGTGTTAGGGACCAACTTTGCAGTCTTGCAGAGGTTATCTGTGATATGCCTTTGTTCTCATTGAACAAGTGATAAAGCGGTTGGTGATCAGATTATATAAAAAAAACTTCTTCCAAATAAGTAGAAATGGAAGTTACCCACTCCAAACAAGATCGTCATTGCTTTCTTGCCCAACTGTGAGTAATTCCTGTCAGCTGAGGTTTGAATTCTTGAAGCACAACCAATTGGTCTTTCTGACATGTCATCCATGCAATGTGACAACACAGCACCAACTCTACATGGAGTAGTATTGCAAGAAAGAATCAATTTGCAGTTGGGGTCAGAGTGAACAAGCAATGATTGACTGTGAAGAAACTCTTTAGCATGAGAGAATACAATCTGCTGCTCCGTATCCCATTACCATTGTATGTTCTTTCACAAAAATGCATTTGAAGGTGACAATGTAGTGAATAGGCCTTTCAGGAATTTCCCATAATAGTTTAGCATCCCACAGTGTGACTGCAGTTCCATTATATGAATAGGTGTTTTGCTAGCAGGATAGCTTGAACCTTAGCATGAATAGGGTGGAGACCATCTTTCTCTATGATATATCCCAGGTACTCAACACAAGGGGTAATTAATTTTCATTTAGCATGGTTTAGTTTAAGGCCTACTTCCTTCAGTTTTGCTACAACTCTTTTGAGGTTTTCCAAATGTACTTCAGGAGTACAATCTGTAATCAAGATATCATCAAGAAACATAGCTATACCATAGAATCCTTGAAACTTTGTTTCCATTGTGTGCTGGAATATAGCAGGGGCCGAGGAGATACCAAATGAAAGACAGTTGTATTGAAATAAACCCTTTGTATTTATAGTAGGTATTTATTTGACTCATCCTCTATTAGCAATTTTAAATATGCTTGGGACATGTCCAGAGTAGTGGCTGTCTTACTCCCAGATAGACGAGCAAGCAGGCCTTCAACATGAGGTAAGGGGTAAGTTTCAACATGAGACGCACGGTTTACTGTCAGTTTGTAATCACCACACACACGAATTGCACCAGACCATTCAATTACAGGCACAATGGGTGCAGCCTACTCAGAAAATTGTACTATAATAGTAATTCTCTCTCTTCTCAACCTTTCCAATTCTTTCTCGACTTGGACATTTAATATGTATGGTGCATTACATGGTTTGAAAAATTGGGATTGGAGTTTTCCTTAACATGGATTTTCACTTTAAACCTTTTGATTCCACCAATTCATTCTTGAATATGACAGAATACTTATCTAATAAGCTGCTCAATATATGTGTAGTATATATCTGATGAATTTTTAGCCAATTCATTTTTAAATGGCTAAGCCAATCACTACACAATAAATTAGATTCACACCCCTTTGTAACCAGCACATGAAGTTCCAAATCTTGGGACTTGTATTTAGCAACAGCAGTGACCATTCCCAGGAATTTTAGGGGCTTACCAGTATAATTAATAAGTGGGACAGAAAAAATTTCCAGCTGCATTTGATGATGGACTACAACAGGTTGCATATAAGTTTGCTTGCTGAGGATTGACTTGGGTATTTGTGTGTCTACGATCATGTTTGTGTCATGACCACTGAGGTTGACATTGATTGTGATAAGCTCATGTGAGTGGTTGGTATACATAGAGTATGACATATCTTCCTTCTCTCCTGCTAAGTCCTGGTCCTCTATGAAATTTGCCTCCTTGTTTCAGCTTTGTCCATGCTTGAAAGGCCCGGAAAAATCCGGTGATGGCTTGGAATGACACACACTCGCCTAAAACAGCAATTGGGGTCTAGTTGATTATCTCCATATCTCATACAAATAAGTTTATGATCTGTCACAGATTTAGACTGGTTTTTCCTTGAACTATTATCTTAGTAAATACTTTTGTGGCTCATGATTTTTCCTAAAGTGGCAGGTGTCTTTATCTGCCTTTTCCACAGACTGGGCTAATTTTAAAGCCTTATACAAAGTTAAGTCTTGTTCTGACAATAATCTCCTTTGGATGAGGTCATCATTCACTACACAAACTGAATGGTCCCTCAACATTTCATTTAATCTATCACCAAACTGGAAAAATTTGATTAGCTGTCTCAAAGCTGCTACATTGAATATATTGCTATTGATTCATCATTTTCTCTAAATCTTGAAATGAATTCCAGTCTTTTCATGATACTAGAGGGTGTTGGTGTGAAATGTTTGTCAACCAATTCCACCAATTTCCATAAGTCTTCTCTCCTGACTTGATGAAAGAAACAATGCTTCTCACTAAAGCGTAGGTCTTTGGTCCATGGGAACATAGAAGCACCTCACACTTCTTCTGTGCCGTAGTAATGTCATTGGGAAGTCAGTACTTCTGCTAGTGTAATAAACGACTAGTTCACTGATATTATTTGTACAATTCTTGTTATTTAATATTTTTGCTTGATGAAATCCTGAACATTTCAGTCACTTCTGTGATTTTAAGTTGTGAATGCATTGTGGTCCGTGTTTGTGAAAATAATAAATAAGTAAAAAATTTCCCTTTTTTTATTGAATATTTTAAGCAGTTTTATATCTTTAAATTGATATATATTTTGCATACGTTATATTCAAGAATTTTAAATTCCCTATAGGGAAAATATAGTACAATTTTGTGGGTATGGTCTTGCAATCAGATTATAAATTTTTTTATTTCTTCCTTCTAGCTAGCTTGGTTAGCATCTTGCACTTGAAGTGCAGAAACAGCAAACCAGTGGAAAAATGGAATTGCTAGTAATGCGAGGGTAAGTGGGTGACAATGCCAAAATTAAGGTAACTCCCACCTGATGCAGGTTAGCTGGTAAGTCTGCACATATATTTCCTTTGCTTGCTTGCTCGCTTATGGTTGCCATTTGTTTCTGAAAATGATATTAGTCTCTTCTGTGGGTCTGTTCATGTTTCCAGAGGCCAATCACTACCTTATATAATCTTTGAAAGAAGTGATATCTCAGGGCATTTGTCCGAGATTGATGAAGTTGTCGTCATTGCTATTACATATATCTCTTGTCTTCCCTCAGACGAGTTGTCTCAGTCTGAAAAAGCTTTATCCTTGTGTTAACTGATAGAGTCAAGAGTCTACAGTCAATTGAATTGGGTCCCACAGCTTCTCTGTTGTTTCTTGAATTGATCATATAATTTTTTTTTTGGAGCCTCTAGTGGATGCTTTTTCTCTGTCAATATCTTCATAAAGTAAAATGGAGGGGAGGAATGGGGGGGGGAGACAGTAACCTTGCATACTGATGACATGTCCCAGATTGCTAAGTTACCTTGTTAGGATGCAATTTATGCTTGTAATGCCAGTGATGGAGGATTTTTGTGTGGGGGACAATACCTTCCAATGTCTCACTGGAGATTATGGATGTGGAAAGTATTCAGAATTTTAACCTATCATCAATAGAGGGTCCATGATATAGAACCAACCATATATCAGAGAGGACAAACACACTGCACAGTAAACCCTGTGGTGTATCTCTTGGATACTCTCACTTCCAATACACAGATGAGATGGTGCCACTTAATTACTTTGAGTTGTTGGAGAATCTATGTTCTTCTTTGGGTTGATCCAATGATCCCTTAATCCAGCATAATGTGAAGCTGAGTTCACAGTGTCAACCTTATTCTGGAGAGATGGAGATATGTCCAAGAGACTTGGAGTTATATGAATACTAAAGCTAAAAAATAAGCGAGTTAAATTAATTTGATCTAGCCTTCAGTCTCCTGAGGTTGAAGAGATGCCCACCAAAGCAGTATGAGATATTGATCCTGTCTTGTGCTCGCAAATTTCTTCTAGGAAGGAGCATGACTGCAACTTAGAAAATAATGAAGAAAATAGGCCAAGAATACAACCTGCTTGACACCAATTTGGTCATTAAAAATAATATGATTCAGTGTTATTCATGGTGATTCTTGAGTGCATTCCCTCGTGCAGTCGTTACATAAAAATACATATATATATATACAGAAAGAAATCAATTTCCTACCAGGTTGGGACAAAGTGTGCTAAGATAATTGAATATTAAAAAAAAGAGAAAGATTTATGCATATGTCAAGTAGCATACACGGCACATGAACCATACAGATGGGCAACATTGAAATGGCCTTAAGTCCAATTATGCTCAAAATCCTTCAACAGAATCTATTTTTTTTTAATGGGAGGAAATGAGCACTAATGGATTGTATAGCTACTTGTATTTTCATTTTTAAATGAATTTTATAAAACATATTTTCTTGTATACTGTATATTATATGCATACAAATGAAATACATACAGAATTTAAAATACCTTTTTCTTTTTTGTAGGTTTATGAAAAATGTAGAAAATTCTACCCATTTTCAATAGGATCGTCATACTGATCAAATTAAATCCAGCAGTTAAAAATAGTGTACCCACCTATAGAAATAGAATAAAAGAGGAACATAATTAGAAAGAGTAATGTAAAAAAAAACAACTTAAAATACATTTCCATTTGATAAAGTTATTATGTACGTAACTGTGAGAGGTGAGAAGAAAGGATAGTAGGTGAGAAGAAAGGATAGTAGGTGAGCATGGTGAAGATTAGAATTGTAGAATTGAAAAGTATGTCCTAAATTTAAATTCTAAGTTGACTGAATATTGTTTGATAGTTGGCATGTATTTTATCTCCAATGCTGGGGAACTACTTGTAATAGTACAAATCATTTTTAGCTCTATAGTAATAATATCAGTCACAATGATTTCAATTAGTGCCAAAATTACAGTCCATGTATGATACTTATAGTCTAAAAACAACAAACAAACAAATAAAACATTAGAACTAACACATTACATTAATATGATTCTAATGTCTTCACATGCATTCAATAATTGATCCACACAAACCCTTGCCCTTTCCACCCCTCCCCCCTTGAATCCTTTACTCTGACAACCATTCACACACCATCTATTCTATATAGCCTTGCTATTGGCAGTCATTTAGTATTGAAGAGCACTCCCAGGGTCTTACAGACAGCATAAAATCATCGTGAGAGGAGGTGCACAGGGAAGGAAGCACTTTCTTCCTCACACTGCCAAAAAAATGGGGTCAAAAAATCGAGCCCTCCACCCCACCCCTGAGGAAAGAAGAAACAATATAGTTTACCATACTGTTTAGAATGAACTATATAACCATATGAGACCTCTGAACTTCTTTTTACTAATCAGGACATAATGGTACACGTTTTTCTCTTTCTTATCTCATAAAGGGGGAGGGGTGTGTACAGGGTGCTAGAGCTATAACAAACTATGTGGGATCAATTAAAAAAAATCAAGGGTACCTTGATGGGTACCATGATCACAAATGATAGCCCACTAAATTTGGTGGAGCTCCTCCCAAAACTATGGGATGAGTATATACCCCCAGAGTGGGGCAGAGGCTAGAACAGGCCATGGGAGTGGGGCTAATTTAAAAAAAAGCAAGGGTGCCATAAAAGTAGCTCCGATCCTATATGGAATCCTACCAAGTTTGATGAGGTTCCTCCCAAACTGTGGAATGAATATATACCCCCACAGGGGTGCTAAGGCTATAAAAGGCCATAGGGGCAAATTTTAAAAAATTAGAGTGCCTGGATGGAAGTTCTGGCCCCAAATGGAAGCCCACCAAGTTTGGTGAAGCTCCTCCTAAAACAGTGTTGGAATAAATTGTACTTTGTGTTAGGAAAAAATTTCAATGAAAAAAAAATCCTGAAAATTGAGGAAAATAAAATTATCAAAAAAGGCAAATGTGTACTGCTTTTCTGGTTCATAGGGGAGCAATTCCCACAAAGAACTAAAGCAGGAAAAAAAAACAAAACCCAATAGCCACAGCGATTCCTACCACCACTACTAACCAGACAGCCAACTTTACAAAATACTTCTTTATCAGTGGTGGATCCAGGAAGGGGGAAGGGAAGGTCAATGGGCAAGTGCTTCCCCCCACTTTTAAGTCAAATAAAAAAATGGCAAGCAATTCCCAGAAAGCACAAAAATAGTCAAGAAACTCCACACCTGCAGCATTTCCTATCACCACTACTAACCAAACAGCCAAATTTTCTTGTGCAGATGAAAACTCAGAAAATAATTGATGGGTGAGGTTGTTGTTGTAGCCACTGCTATATTAAGTGGACCTTGTTGATGTCATCCTCATTGCCCACCTCCAGCCTCAGAAACCTGGCTGCCTCTAAGGGGGATTACCAAAGGTACTTTGGGATCAGACTCATGGGCTTGTTTGGGCACTCAAAGAGGTGGGTAACATTGTATGGCTCCATCCTGCACTCAGGGCACTCATCTGGCACCAAGGGATCCACACTGTTATTGTAACTGTTCAGTGTGATGCTGTACCCTGATCTAAGTTGGGCGAGCATGCACCTTGTTTTACTTTAAAATTTCTCCTCCTCATTATTGATCTTGGGTTCCTCCCATGAAATTTGCCAGATTGGTGGGGTGTAGGAGATTGCTGCCTTTGCTGCCAGGTCTCATAGATTTGGGCGAGGTCCTCCTTCTATGTTGGCTCATCCAGGTCCTTCAGGGTCTCCTGATCAACATGGTCCAGGAACCTGTCCCGAACTTTGTCAGCAGTGTGGGGCTGACTTGCCTGGACCTGGGCAGAGGCAGCTCAGTAGTCCGATGGTCAGGACGTCCCTTCTTGAAGGCTCCTAGTAATAACTGCATACTGAGCAGCTTGTTGTGCTCCTCACAGTAATGAGTCTGGCCTCATGATGTAAGTGAGGCAGAGATATCATGGCATGGCATTTTGTCACCGTTCTTAGGACTTCGTTTTGCTTCACCAACGAAGTGCCTGAAACAAAGAAAGTACCAGTCTTTGTGAGTGTGTTAGATAGCAAAACCTACATTGTTCCAAGGATTTCGGTTGTGCCCACCATTCCCCAGGACAAATTCTTTGAGGATTTAGTGTCAGTCCTCAAGAACAACTTTAATCCAAAGAGTTTGGTAATTGAAGAAAGATTTCAATTTCACCAACATGCAGAGAACATTGGTGAGTCCATTGCAGACTATCTAGCAGAACTTAGGCAGTTCACAATTCATTGTCAATATGGTACTCACCTTTGAGGAAATACTGAGGGATTGTCTGGTTGTGGCATACATGATGAACATACCCAGAAAAAGTTACTGATCATTGACTAGTTCACTCTAGCTCAGTCCATTGAAATTGCACAAGGGGAGGAGGCAGTTAACAAGAATGTTGAAGCCTTAAAGGCTAGGAAACCAGAGTAAATGCAGTCACCAATCCATATTACCGATGTGGGGGTATGTCCCATGAGCAAAAAGACTGTCAGTTTCGAAATGCAGATTGCTATAATTGTGGGAAGAGGGAACATATTGCAAAAGTCTGCAAGTCCAGAAAGATAACTCAACCACGTTTACAGCTCTATGGTGCATCTTGCACTCCATGTCCAAGGAATCAACAACAAGGTACAAGGTACATCACAGTCAGTGAGGAGGATCAAGCGCAAGAAGTCCACTCACAAAGTGCACTGGACCATGAGGACCAGTCACTGTATGCCATGGGAGGATCAAGCACACTGCCATATCAAGTATCTAGAGTGCCATAAGTCTTTCCCTAGATGCATTCGGGGGATTCATCATTCCACCCGAGGACCTACTCTAGAGAATAAACACATGTGGTGGGGGAAATGGATGTATATGTGCAGTATGAACACCAGGTGCAGGATTTAGTTCTAACTGTTGCTGCAGGAGATAGTCAGAGTCTGTTGAGGAGGAACTGGCTCCAGAATATTCAGTTAAATTGGTAGGAGATCCGGGCAGTAACTAGTCACCCAGCAGGACTCTGGGATACCTTCTTGACAAATATTGTGATATTTTTGTGGATGAATTATGCACAATTTAGTCTTACCAGGCTAAATTACATATTAAATCTGATGAACTATCATGTTTTTTCAAAGCCCGAATGGTTCCCTATACTCTTAGGGTCACTATCAGAGATGAGTAGGATTGCCTTGAAAGTGTAAGTATGAATACCAATACCAACATATTTCATTCAAGCTGCTACCTGCACATCTGGCTTTAGTTACCTGTACCAATTTCATACTTTACTGCACCAATACCATGCAGCAACAGTCCCACTGCTACTATAAATTGCGAATTATCTGTCTGTCTGTCTGTCTGTCTGTCTGTTTGTATGTCTGTTTGTCCATTTATCTCTGATTCACGGTTGAAGTTAGACCCACGAACCCATACATATTTAGAATCAGTGTCACCAGGGGAACATTATGAGCATGTCTATATGGCCACAACCCTTTCTGCATTAAAAAAAAAGGTGAAAATCTGTACTTTTGCAAGAAAATAGAATGCAGCTAGACACAAAAACTCATATATATTTAAAATCAGTGTCACCATGGGGACTTCATAAGCCATGGCCACACCGCTTTCTCTCTTAAAATAAAACCAAAAATGGTACTTTTGCAAGAATAAAAGAATGAAGCTATAGACTTAAAACTTGGCATGCAGAAACAACTTGACTATGCAAATGACATGGGATGGGTGTCATTTGGCCACACCTCTTCCTCTTTGTTTGTAAGGCTAAAAAGTACCAAAAATGGTAGTTAAAAAAAAACAACTTTGACCCAATCACGTTTACTTTTGTTTTAAAAGTTTACAACTTATGTCATCAAAGCAGATATTTTTGTGACTACAGCCAACCATATGGAGGATTTTTTGCCAGTATCTATAAATGTGAAAGGGCATGTGTGTGGGTTCAAGGAACAGCCAAACGGCTGAAAGGATGTTAATGAAACTTTTCAGACATGATCCTTGTGTGCCTACTACAGTATTTCACCCAAAAAATTCTGAAAATATTGCCCCTATCGGGAAGAAGGGATCATTAATTTTGGTTTAAAGTAAAGCTCTAAAAATGTCTCAGTGCTTAAAGTAGAGGTCTCCCAAGCTGAAAACAGTGGTTCAAATCTGGACTAGGTTAATTTTTACCCATAGACTTGTTCTCACGGAGTTTAAATGTTACTTTCTTGTTGATCTTCTTCTTCTTTGTAGGAAACTTCTCTGGAACACCACTGCTAAGGTGTCTGGTTCAATACCTGGTCATGGTTGGGCTTTTTTCCCTCTATTTTTTCCTTTTTTTTTACCTGCGATTAAGTCTTTAAGTCAGAACAAAAACCCGCTCACTTATGATTTAATGCATTCTAGTTATTATATGAAGCTACTTCTGTGTGTTCCTCTGTGTGTGTCTTTTGTGTGTGTATATGTGTGTGTATGTGTGTGTATGTGTGTGTGTGTGTGTGTGTATGTGTGTGTGTATGTGTGTGTAAGTGTGTGTCTGTCTGGGAGGGAAGTAGAGAACCAGTGGATCAAAGAATCTTAAACTTTCAAGCGGTACTTCTGTGGACCAAATTAATATTTTAGCTGAGTTCCACCAGGTTACCCCCCCTTACAAAATCATACATGTACATCCATTAAAAGTACACCATTACATTTAAATAGTAAAAGGAAGGGAGGCTAGGAGGGTTGGGGGAAGTAAAGGAAGAGGAAAAAGAAAAGGGGAAAATCCTTGGTGGGTGGGGCTTGAACTCACAATCCCAAGCTCCAAATATCCATAATTGGCCAATTTTTTTACCTACGACACCCACAATTTCGGCCTTCGGTCACATTGCTTGCTGTGGTCACAAAATTTTCTTAAGGAAGGACATGTCTTATGGGTGGACATGTTTTTCTGGAGTGCATGTTTTTTCAGGATGATATGTCTTATAAGAGCATATGTCTTAAGAAAAGTTATGCTTTGTAGGAGGATGTCTTGTGGGAGAACATAAGGACACCTCTTCGATGAGGAGAGGTTTTACTGGAGGGAATGTCTTATTGGAAGCCATGTATTACATGATGGCATGTCTTACAAGTGGATATGTCTTGCAGGAGTACATGTAGTATGAGTGGACATGTATTATTGAGATACTTGAATTGAAGTAGGATATGTCTTACTGGAAGGCATGTTCAACATTGCACAGTTGTATAGGATGGCATATTATGCATGTGGACATGTATTATTGGAAAATATGTAGTGGTGGTGGTCATGTCTATCATGACAATATCTGTTATGGGATGACATGTCCAGTATAAAAATTTAACATCACAGTTTGATTAATAAGTGGTGAATTTGTAGTGACTACTGCACTGGTAGGGAATGTGAAGGCAGATAGAGACAAGTAAAGTCCATGAAGGAGTACAGGAAGACTGAAAATAGACTTCAACTTTAAAACATATTTTGAATTAAAATGATTCCAACAAAATACAGTTGTATGTAACAGTATTCTAATCTAATGATAACAGCACATGATTATCATGACACATTGTGTAATCAGTACATCATTGGATAAGTTACAGTATCATTGTTATCCATATATAGCATACTTACATGGCAAGAGAGCTGGTGGTAATTGCCCAAGCTTCCATCAAATAATATGTCTACATAAATGTGGAAATATATGAATGCTGCTCCAGCCAGTGGAAAGTAGTTTAGAGTTGGACTATTCAGCTTGACAATCCTAATAGTATATTTGATATATGAAGCGATTATAAATACTTTTGATTCAAAAATTTAATCACAAAATTAGCCATGATATAGGGGATGTTACAGAGAATGAATCAACCATTTCCCCTTAAAATTATTTTCTATGCTGGTTTATGGCCAAAACATTCAATATAGCAATACGGCTAACCATATTACAATTTACCGAAATTCTTACATTTAAAATTGCAAACTATTATAATTGAGCTATGTTGTCTGTCTGTCTGTCTGTCTGCCTGTCTGTCTGTCTGTCTGTCTGTCTGTCTGTCTGTCTGTCTGTCTGTCTGTCTGTCTGTCTGTCTGTCTGTCTGTCTGTCTGTCTGTCTGTCTGTCTGTCTGTCTGTCTGTCTGTCTGTTCGTCCATCCATCCATCCATCCATCCATCTGTCTGTCCATCCGTCCATCCATCCGTCCGTCCGTCTGTCTCTCTGTCTGACTATCCATCTGCCTGTGTGTAATACCTATTCCTCTTTCATTTTTGGGAGTGTCCTCCTTAAACTTTCACAGGATATTCAGAGGCCCAGGGAGGGTGTCAAGGGGATTTCATATTTTTGTCATTTTTGGCAGAATTGTAACAATGGCTAATGCAAGGTGTTTCTTGGTGGAGACATCCCCATCATTGGTGAGGAAACTGTCCTATACAATGGGGAGAAACCTATCACAGATATCAAAAGGGGAAAAGTGCTTGAGAACACCAAAAAAGCTAGCCATAAATGTATTGCTGAATTAGCCACACAATAAGTTTCAGTTCAAATATATTCAATCCAAAAAACACTGACTGTAGCCAAAAAGTGTGCAGCTGCATTGGAGGAGGAGCCGAAGATATGCTATTTTCTTCCCTCACCATCCCCCCCCCCTTCCCCCATCCTCAAACTGGACATTAAAATTAAGATACATGGGAAAAATACACCAGAAAAGAGAAATCCCCAAAATAATCTCGCTTATATTTAGTTTTTGTATGTGTGCGTGCATTCATCTTGTAGTGTTTGTGTTGGTGTTCATGTGTGTGCATTAATGTGTGAATATATGTTGAACTAATCATATATTTATTTTTTATTAGAATTTCTTCACATAGACTATGTGAAATACTTAGATTTACACTTCATCACAAAGAAAAGTTGCCCTGTCCGATCTTTGAGTTCCCTTTACCGTATTGTAGATAAATATATAAATATGATGTGTCCAACAGTAAGATATGTCCTCCCATACTAAACACAACCTATATAATAGGTGCATAAAGGACACTTATACAAGCTGATAGGTAGATAATGTATGAATGAATAATGTATGAAAAATCCTCCAGTAAGACATGTTCTCCAGAAAGAGATATCCTACAGTTAGTCATTTAATCCAGTAATACATGTCCACCAGTAAAACATATATTCCAACATGTATTCCAATGAGACATGTTTTCCAGTAAGACATGTTTTCCAGTAAGACATGTCCTTCAGAAATACATGTTCTCCTGTGAAATATGTCCTCCAATAAGACATATCATCCCTTTCATGTTTATATGTTGTCCAGAAAAAAATCCTCCTGTAAGACATTTCTTCCCCTAAAACATGCCTCTAATAAGCCATGTTCTTCTATAAGACCTATCCTCCCATAAGACATGACCTCCAGTAAGAAATGTCCTCCCATGAGAATGGTTCTTCTGTAAGACATGTCATCTCATGAGAATGTCGTCCTGTAAGACATGTCCTCCATGAGACATGTCCTCCCATAAGAGAATTTTATGACCACAGCCCACAGAATGTGGGCCTAGTACATTGCAATAGCAACATATGAGGCATCAACGGTGACTGACGTTGGTGCTGAAGGATCGGGGTATGCCAAAAAAAAAAAAAAAATCTGTAGTGTCCCTTTGCTTTTATGAAAGCAGCCTGACATATGGGTGTCCAGATCCAAGGAGTGCTCTTTCCTTTGAGGAGCTGGTATAGTGGATGGAGGACCTCTGCACAGTGCAGATGATAGCGATGGTAAAAGTTGATTAGTCCCAGGTACTCTTACAAGAAAGTTTTATTTGTAGGAGAAAGAAAATAGCTGATAGCTCCATATCATCTTCCATAGGGGCAATGTCTGCAGAGTTAATGCAGTGGCCGAGAAAGTTGAGGATGGAGACACTAAATTGGTGCTTGTCAGGATTGATAACTAGACCATACTGAGATAAATGGGTAAAGAGAATATGGAGGTGATGGATATTTTCTTCTGGGATGTCAAGGATATCTTCCATGTAGACAAAGGCAGATCTTATCCATAAACATTTCCCCATGGCTCAACTCAGTGCAAACGGACTTTAGGTCTGGTTTTGTTCATTGTTGATGTGGAAGTGGATGGCACACTTGCAGAATTTGATGTAAAACATTAAATGAATAATCTATCAATGAGTATATCAATTCTAGGATGCTTGTCTGTGTTAGCACTTTCAGTTGAATCCTAGCTAGCTTGCTTCCTAACAGCATTCTCAGATCCATAATAATTATCATTCACCAGTAATATATTCCCATCATACAGAGTGTATCACATACAAATTCTTATATAAACCTGATATGGTTTACTTTCTTACATAACTATACCAATTAATATAGAGCTCCAAAGTTCACTGGGCTACAATGCTTTACTAATTTTGCTGAACTGACTCATAATTGATAGTTCTAGAAAAATTATTGTGACCATGTAACTTGAATGATCTGTTGTAATGATACCATCTATTTAGTTTATAAGAAGTTTTATTTCTTCATCCACTATGTTCTGACTAATAGTCATGGAGAGATGATGGAGTTCCAAAAACCTTTGAAATATTTGAAATGATTATTAATTATAATAGTAAAAAATAGTGTTAGATCCTTATTCTACTTTATAAAAAAATGAAAGAAACAGAAGCTTTGAAGAAAATTATACATTTTTTTTCATAAAACAAGACTGGAAAATTACAGCCAATAACCCACTCACTTAGAGTTTAATGTTTTCACTTAATAATGACTTAATCATGGTAAAAATACAACAAAAAAACAAAAACAAAACAAAACCCAAAAAAAAACTTAACCATCACCAAGAGTTGAACTGGGGACCTTAGCACTGGTGGTTGGAGGAAGTTTCATAAGAACAACAAAATTCCCAAGAAAGTAACATTTAGACTCCACAAACTTGTTAAAGTTCACAGTTAAAAATATAATTTATATAGTATTATAATAATTCATCAAACTTGAAACTGTGAATAGCTTATATAACAGGAAGGCTCACTACACTTAACAGCATACAAGCTGAGATATCAAGTAGAGGGAGATGGCAAAATCTTCTCATAAAGCTGGCCAAATAACTATATAAAATTTATCTTTAAGGATAATAATAATTATTAGAGATATAAATAGATATTAGTTTCAATGTAAAGCGATGACACATTTCTTAATAAATGAATCTGTCATGATAGTATACATACTTAAACCTTTTGGAGTTTATTTTAGCCAGGATTTCCTTTAGAGTGTGTATGATAAATTCAACTATTTTTCATACAAAAAATAATAAATTTCATTGATAAAGATTTAAAATTTTGCTAACATAAATCTACCTTGAAAGCATAAGATTACATATTGTTCTATATTTTATGTGTAATTCCAGATAAACTTTTGTGGAGATTGTATTCAGGTATATTCTTATGAATCATATTGTGAGCTTACATGCACAATTCCAATAGATGTACATACTTTCTATTCCTGAAGATTATGTTGAAGAGAAGGCAGATAACCCACAATAAAACGGATGCAGTGTTCAAGACAAGGATTATAATGGCCACATATAATGGTAGTGGTCTGATTACTGCTTGGGGCAAGTCGTCAGGTGGTGCTGCACCTGGACATAGAATATTGACAGGCAGTAAATGCACCATACCTGTTTATTTCCATTACATAGATGTAGACACAATACATGTATGAAACTAACAAATTGGACAAGAGGAATTTATTATTCATGATTAGTCAAGTTACTATTATTTAAGGAATTGTAGAAGCAACATCAATATATAGATACAAGGACAATATATCATCACATGAATGCATACTGTAATAGTAACCAGTATATAAAGATCTGAGTTATAAACCAAAAAAATTACTGATGCATAAGCATATTATTTTAGGATTCAACATTTGGTGAACCTAAAATATCTCTCTGATGCACTATCCAACATGCAACACTCACACACGCACACTCCAAGTCTGAACATCTATTGCATATATTTAGTAGTTAAATTTCAATAATGTTGTTTCTAAGCCTGACTTAATTAATTAATAGAATCTTATATGGATTTATGCTATAAAACTTCATAAATATTACAAAATAATAAACATATACTAAGTTTAAGTAAATTATCAGTATAATGTAATTTTTGACAGCATAGTCCAATTATCTGATGTCATGCCTTTCTATTTACAGTTAGTCTTATCTTTATGACCATACCTCCAAATATAGTGGTCTCATTCTCACCGTCAACCAAGTTAAATGTGAAAGTACTGTTACTTGTATTAACACTAATCCTTCCAATGAGTTCACGGCTGAATACACCTGCTTAATATTCAAGGTAAATTAATATATTTCACATGTTATGTTGAACAATAGCAACACAATATGTAAATTCGATTGAATCTTTAAAAAATTGAAATATAAAAATATCCTAAAAATATCATAGGAAAAGTAGAAATGTTAGTTGTCACACCATCTCATCTAAAATTTCATATTTATTATGGGGGAAAAATTTCAACACGCAGCAGTATAAAGTTCAGCATGCATGAAATATATATTCAATTGTCAGAACAGTAGCTGTCTTCCAGGACTTTTAATCTCTTCAAATTTTAGTCGAAAGGATTATGTAGAATTATTAAAAAAATATGAATTCCAGTACCTTCATATTTCTGTTGGAATATTCCAATTTTATGTTGCTCCCTCTCTCCCATTGTGTTGAAGGCAATCTCACCCTGAAATGAAAGACACAATTACAATAACTCCATGAACTAGTTAATGTTTTAATTGACTAATCCACTTGAAATTCAAGTAAAATTCATAATATCCATAAAACTTGATAATGACTCAAGATGCCCAGGACCATATTATGGATAATTTAAAGGAAAATGTATCAAAAACAACAACTGAAGATTGGACCAAAAATATTGAGAAATTAGTACAACCACCCACTTCAGAGTTTGAACATTTACTTCCCTTCTCTCTCCAACGAACCACATCACAGAAATAGATTCATTTCATTTCTTTTGATTACAGTTTGACTCTATTGCTACAAAATTAAATTATTATACACACACACACACACACACACACACACGTGCGAGCACACACACACACACACACCACAGAGAGAGAGAGAGAGTGAGAGAGAGGAAGGAAATTACAGAACACCCTCTCCACACCTGGTTGCGCAATGCAATTTCTAAAATCTGTTGATCAGCCATTTTCCCCTGTACTAGCTGTATCAATCTGTCCTTGGCTTCTCCTGTCTCCTGTTAAGTGACAGAAAATGTTAACTATAACTAAACCAATTTTAAATAAGCTGAAACATTCTTAATCTTCTTTCTACTAAGCAATATTAACAGGAATGAAAATACAGGCCATCAGATGTATAATTAGTTGCAGGGGAGAATTTGTTGTAGCTGATGTCCAGCAGTCACCCTGAACTGGCCTGCCTCACCCTCTTTGCAGCCTGTGTCCTTCTCTAACTTCCTTTTGGCATGGTGAAATTACAGTCTCTGATGTGCCCCGTTTACCTACAGTAGCCTGGACTATAATTGTGTTGGCCACTCATGATCATTTACGATCACAATAGAAAAACAAAAAATCCAGTAAAGTACCATTGTAATCAGTTCAGCGGTTGGGCAGTGATGCTCAAAGAACTGTGCAGAAAAAATAATACATTTTATGCTCCCTTTGGTAAAGCATTACCAACTCAAGTATAAAGAAAGACTTACTCTCATATATACATAGCTAGATGTAAGAGAAAAGTTGTAGTGATCTTGATTATTACTTGTGGTAGTTTTGTTTGGCATAATGATTGTCTTGTGTTTTATTGATGTCCTGTATCACACACGCCAGTATATAAATCATCACTTATACTATTAGTGTGTTCTGTTATGATTGAGCAAGTTAAGAAATGATATTTATAACATATGAACAATTGAAGTAAATACCTTGAGGGGATTTCTAGCAGTGTGTGTGTGAGTTCTATTATAATTAGACAGCTAAACACTACAAATGTGTTGTAGGATTTTGTGCCAAAAGTGACATTTAGGGAAATAGGATATATTCAAAATAAAGTATAAGATGCAATTTTTATGAACTTTAAAGGATATTTTGAGAAAATTTATTAAAAAAAAGAGTAATGTAAATATATCACAGTTCATAGACATCCTACCTATCTCCACTATATTGTTTGCAAATGTCTGTCTGTATGTCATACCACTCCACCCAAACAGAAATTAAAATCAATAAAAAATATATAGTATATTTAAGATAGCACTGGAAGTATGTAGATTAAGTTCATCTTGGGGAATGCTCTGTGAGAAAAGAAAGAAGGTATTCAAATGCTACCCTGTACAAAAAAGCTTACAAAAGTATGGCCAATCAAATAAGGCACAGGTCTCTCAAGCTTAAAGTAGGAGGTTTGTATCCTGGATTGGGCTTTAGACCCCTGCATTTTTCTCATATTATCTTCTTTTGTTCTTTCCAAATGATATATATTAATATTATCCCATCCCACTATTATCTACTATTAAAAGTGAATACTCTGTCCATATATCCGAAATTCATGCTTGAGCAATTGAAGTTACGCCCACGAACCCATATATATATTTAGAATAATATCACCAGGGGAACATCATAAGCATGTCTTATGGCCACACCCCCTTCTATATAAAAAAAAGTTAAAATTGGTACCTTGCTAGAAAAAAAGGAATGGAACTACAGACGTTAAACTTGGCATGCTGACACAACCTGACTCTTAGAATAACATGGGATGAGTCCCACCTTGGAACAACTCTTCCTCTTTGTGTGTAAGGCTAAAAATGCCAAAAATGGTACTTCATAAAAAAAAAAAAACAACTTAAAACCTAATCACATGTTCACCTTCATTTTAAAAATCTACAACATGTCTTTAAAGCAGACAATTTAGTGATTATATATTTACATATTTATTTATTTATTTATGTGTACAATAACCTGAAAAATGGCTCTAAGGATCTGGTTGAAAATTGGCAGATATGATATTCAGGTAAACTACAGTAACCTCCAAGTGTACTAACTGAAAGAAACCAAAAAAAAAGGCTCTTCCCCACCCAACATTTTATTTCCATCAAAGGGAATGCATAGCCTTTCACACGCTACCATTTCAAAGAGACCTTAATACATTTTAACATGGCCTACCAAGCTGACAAGATAAAAAAAAATAGCTATCAGAAAATTTAATGGGAAAACTAAATTTGTTGCACTTAGAAATAGTGGGCCATGAAATCCTATTGCTGCAAAGGATTGCCTCTTTACAAGAGCTGTTGAAAGTACAGCATTCTATGCCCTCACTAACCACCTCCACCCCTCCCCCCCCACTACCTCTCACCACTATCACTATACAACAAAACTAATATCCTGTACAACCAAAATAATGGCTATCAAAGATTTCATTGGAACAATAGTGTCAGAAAAAGCCCAAAAAAAAAGTGTGCCAAAAGTGCTTATTGTTAAAAAAGCCACAGATATAGTAGTAATATGAAAATTATTCCTAGAAAGATTTCAAATCAATCTTAGTGGTGTGTGGTAACAGCTGAACCTCCCCTCACCTCTGCCAGGCTCATTGCAACTACTATTTTAAAGATGGTGCATTCCAACCATAGTTCAGGGGGCATGCATGTCAAGCATGCAAGAAGATGATTGATTTATCAAAAAAAAAAAGTCAACCAAGCAGACCATAAAAATAGACCTACAAACCAACAAATCCTTGGAAAGCATGTGTCATAGCCAAAAAACAAAACAAAAAAAAATACTGGAGGAAAAAAACAAACAAATTACCTAAACTCATAACAGCTTAAATGGTTACAACTTCTGCACAGACCTGTAAGACATGCACACCTACTAGACATGTCCTCTCCAACACATATTCTCATGAAAAACATGACCACTACTACCTTATGTCCTCCAGCAATATATGTCCTCCATAGAACCTGTCCTCATCCTGGACATGCCTTCCAGTAAGACATATTCTACTTCAAATCATGTATCTCAATAATACATGTCCACTCATACTATATGTACTCCTGCAAGACATGCCATCATGTCATACATGGCTTCCAGTAACACATACCCTCCAATTAAACCTGTCCTCAACTAAGAGGTACCCTCCTGTGAGACAAATCATTCTGTAAAATATGCCCTCCTGTAAAACATGCACTCCAGTAAGACATAACAAACTGCAAGGCAAGCCCTCATATAATACATACCCTCAAGTGAAACAAGTTATTCAGTAAGAAATATCTTCAAATGAACACAACACATTATAAGATATGCCATCCTGAAGACATGCACTCCACCAACACATGACCTTCCATAAGACATTTCCTTCAACAAAGCATGACCTCCTTTAAGACACATGCTCTTTTAAGTCATGTCATCCTGAAAGACATGCACTCCATAAAAACATGTCCACCCATAATACAAATCCTTCCTTAAGACAATTTTGTGACCACAGCCCACCGAATGTGGGTCTAGCAAGCAATGCGGCTGAAGGCCGCAATTGCGTGCTAGTATCAGAGAGTACGGTAGTACTCTCTAAGTAGGGATGATCACCAAAAAATGGTGGCCTCATTGACTAATACAACATAAAACCTTCACTTTCTCTGCTATGGCTCAAACCTAGGCCATAAAACTCACCTGCAGTCCATATACACTGCAACACAAACTACCAGGATAGTTTCTGTCCTTCAAATCAATAGCTAAAGTAGCGAGCGTGGACTCGTCAAAATCACCAAATGTTCACCATCTTTCTTCTTATAGTTTATTTTCTTAATTTCCAGGGCTAGAGCCTAGTTTGCTACAGCAAATTATGCAATAGTTTTGCTAACAGCTTATTATTTCTTTAGACAGGTCCACGACCTATTCATTTGTTTTGCCATGCTATGAAAGAAACTAACGAAGTATATCCCAGACTAATAGCTGCAGTGTTAAGTTGAAACAGTGATTTTGACATTATCAATTCTATGCGCACAATTAAAAACCGGTTTGTGCGTGAGGCTATGAATATCATTACCAGAGCTACATTTCCAAATCTTGAATGTAAGTAAAATTCAGTTGCTAAATTTGATACAGCTAGCCATGGAATTGTTATAGCTAGCTAACTGTTACTTCCTGATAATTAATTAAGAGTAATTGAGTACTGTACTGGGAGAATGCACTCCCTCTTCAGAGGTGCAGGTAGAGTGCACACTTGTGGACGCCAATCAGATGTATACAAAATGCCAATCCATTACTGTAGTCAGCTATCTGACAGTGTGCAAAAACTAAAGGAAATAAGTGAAAATAAAAAATTTCTTTAAAATAAAAATGGTAAGTAGGGATGATGTGTCAGAAAAAATGCAGAAACAAGAATTCTGTCACAGTTTGTATTACAAAATTCCCTACTTCACCAATTCCACATTCTCACATAATGTGTAAGATGTGATTCCGAAAGACTGTCACCTCTTCAATTAGCTTGTAGCTAGCTCATGTAGAATTATTATTCTAAGTTCACAGGAATTTTGCAACACAAACTATCACACTATCATGTAGAATTCTAAGTTCACAGGAATAGTGAAGCAGGGAATTTTGTAACACACACTGTCACAGAATTCTTATTTCTGCACTTTTTGCTGACACATCATCCCTACTTACCATTTTTATTTCAAAGAAATATTTTTTATTTTCACTTGTATATAAAGTTGTAATCTCTGTAATCCTTATGTCTTCCCGTAGTGCCTTCAGTTTACAAGTTAGATCAATAAACCAATATATTTCTGGAATCACCTTCTCCAGAAGAACGTTTAAGTACCTATATATGTCCAATACTGCTTACTGTATTCTTGTCAAGACAAAAAATGCCAAAAATGGTACTTTGGCCAGACTAACCCTCGGACTTACAGAGCTAAAGCATTGCAGAGATGATTCTTGGGTGTCTACTAAGTGAATAAATAAGTAAATGAAAAAATCACTAAAATTTTTTAAATTTGTTTAAAAAACAAGAAAATAAACACCAATCAAACAAACAAGAAATCAAACACAAACAAAAAATCAAACAAATTAGTTAACTATAAAATGGGTGGTTGGGTGGATGAAAAGGTAGCATGCTCAGAAAAATAAACATGGTGAAGAACATTAGGAACATTTGCATTCTTAAGTGTTAAGTTCCCATGGGAACATAACTTCAATTGGTGCGGACTAGAGCAGTGGACTGGTGGATGAAAAAGGAAGGTGTGAACCAGAGAATTCTTCAAATTTGGTAAAATGGATTCCATGATTGGTACCTTCCAGGCATTGGGAAAGACCCTCTCACATATAGAACTAATATTTTATGAAAGTTTTTCAGGAGGTACAGCCTCAGATTAAATTTGAGTGTCAGTTTTACTCTTTCAATATTTTAGAATACCCATCAAAATTTCTTCACCGGAAATTCTTCACATCGAAAAATATTGAATTCCAAGTGTGCAACCCATCCGACCCAACCTCCTCCCATACAATGCACAATATTGCCTCATACTCAATTAGTATGTGTGGCGAAAAAGCCAATACAAATTCCAAAATTTCAAGTAGGAAAACATTGTTGAGTCTTAAAGGATGTGGCAATCATGTTTTATAAGTAGTTCTACAGCTGATCATAATTACCTTTAAATCACTTTTATTGAATACAATTAACTTGTAAAGAACCACTTACCCTAACAAGAACAACAAACTTGTATTACATTAAAACTACTTTCACAACACCTACACTAGTATTACAAGTGTGTCTTGTAAAACTGATGAGATAAAATACACATGTATATAAAGTTGATGAGTAAACTCAGCATGTATAAATACATGTTACACACATTCATTCTCTAGGGTAGGGAGAGACCTAGCACATCAATAAAAGGAAATAGTTTATATCTCACTGTCAATCCTTGTATGTTGATATTCATTAGCGTATGCTGTAGTAAGCAACTTGAACTGGAAACTAATTCTGCATCTCCTGCATGGCAGAGAGACCAGTCTAGGGAAGTGTTATCCCTTTCAGTGGGAGTGTTATTGATAGCTTGGGCCAGAACTAGCACAGCATCAATGGCATAGTGGGAGAGTGGGTAGGTGTCCTCCACATCTGAGATGTCCTGTATCATCTGAGCATGTAATAAATCAGTTACACCTGATTGGGGTGTATTTTTGTGAAAATTAAAACCATGCAAATAAATGAAAACAAACCGTCAACATACAGCCTTTATATCTGCAAGTGTTCCAGTGAGTGTGTGGCTTTCCATACTTATTGTTGGCTCTAAGGTCAACAGTACATCCACAATGTCTACCAGATGGATAAAATCACAAGGAAATGAAGAAGTACCAGTAGAATTCCATAAATCACCAGCATAGGTGATCCATATGTATTCTTGTACAACACAGCGAATGTTCAAAGCCTAATAATATATATATATATAACGATACCACAAGAAACACACCACACATGTAATTTTAAATATTAAAGCAACTGAATGTAATATTAAAAAAAGCATTTATCATGTATTTCTGTGGTAAGTTGACATGTATAATATTGTATGACATGGCATAATTACATATTTTCCTTGTCACATAAGCTTTTGTTGTAGCACTGTTGTCATGAATCCCCTAACCATACGTTCCAAAGTTTTTAGATAATTTTCTACTAAGATATCTTTATGTGCTTGATGGAGAGAGTGCATTGTACGTAGATATAAATATTTGTGTTTCTTGCCACTTATGAGTTCTGACATTAGGTGAGCCTCCATTAGGGATGTTAAAATCAATTTTACACAAAATGTAACTTGTAAAATTGTCAAAATTATTGTAAACCTTTGTGCAGGGCTGTAACTACTATTGTTTACAGGTTGCATGTGAACTAACCCCACCCCCTTTGGGCCTCACTCCCATATCCTTGGAAAAACCTTCCAGATACTAATTCGAAGCCGATCTCCAATCAATATTTCACCCGGTATTTGCAGCTGCCTGTTGGAAAATGGCCAGGCTGTCTTCTTTCTTCAAATATCAATGGTTAAATGATAATAAATGGTTAGCATATTCTCCATCACAAGATGGTAATTACTGCATTCCATATTTTGTTTATTTGTTTGATTTTGCACAAACCAGGTAAAAAATCTTGGCGAGTTGGTCTAGATAACAAAGGTAAATTTGGCTAGAGCTGCTATTATATACTTCAAGAGAGCATGTGAAATAGACATCCACATATATGCAGTGGTAACCATGTTACGAGCAGTGTTAAATGAAATAATCCATTCCAACAGTTGCTGAACAGATTGAGTGGGTTAATAATAATGGTATTACACCAAATTTGAAAGGTAATGTCTATCATCTAAACCGTTTTATTTTGCAAAAGAGACCTGTAAGGATATATACACTTGAGTCTGGATGAAATCTTGATGAACAAGTAGAGGTATATTCTAGCCTTATTGCAGATTTGTGCTGAAAATAATTATCAGGGACTTTTAGAACACTTTATTGTGTCCAAAGCAGTCAAGTAGCAACCTCAGTCAGGCAGGGTAGACAACATTCCTGGACAGTTGTCCTTCACTGCCAGTGTAGGAGACTCCCATATACAACACACCATGTGCGAAGCTTGGTAGTAAAGCTAGCTATATAGCAAACCATGTAATTGTTTTTTTTACATTAGGTTATAACATTTATAACTAGTAGCCCAGGGTAGTTACTAGCTATAAATGTTATAACCTAGTGTAAAAAGAACTATTACACAGTTTGCTATATAGCTAGCTAGCTATGAAATATCTTCCTCCACACCAAAAATGGTAAGCTGGCTAGCAAGTATTACTATAACAAGATACTTTCTGTAGTTATATAGCTAGTTATTAAATATGTAGCTCCAAACCAAAAGTAGCCAAAGCTTAAAAATTTTTTTTTTAAATATCTATATTTTATCATGATAAATCAGAAAGTCTTTGATCCTCATTTTCTGCACCTGAATCAGAGATAGATGAAACTGAAGAGCAGTATCAATAGGATATGAAGGTACGAATAATTATTGCACTCTCCCAAGGGACAGATATCTTCACTTATTCCTTCAGATTTCCAACTACACAACTCTTTTTCAGTTGCTATTTGGCAAGATATCAATGCACTGCTACCAATCCTGGTATTATCGGAGGAATTGGGCACCTTGACACCAGGAATTGTTGAAGTTTGTTGAAATAGCGTATCACTGACATTGAGTTCTGGCTGCAGCTGTCTGCCTTGTTACGTCATGAATAGCTACACTCCACACAGGAAGTACAATTTTTAGCTAAGTTTTCTTTATGAATATTGGACTAAAAATTTCCATTTTTTTAATACCAGGTTATGCATCTAAGACAACAAAATAAGATAATAAAAAAAAAAAATTAGTTTTTTTTTCCAGTTTAGTTACCCATTAATGTTCAATAACACTAGATAAGAATCATTTTTATATGAATGGGTTCACCTTGTAGACATTCTGTTCACATTTTTGTCCCATGACTGTTCCACTATTGGAGGTTATTTAGTCTATTTGGTGTGCTATTAGTCATTATAATATTGTTTGATGTCTTTCACATGATAAATGCATTTGCTAAAATTTGGACCTTCATGGATTTATATGAAGTATAAAGTAATCCCCTACATGTTCCCCAACAATATTAATAAATATATATTTTTATATACTGACATACCTGACACATGACCCTAGATGCACTTGATGTGTTCATATTCACAAATATAATTCGTGACTCTTCTGACTATTGAAATAGAAAAAGTGAGAAAAAAAATAATGGCAGTAATTATGAAATGATGTGGCCATGAATCATGGTAATCTCTGCATGCATACTACACTGAGGTTTGTTCAGTTCTTTTTAACTATTGATAAATATATTCTATCACTTCAGGGTTTCTATCACATTCAATTTCTTTACTTTTGCAGTGGAAAGTTGTTTTAAAATGTTTACTGGTACTGACATGTGTGTGCTTCGTAAGATATTACGCCAGGAATTAAGTCAAGTAGAAATAGAAGGGTCCACACAAACTGGCTAAAGCGAAACTCATGAATTGGTTGCTTAGCAACTGCATGATGTATTTTTTGATTTATTACTCATTTCCAAATAATGTTCCAAAAATAAATAAAACTAAGGTAAATGAATAAAGTGTAATACTTAAGCACATATTTCATGTAAATGTGCATATACTAAAATAAAACAATAAATAATAACTAAATTCATTTTCTCTCACCATCATGAATTGTCCTGTATCCAGCCAGTTTGACTCGAACAGTGTCACACTGAAAAGTGAAGAAAATATCTTTAGATTTTGTAGAACCTATAAAGTAGAATAATAATCTAAAAATATTTATATCTATGATTATTACAGCAAAAAAGATTATAATATAATCTTGTACAGTATTATTGTCAAGACAATTTTACTCCAGAGATTTTAAGATGGTATCGTATGCACTAAAATTTTTCATTTTGACTTTCAGAAACAATACAGTATGCACTATAAAGCAGAAAATTTCAGACAAACATTGCACCTCCTTTTATACATATAACATTTATGATTTAATTTATGTTTAGTCAATAAGCTGATAAAAGTAAAAGATAGAAACAGTTGTCATTTTTTAAAAAATAAGTTAATTATTTTAGGTTTTAGGTTCACTAAAATTAACATGGTGAAATTTGAAAGGATATGACTGAAGTAAAAAAAAATTCCATTCCACATTCTCGTTCCAAAGTTTAGGGTAAATTAGTGTTCTACCAAGCTAACTCATAATTTTAGCATCTACAAATGTGACAGAATAAGTGAGGAATACAGCTGTACCAGATGTGGAGGGAGAAATGATATAGAATAGCTTCTTCAGTTACACTTCTTATAGGACTATTAAGGAATATTTCAATGCCATAATTGCTTACATCTAACTTCAAATTAATTTCATTAATAACTGATTAAATTCCAAACCTCACGTCTGCTTAATAAAAAAAAAGAAAGAAGAACAAATGGCATAACATATGTGATAACAAGCACACGCCATGAACATCCTATTTCCAATGATATTAATTGCATGTCAAGTATATTTTGAATGTGGAAGAGAAACTAAACTTACAATACATTAGAGTAAACTCACATCCTCAAAGAAACCAGCACCTTCAGTGATGACAGAAAGTCGTTGCCAGCCAAACTCTTGCAGAATACTGACAAGGGCTAGTGCATATGTCTTTGAAGTTGGATGGATATTGAACAAGACAGGCCGCTCTTGGCTGACATCTGAAGGTATCACTACCCCAGCAGGTGTGTAGTAGATCTACAAATGTTTCTCTATTATATTCCACCATATTAGTACAGTTATAATGTACACTGAATATAGAGGTTGCAGTTAATATTTCCACTTTTTCTGTTAAAAAAAATAACGTAAGCATAACAGGTCACAGGTTTCTTTCAAAATCACCCATTTTGGTGACATCCTTGCATATGTGTATTAGGTTGGCTTCAGGTCATCCATATATTACAGTGCAACAAATGCAGTAATAAAATAATGAATTTTGAACCTTAGCTTGTTGGCCAACCTTAGGTGGGCTGTAGTTGCATTACATATGAGTATAGGAAGTTCCAGCTAATGAATTGGCTTCTTAATATATAGATGAGAGAGACTGTGCTACAAATGAGCAGCAGACAGGATATTGTGGGTATCAATATTTTAATCAAATGAATAAATGAAACTACAACATTTCAAAATAAACACAATTGTCAATGGAAGTGGCAGGGTTATATTTGTAACGTGTACCAAGTGCCATGATTCTTAAGTTGCTCTTCTTATTTGCTTGTGAGGCTTGCTTGAGAAGATAGATCTATATCAATCCAAAAGCTTAGGTTTCAACTGTCCCAGGTACTTCTGGGACAGTCCCAGAATTATCTTCTCCTTCCTAGATCAGGATCACTTAAACCAGTTCTATTGTTTGTCCTGGAAAGTGAATGCAGCTTGTGCTTCCTAACTTACCTTTTCCTGCATAAATATGCCTTCACTCAAAACTAGAATAGGCTGTGCGGTAAATATATTTCTGGTAGCTTTTCACATGGTGCAAAAAATTGTGCCAACTCTCTCAGGTAGTTATAGGACAGATCCTGAATTAATTCTCTGTCCCTAAACCAGGACCATTAAAACAGTTCTATTGTTTGAGCAAGAAAGCAAGCTGCAAACCCACCCAAGAAATAGTTGTTGCTGCAGGAAAATTAAGGAAGAACTACCTGCCTTAGGTTTGGATGGAGTTTAGGTTGGTCATGTTCAATGAGCAAGGAACTGTATAGTTTATAACTGCAGGAGGCCAAAGGCTCTACTTCCTAAATAAACTGGGACTCAGTAGTGAAATAATCAGAGTAAAACTATTGGGTGCTGGGGAAGGTTTTGTCTCCATAAAACAACAACAAAAACTAACCTCTACCTTTTGAGTCTGCCACAAGCTTTTTTTGGAATTTTGAAAAATTTGGGAAAATGGGTCATCTGGATGAGCACTAAAAGAGAGAACCCACCACCAAAAATATAGCTGCTACTAGCTTCATCCAAACCTGAGACAAACAGTACCATTTGATCCATAGTTACTTTCTCAATTGAATCTTTTACAAAGATTAAGGTATTTGCACTGTTAAGATTCTGGCTGCTTAAACTTTCTTAAAGTACTTTCCTCCTGCTATAATATTCCTTCTTTAGATGAAGCTTTGGAAAGTTGGAAGTGGTCTTTTAGCATCCCATTATCAGTGGTGCAAGTGTTGACCTATTTAAGGCTAGATGGATGACAAGATGCAGTGTTCAGACATACCTGCATTACAGCAGTAAAAAAAAAATAAATAAAGAAGCATAACATCTACATTTGTATGGTATTGGAAGCATTTTACTTGCCATTGCAGGTAAGTAAACTTATTTTTTCCTGTTTTTGAGTAATTAGGTGAAATTTTAATTTCTTCTTAACTATTCATACATATATGATCTGTCTTTCAAATTTGAAAGCATTTGGAACTGCTATTTTGAAGTTGAGCCTTGATCACAGACAGACAGATATACACTACATATGAACTGAAGTAAGATTGTGCCCTATGCTTGCTAGGCAAACACAAGGAGGGGGGGGGGGGGGGGGGGACCCCAAAACTTATTTTTTCTTCATATTTTAAAGTTAGTTTGTTTTTTAAAAGTTAGTTTGTTTTTTAAAAGTTTTTATGTTACCAATAATCCTCATTTAGTGACATTCACCCTCAGTAGTTGCATTAGTGTTAATAATCAACTTCAGTAGTGGCATTAGTGTTAATAATCAACCTCAGTAGTGGGATCAAGAAGACTGTTTTTCGCAAGGATGATTTTGGTAGCTGGAAATAGCACTCTAACAGATTGACACACAGACTATTATGTAATATAGGCAATAACCTCTGTATACCCATAGGCTTTTGTACCATGCTGACTTTGGTAGCTGCAGCTCAAGCAGTTTAGCAGGAGCCAGCAATCTAACAGATGGACATTTGGTGTATTAGTAATTGATTGTAAGTTGTCACTAATATATTGAGGTAGATATAATCTAAAGATATGAGATAACTTTTTTAGGTGAGATAATTCTGCCAGAAGATAGGAAGATATTGTCATGTTTATGGAGAAATGATGAGGACAAGTGCTTGCTATTGATTGGACGAAATTTATACTAAAGCTTAGTGTGAGTGTTATCTGTGTCAATGCTAGTTGAACTTAATACAGCATAGCATTTTGGTATTCTACAAATCTTCCCCTCACTGAGCATGCACACAATATGCTTTAGCATAAATTTCGATAGTTTCAAAACTTCTAAATATATCAGGTTGATATTTGGTTTGAAGGTTCCAGTGTTAATATAATGACAAGATTTCTAAGTTGACATAAATGACAACTGGAGTTTAGAATTTTTGGTAGAAAACTTTCCCCAGGACTCTAAGCTCCAAACATGTTTATTAATTGTATCATGTTTATTTTATTGTTGAGATTAGTGTCAATAATCCTTACATGTTACATAAAGCAAACTAAACAAGTTTGTAACTGCAGGTGGTCGGCTTAAAAATTGCCATAGGGTGGGTTTTCTATTAGTTAATATAATTCACACATTACTGAATAGTTACCATAAAGCATTATGCCAAACATAATTTCATTAATATTAGTGTAAACTACCAGTGGTGTGGTGTTAAAGAGTGGAATCATTGAGAAAGCCTTCTCAGCTCGCTCACTGCAGCTGTAGCCCAAAATTCCATAATCGTGCAGTTGAAATATATCGTCCCTATCAATAATGGGACACTGAGGGGGATGGAGAGGGGTGGAGGGGGAGGGTGGAGAGGAATAAAAGATTCTACATATTTAAAAAATAGAAGGAGAATTATGGAGAGAAATGTTTGTTGGAGCTTTTGCCATTGAAAACACAACTGCAGATGAAGAACCAACACATACTTTACACACACACACACACCACACACATACATGCACACACACACACACAGAAGAGGAGGATGAGGAGAAGGAAGGGGAGGAGAAGAAGAGAAGAAGACAAGGAGAAGAAGGAGAGAAGAAGAAGAAGAGGAGGAAAGGAAGAAGAGAAGAAGACAAAGAGAAGAAGAAAAGAAGAAGTAGAAGAGGAAGGAGGATATATAAACTTTAAAAAAGTTATATTCTATTTTACTTTCCCATTGATTGCCAATATTTATCAGTTATGTAACTGGTTGACCCAATGAGTCTCTGGCTGGTTCGGTATGTAACCGACTAGTTGATCTCCCATAATGGGATGGGTGATTTCTCTGCTTGGAGGCTATAGCAGGCTAAAATCATGTTGCACAGACATTGAAACTTCAACGTATTGTGAAATTGTTAATAGTTGCTCTTTGTCAGCCCACATTACTGGATTAAATCAAGAAAAAACAAAGGAAGGAACAAGCTGATTAATTATTGTTGAAAATATTAAATGTAGGACAGGTGATGGACTTCTATATGCCATCCTAGCTTCTCTTGCTTTCTAAAAAAAATTTTTTTTTATTTATCAATTAATTTGTTGGTTAGTTTTATTAATGTTCTTCAAGTGATGAAGAGTGGTGAGGAGTTATTACAGAGATACACATCCAGGGCATCACGGTTGAGTAATGACAGTAGCATGGTTAATGTTGTGATAGTCATTGGTTAAAAACTTCAAATGTTAATGTCTCCTCAGAAACACTGGGTGACTTGACCTTCCCTAGAAATGGTGGTGAAGCACAGGAGATATCAATATCACTGTATCTTACTTTTCCACCTAACCCCCTAAAACATAACCTTCTCTCTACCTTTCGTTCCCATTTTTCTGCTTTACATTTCCATTTAACCAACCTCCAACTCATTTCATACCTCTCTTCCTTTTTACATCACAACTATTCACCTTCATCAAAATCTATAATTTTTACACCTTAATTTTAGTATTAATGCCATTTTGAGATAAGATATTATTCCATAAATAAACGTAGATATGGCATAATCAATAACTGCATCTACAGCATCTTTCACAGAGTTAGTGATAGAAGTTGGCAGAAATAAATTAAGTGAGAGTCATCAGATCATATCTATCACTTAATTATTTTGAGCAGTTGAGTGAATCCTTTTTAATGAAGCAGAGAGAATTTTACAATGCAATTTCCTACTGTAGATGAGTTAAGTTTCCCTATACTGCACAAAATTCATCTACTGCTTCCATAAACATTAGAATTAGTACAAATATTTAACACCAAACATCAATCACAGGATAACAGTATTGACCATTCCTTACCATCTCTATCATATCAACTTGTATTCTAGCTTTCAAAAGTTTTATTTTCATATTTCATTGTAGAATGTCATTGCAGATATTATAATGCTCCACTCCATGATGTGCAATGGCAGTGGGTGCTGGGTAGCATGTGACTGTGGAATTTGTGCAACTGTATTTATAACATTCCAATGTAATGGAGAGTATCCACAGAGAAATTAGCTATCATTACCAATCACAATTTGGATAATATGTACTGCCATATTTATTGAAGCATAAATAACTAACTCCCTTCACACAATGACAAACTCAAAGGATCCAGAAATTTGTCTACGAACTGCATTAGCTATTTGGAAAGCCAGGGTGTATAGAGACTATGGAACTTCCCTAAAGATGCTACACTTGATTAGCATCTTACTGTAATTCACAATTCATCTCTCTGTCTGTCTGTCTGTCTGTCTGTCTGTCTGTCTGTCTGTCTGTCTGTCTGTCTGTCTGTCTGTCTGTCTGTCTGTCTGTCTGTCTGTCTGTCTGTCTGTCTGTCTGTCTGTCTGTCTGTCTGTCTGTCTGTCTGTCTGTCTGTCTGTCTGTCCATCTGTCCGTCCGTCCGCCCATCTGTCTGTCAGTCTGTATGTGTGTCTGTATATTCGCTATCTCCTGCCAGATGCCTGGACCAATCATCCTGAAATTTTCAGGAGTTGATTGATCACAGGATCACTGGCCCCATTTGGGAAGAACGTGGGTAGGGCTAGAGTGTACGTCCATTAAATAAACTTTCCTATTCATGAGTAACTACCAAATAGTAATGTATTATCTGATTCCATTTAAAAAGGCATTAATAAATTTGTAGGATTTGCACCTAGCACTCCAGGAATGGTTTGAAATTGACAATTTTTGGGATGCCACCATTCTTGTAAGAGAGAAAAAAAGTGATCCAGTTTTTTCCAAAAAAAAAAAAATAAATAAATAAAATAAAATAAAAGTATAAAAAATTGGTCATTAGTTAGATTTCTCCAGGGAAATAAAAAAAAAGAAAAAAGAAAAGGAAAAAAAACAAAAAAAAACCCCTTCAAAAACTATGGTCTAATGGTCTACTAAGTGGGAAATCCTGGGTTCATATCCAGGACTGGGCTTTTTTTCCTCCTTTTCTTTTCTTTTCTTTTTTTCTCTTCCTTTGATTTTTTTGCCTGTGATACACTGGTCTAGGAACACTTGGAATGGTTGGGGGTGGGGGGTGGGGTTGGCTACATCCACAAGTTTTGCTCAAGAATGGATTTTTAACAAAAATTTTTTTCTGTTTAGAAACACTAAAGTTTGTTGTTACAATTAATTGATTAAAACTAAGCCCTTTTTACTGTAGACAATTAAAAAGTTGTAAATCTTACCACAACATTAACCACTTCTTAACTGTTCTCAACAATGATTTTTTCTGGTCTAAACCGCTACTATTTAATAAATATCTTAGCAATTATTTTCCACAGGTCTTAGTGCAGGATCACTCGTATTATCCTTAAACTTTTCCTCCTTCAAACCTTGCTTCTCCCCTCCCCCCCCCCCCCCCCTTCCCTATTCTTTTCTTCTTCCCCATATTTTTCCCCTTTGTTTATGCTAACTTGCATCATTGTCAGTATGCAAACTAATTACACAAAAAAAAAAAATAAGTGAAAACAAACTTATGAATCTCATCTATAATGTTTCATGTTGACATTAGCCTGGGCAACACTGCATATATACTGCTAGAATATTTATACATCACATCATATAAAGCAAAAACAGGGAAAGCCTGAGTGAATGTTGAGGGAGGGGGTGGGAGGGGCATAGTCAGAGGCATAGCCAGGGCAGAGTGGCAGTGTGATTACATCGATCATTATAATATAATAATTTTAATTTTTATTTAATTTTAAGCACACCTATTTTCATAAGGTGAATAAATTATGTCAATAAAAAAAAAAAATTACATGTCAAGTTTTAAATTCATCAATGTTAATGACTCTAGCCTTCAGAGCTGCAGGTAAACTTATGGAATGAGTTGCCAATCATCATGGCCACGTTCTGTAACTTTTCTTAATTTTCGTTCCACCATCTTAATATTAAAGTTTATAAATTTTTAAGAGTCCACAGAACCGGGAAATCGGTCATCATCCACATTGCAAGCCAGAAGAACTGTGGCATATAACCAAAGTGCACAAAATTAGGCAAATCTAAAGAATGAGCTATAAACAAATCTAGTTGCCCATTCTATAGAATGAAACTCATTCAGTAGGTCCCTAGATAGTGTAACACATTCTATGGAATATGTAGACCTACAGAAAGTGTGGAACATGTATATACAACCATAATATTAGCAGATGATATATATTGGGTAATGTAGCTAGTGAACCTTTTAAAATAATATTGCAATTCATTGAGTATGAATGAAAGATACGAAAATTTGAAATTTCAGATTGATTGAAAGGAGCAAACTTGATTTGGAAAGAAGTTCATATGATGTGACATCACAGGTTGATGGTATACTGGTGCTTTCTGAATGCTTTGGTTGAAAGTTTATTCAAGAATGCAGTTAGCTTGCTCTACAGGCTGTTCCAAAGCTTAACATACAGCAAAGTGATTTTTAAAATGGCCCAAATATGCATGGCTTGTTTAATTTAAGGCAAGACAAAATTAGCAGTTAGAAGTCTAAAATCTATAAATCAAAATTGAATTAATCCTTTTTGAAGCCAAATAGCCCACCAAGAATTAAAGCAAGCTGCTGGCTTAAAACAGGTCAGGTTGGGTAATGGATTATGATGTATGCATATGAAAACGTATAAGTTTTACTCAATAAAAAGTTGCTACAGGCAATATATTCACCTATATTTTACCTGTATATACACAATATATACTTTACATATAGATATCTATGACTCCAATGAAAAGAATCATTTTATGTGAATCACATTGGAGTGGTGGTTAGTAAAACAAACAGTGAGTGACAAAGGAAACATGTCAGATAGCTAGCTATTTATATAGCTATCTAGATAAAAACAGCAGGAGATCAAAATTGGCTCCTTACGGCAACCAGCCTGCTAGGTATTAAACTACACAGTTCCACTTACATCCAATGTATAACTTGTTCCATAGGTCAGGTTGATTGAAGGAAGGACGGCTGAGTTAGAGTTGATATAGTCAAGAACCAAATCTACAGCAGTAACTATCTTCTCTAGACTAACTCCATACACAGGATCTGCGTAGCATGTGGAGTTGGTGACAAGGTAAGCAAATTCTCCTTCACTGCACGCCAGTGGGGCAGCTAGCAGGGAAAACATAAGCATCGCCAGAAGACTCATCTTATCAAAATAATGGTCTCAGTAGCTAATGCCAAATCTGCTGAGAAATCTGCAGCAACTTAATTAATTTGAAATTCAATGCCGAAATCCCCACTATCAGGGTACAGGGTGTGTCAGCCGTAGAGCCTCAGTCCGTGATCCTTAGTTGAGATCGTAAGGTATCAGTTGAGCTGCACTAAAGTTTCCTTTTTTATATAGTATAAAGTTATAATTACTTCACATTCCATGCCTAATGAGTGGTAGTGGGAATCCTAAGAACCTGAAACGTATTCTCACAGAATATGGCATGATTCACTGCTCAATAAGGTATGTACCTTTGTAATTGTAATATTAAACCCTCAGCAATTTGAGGCCATTGAAATTTAATTTTATATTCTCACAAGGTTGTCCCTTTTTTTAACATATAATAGCTCAGTGAGAGCTGAAATATCACTAGCAGAGAGGTTGGCCCTGATATTCCAGTACCTTGCCATTGGAAACTTACAAGTTAAATATTATTAGATTGTGTTGAACCCAAACTTGACCAGCAATATTGTGTAGGTTTCCTTGTCCTTCAGTTTTCACATGGGACATTCCACAGTGTGTATAATCCTCAAGGAGACTTGTAATATCATTTGGATAGAGCTGGCAAAGGAATATGTCAAGGTTCTGGCATGTGCAGCTGAGTTGGTGGGAATCAGTGAGGAGTTCTATAATATATGGAACTTCCCCAATTGTATTGGCAATTTTTTTTTTTTTTTTTTTTTTTTTTTTTTTTTTTTTCATTTAACAGTTAATAACATACAAATATTCCTTGATTCACCTTTTTTTTTTACCAAAATATGCTATTCATGACAAGCATATTGTTGTGCAAGTCCCAGCCAAGAGTGGTTCTACCTATCACAATTACAAGGGCACATTTTCTATTGTTATACTTGCTGTCCGTGATGCTCACTATAGGTATGTCAGTATGTGTATACATATGGTATTGTAAGCAGTTGTGCTGCTATTGTGTGTTGTTTATTATTATCCCTGTTGTTAATGTCAATATTATTTAAATCTGTAGGTTTATATTGGTGGACTTGGGCCAAGTGGGTCTGTTTAGTGATGGGGGGACCCTGGCACACTCAGAGTTTGGGAAAGCACCTGAGAGCAACTCAATCCCTTTTCCTTCTCCTGCCCCACCCCCACTCCCTGGCACCACAGAGCCAGAGAAATCATCCTTGTTTATATTTTCCCTTTTTTTATTCGAACAAGCCATATTTAACTATAGTCTCAGCAGGGCAAGGAGAGTTATCAAAAACACCTTCGGAGTACTGGCTGCTAGATTAGTCTGTCAGGTTGTTAGGGTGTGGTTTTTTTCAGTTAGGTGGAGGATATTCATAAGACCAATAATTGCGAAGCCAGACTGTATTATTTTGTATGCCAAGAATACAATAGCCCTGTACAATTACTTGCGTACAACTGAATCCTCAGTGTACTCAGTGTACTGTCCTCCAGGGTATATTGATGGAGACGATGGTGCTGGTAATTTCATTGCAGGTGGATGTAAAGCAGATTAAGACCCATACACTGGCATGTTAGCTGTGGAACACACGAGCAGCATAGGTGTATTTGAAATTACATTTATTTAAAATGTTTCCTTTTATCACACAACATTTCCCCTATATATATATGTAATATATAATATATATACAGGTATTCAATGCCCACTGCCTCCATAAGGAAAGATTTCATGAATTACTTTTGCAGTTCTACTGGTGAAGTTTTATGCCAGTATGATCATGTATGCTGAACACAATGACTCATTTTTTTCGAATGCATCACACCCTTCATTCATATAAGCCAATTTCATACATGTTTTAATTATCTTGGATAAGTGTTATGATTTAGCATACCAAGATTTTTATCAAGCAGCAGACAAACATTGTTTAATAGTCTGGTGGATAGTAGTTCATGGATTCAGAGCTGGGTGGTTGGGGGAGTGAAACCTGATAGCATTTGTGCAATTTCTTGCCTGTAATTAAAATCTTGCCACGACTATCTTCCCTGCTCTTACTCTCTTTTAAATAATCAATGATGGCATCATCCATATCCTTCTCCCTATTCCTCTTTGACTATGGCTGTGTCGATGTCTGTGGAGTAGTAAATTGTGGAGAGGTTGGCTCTGATGGCTCTTCAGATGGTAAACGATTGTCATCGAACATGCTAACATGTGTGAATATTTGTAGAGTTGAAATCACACCATGTAAACAATTATAGCTATAGTGCATACCTGTCTTCTAAATCGGATGTTGTTACATCTACACTTTCCCCTTCCACACTCCCAGGGACACTCTCCACACATTGTGCTTCTACTGTACTCTCTCCATAGTTGGAGATGGTTCTGTTAGAAAAAACCCATTCTCAATCAAACTGCTACCATTCATTAATGTCGGAGAAAGACCAAGATACAGAGGCACCAAGTCTAGGAATATTTGAAACCGCAAACCGATCTACAGATAATTAACAAGAAAACATATTGACGTCATAGGGGAGATTGCTCGTAAATTATAGAAGGGCAGAACATTGTATTTTTAGTCAGTCGAGTGATTATTGTGTATTTTTTTATTCAGTCTATTAATTTTTCTATTAAGTGACCTTATATATTTATTAGCTATAGTGCTATTATCCTTATATATATATATATATATATATATATCTGTATTGTTTTTAAAAGTGATTGTATTATATTACATTTCATTGTTGAGGGAAGCCAGTTTGCTTAAGTAAGGAACTGAGTTTGGCTTGGGTGAAAGAAGGCCACCTATGCTACTGCTTTAGCTGATCAGAATGCAAAAATATTAACAGAGCTACCTATGCTACTGCTATTGCTGATGAAAATGCAAAAATATAAACAAAGCTATATTATTGTAACCTACCAGTGGTGCTCAACTCGCTCACTGCAGCTGTAGCCCAAAATTCCATAATTGGGCAGATGAAATATATCATCCCTACCAATAATGGGACACTGAGGGGGAGGGGAAGGACGGTTGGAGGAGGGGGAGGGTGGGGAGGAATAAAATATTCCACATTTTAACACATAGACAAATTGTGGAATTAGAGAGAGAAATATTGTTGAGCAAGGGCCATTGAAACATCAAAGCAGATGAAGAACCAAAACACACATCGCACACCACGCACGCACGTGCACACACACATACACATGCATGCACACACACAAACAGAAAGATAAGAGGATGAGGAAGGGGGATGAGGATGAGATTAAGAGAAGAAGAAGAAGAGGAAGAAGACGAAGGAGGAAATAATTTTTTTTAAATTTTAATTTCCCATATGGTAGCCCAACATTTTTCAGTTATGTAACTGGCTGGCTCAATGAGTCTCTGGCTGACTTGGTATGTAACCCACAAGTTGATCTTCATAGTGGGATGGGTAATTTATCTGCTGGGAGGCTAGAGCAGGCTAAAATCGTATTTGACAGACATAGCTGGAGCACCTAATTGAGGATCTAGAATATAAGTTTAATATAGCTAGAGAGATCAAAGAAAATGTTGGGAGGTCACTTCTAGCTAACTATCTTGTCAGGAAAAATATACAAAGAGACATTAATCAAATGTGTAACTGTTGCATATGGTTGAGACATTTGTTTTTATTGGCTCCAGACATTAATCTAATCTAGAAGTGGTGTGTCCCCTGACTAGTTGTTAGCTGCAGTTTGGACAAGAGGGGAAAAGAACATTTAATTATGACATATCTACATTTAACAAAGGCTAAATTCTTGGGGAAGGAACTGGCCAAATTAATTCAGTTACTATTAAATATGTGGCAGCCTATGCAACCTGCTTTTAAATTTCAATATCTTATGGAATTGTTAATAGTTACTGTTTGTCAACCCACATTACTGGATTAAATAAAAAAAAAAGAAAAAAAGAAAAAAAAAGAGAAGGAATAAGCTGATTACTTATTGTTACTAAAATTTAATATAGGACAGGTGCTGGACTTCTAAACATTATCCTAGCTGATCTCGCTTTCCTTTATTTATTTATTTACTTACAAATTAATAAATTAATTTGTTTGTTAGTTTTATAACTGCCCTTCAAGTGATGTAGAGTGGTGAGGAGTTATTACAGGGACACACATCCAGGGCATCACAGTTGAGTAATGACAATAGCATGGTTAATGTTGTGATAGTCACTGGTTGGGAGGACATATTACTACTAGAAATCTTACTTCAATTTCTTATGCCATTTTCTTAATTGGTTGGGCCAGCATATTGCAGCTATACAAGCAGGACATGATCCAGTCAATTGATGAGCAGTCTAGAGCAAGCATGACACAAAAGATGTCATCTGTAATCTTCAGCTTTCACAGTTAAAAATAAAGAGAAAATTTGTCAGCCAGGACTGTTTAATAGTGGTATGGCCTGGTTTAGGTTGTCCAAAACAGCTGTCCCACATAGGTATGCCATGTTAGTTAACGGAATGTCCTGCCACGCAACTGGCATACCATTATTTAACAGGTAAAGTTGTTAACTATACAAAATATATATAGATATATCTCTTAATCTATATAATATATAATGTTTTGTGAATATTATGTGTGTATGTGTGCATGTGTGCGTGAGTGGGTGCATGGTTGAGTGGGTGCGTGCATACGTGAGTGCCTGCATGTGGCAGAGTGGTGAGTAGTTATGCTCTTGGACAGACAACCTCAGGGGTGTGAGTTCAAACCCAAGACTGACAGGAAAATTTTCCTGTCCTTGAACATCTTCTTCCCACACCAGTCCACACAGTTGTGATGGGGACCTGGAATTTTCTGGAGTGCAAATTCACTGGCCATTGCTTGTCAATCAGTTAAGGGTCCAAGTGGGACTTCGGGTGCCCACACCCATAAGCTGAGAGCCTTGGTCAGTCCTCCTGTGACTTCCTAGCCCAGCTCCAGGAGTTTCCTTGCACTAGCTCATAGTGCCTGCATGGTGCACAGGCACCCTGACTATGTCAGGTGGGCATGACTGTGTTGATGGCAGCTAGACAATTAGCATTGTGTGTGTGTGTGTGTGTGTGTGTGTGTGTGTGTGTGTGTGTGTGTGTGTGTGTGTGTGTGTGTGTGTGTGTGTGTGTGTGTGTGTGTGTGTGTGTGTGTGTGTGTGTGTGTGTGTGTGTGTGTGTGTGTGTGTGTGTGTGTGTGTGTGTGTGTGTGTGTGTGTGTGTGTGTGTGTGTGTGTGTGTGTGTGTGTGTGATAGTGAGAATCCTTAAGTACATATATATGATTACACCCATTTCTGTTTTATGTCAGGCCTAAGAAAAGGCCAAAAATGGTGCTTTGATCAGACAAATCCTTGGAACAATAGGCTTAAAACATGGTATGCATACACAACTTGACTTTGGGAGTAACGTTGGCAAAATCCCTCCTGGCTACACCTCTTCCCATAGGTGTGTAAAGTCAAATAATGTAAAAAAAAAAAAAGGATTTCTGAATAAAGCTTGGATCAAGGGAGTTAGATCCAGGAACATTTTTTTTCTTTCCTTCTTTCTTGGCTCGTTACTTTAACGATTGATTTGGAGGACAGAAATTATCTTGGTAATTTGTGTTGCAGCTTATAAGGACTGCAGGTGAGTTTTTTAGCCTAGGTTTGAGCCATAGAAGAGAAAAAGAAGCTTTTATGTTGTATTAATTAATGAGGTCGCCACTTCTATATATATTTTTTTATGTATGTATGTTGTTCTTGACATCACAGTGAAACACTTGGACCAAAAAGGCAGAAACTTGTCATTTGCTCTCCAAGAACCTGGTGAGTGTTATAAAACATATATGGGTAAGACAATGGGTATGGTTTTGTCATAATCACACCCACAGGAAGTTATTTTGGCTGAAAAAAATTGATCAGAAACCAATTAGGTAAAAATTAGGTATGAGGTCTCCAAGTTCCTGGGAAATCATTATTAATCACATATGTGTGTGGGTTGGCCATAGCTACACCCACTGAGTTGTTTTGGCTACTTAAAGCTAATCAAACGATCAACCAGACTAAAATTTGGAATGAGGTTTCCAAGCAACTGGGTGAGCTTTAACAATCGCATGTGTATGTGTCAATGGGTGTTGTCAGGTCATTGTCACGCCCATAGGACGTTATGCTGCCAAAAACTCATTTATGGACCAATCAGGTTGAAATTTTGCCTAATGAAGTCCAAGTAACTGGGTGAGCATTACTAACTACATGTGGGTGAGGCAATATATGTGGTTTGATATTAGCCACACCCAGAAGAACTTGTTTTGGCCGCCTAAAGCTAATTAAATAACCAACCAGGCTGAAATTTAAGAGGCTGTTATAATGCTACATGTTGACATTGGCCGGGCAATGCCGGGATTATGCTGCTAGTACATCTATATATATATATATATATATATATATATAAATATATATATATATATATATATATAAATATATATATATATATATAGTTGTAATCTCTGCAGTCTGCATGTCTTCCTGCAGCACCTTCAGTTTTCAAGTTTGACCCACAGATGCATATATTTTTGGAATTAGCATCTCTAGGAGAACGTTTACATACCTATATATGGCCAATACCACTGGCTGTGTTTACATTAGGCCAAAAATGCCAAAAATGCCAAAAATGTTACTTTGGTCAGAAGAATCCTTGGACCTACAGAGCTAAAACTTAGTAGACATAATCCTTGGGTGTGTACTAAACGTCTTCACTAAACAAATTCCAAAAGTGTCACTCCTGTTAGGTGAAAATAGGAATTTATATTACCATTAAAAAACAACAACATAAAAAAGGCATGGCTCACTGGTAAAGACACAAATCTCCCAAGCTGAAACTCAATGGTTCAAACCTGGACAAGGAAGATTTTCACTCCCTTTATCTTTCCTTCTTTCTTTTCTTCATTTACCTCCCCCTCCCTTCTCCACTCCCACCCTTTTTTCTTTTTCCTTTCCTTCCTTCATTCTATTATATTTTTATCTTCTAACTTTAACAAGTTTGCAGAGACTTAATGTGAATTTGTTGGGAATCTTCTTCTTAATCTTGTTTTGAAACTTCCTCTGACCACCAGTGCTGAGGTCCTCAGTTCAAATCCTGGTCATGATTGAGTTTTTCATACATGAATGTAATTAAGTGACTGGTCATTGAATTATCAATTATTGTGTGATACTCTCATCTGTGGGCATATAAGATCAAAAATGATACAATCTAGTTTTTGGTACTTATGGACAGTCAAATTCAAGGATTTAGAGACCAAGAAGCATATGAAAAAATTGAATCTGGTAGGGAAATGCGTTGGTTAACATTAAGCTACACTTTAAATCATGGGCATGTCATTACATCCTAGGCCAAACTGGGTATATGTTGCTAATATATATATATATATATATATATATATATATGTGTGTGTGTGTGTATATACTAGTAGCATATATCAGGCGTAGCCCAGCCAATCTCAACATGAAACTTTATAAAAGCCATTCAAATTTCAAAATTTCGGCCTGGTAGGTCCTTCAATTAGCTTTTGGCAGCCAAACCAACTTCTGTGTGCGTGACTAATACCAAACCACACACACATGATGTTAATAATATTCACCCGATTACTTGTATTCCATATGACATATTCAGCCTGATTGGTCCATAAATGAGCTTTTGATAGGCATAATAATGTCCTATGGGTGTGGCAATGACCAGACAACACCCATTGACATACGCGCATGTGATTAATAAAGCTTACCCAGTTGCTTGGAAACCTCATTCCAAATTTCAGTCTGGTTGGTTGTTGGATTAGCTTTTCATAGCCAAAACAACTCAGTGGGTGTGGCTATGGCTAACCCACACACATATGTGGTCAATAATGCTTTCCCAGGTACTTGGAGACCTCATGCCTAATTTTTGCCTGATTGGTTTCTGATTAACTTTTTTCAGCCAAAATAACTTCATGTGTGTGTGGCTATGGAAAAACCACACCCACTACCATGCCCACATGTGTTTAATAACACTCACCTGGATTCTTGGAGAGTAAATGCCAAATTTCACCTTTTTTGGTCCTAGTGCTTTACTGTAATGCCTAGACAAAGATATATACGAACATACATACATACTTACAAACCAAAAAATATATTTAAGTATGTTCGTGGATCCAATCCTTTATATCCAAGCTTTATTCAGAACTTTTTTTTTTGTTGCATTTTTTCGCTTTACACAGCAATGGGAAGAGGTGTAGCCAGGAGGGATCCTGCCCATGTTACTCCCAAAGTCAAGTTGTGCATGTATACCATGTTTTAAGGCTGTTGCTCCAAGGGTTTGTTGGCCAAAGCACCATTTTTGGAATTTTGTTGGGCCTCACATGAACACAGAAATGGGTAAAGTTTTATTTGCATACCAAGTTTTAGATCTGTAGTTTCAATTTTTTTTTCTGGCAAAAATACCATTTTTTGGCTTTTTCTCGTTAATATGGTAACTATTTTCTGGAATTTTAGCCATGTTTTAAGTTGGGTTAAAACCTATCATCATGCCAAGTTTCAGAGAAATACACCCACAGATTTGGTACAGACAGACAGACAGACAGACAGACAGACAGACAGACAGACAGACAGACAGACAGACAGACAGACAGACAGACAGACAGACAGACAGACAGACAGACAGACAGACAGACAGACAGACAGACAGACAGACAGACAGACAGACAGACAGACAGACAGACAGACAGACAGACAGACAGACAGACAGACAGACAGACAGACAGACATTTATATATATATATATATATATATATATATATATAAGGAGATGTCTGTCATATATATATATATATATATATACATATATATGTGCATAACAACTGAAGTTCTTTGTGGACACTCTTATTTGTGGTCTAAACTGTAGTATGAACTCTATAGATGTCACATGATATTATTTCACTGGATGTATGAGGCAGACTAGTATATATATAATGACCCTGACACCATGTATTGTTCTGTTGTATTGTTCTGTTGTGTTGGAATTGAAAAGAATAAGATTTGTTGAATTGCTAAGAGTGTTTCACGTGTATATATATTTTATATATATATATATATATATATATATATATAAGGAGATGTCTATTTGTCTGTCTGTCAATCAGGCAATAAGTAGGCATGAGATCTCCAAGTACCCGGGAAATAATTATTAACCACATATGGGTGTGGGTTGGCCATAGCCACATCCACAGGAAGTTGTTTTTGACTGCCAAAGACTAATTAAAGGAACAACCAGGCCAAAATTGAAGTGGTTTCAATAATGTTTCTTGTTGACATTGGCCAGGCAATGTCGGGTGTATGCTGGTAGTGTATCAGAGAGTAAGGTAGTAGTCTCTAAGTGGGGATGACCACAAAAAATGGTGGCATCATTAACTAATGCAACATAAAAGCTTCACTTTCTCTCCTATGGCTCAAACCTAGGCTACAAAACTCACTTGTAGCCCATATAAGTTAAAACACAAACTACCAAGATAGTTTCTGTCCTCCAAATCAATTGCATAAGTAGTGAGCCAAGACTTCTCAAAATCGACAAATGCTCTTCATCTTTTTTTCCTTCTTCTTCTTCTTCTTCTTCTTCTTCTTCTTCTTCTTCTTCTTCTTCTTCTTCTTCTTCTTCTTCTTCAGTTCCAGGGCTAGAGCCTAGCTGGCTACAGCAAATCATGCAATAGTTATATGAACAGCTTACTATTTCTTTGGACAAGGTCCAGGACCACTTCATTTGCTTCGCCATGCTAACAAACTACCGAAGTATATCCCAGACTAGCTGCTGCAGTGTTAAGTTTAAACCGCTATGTTTGACACTACTAATTCATCTACATGCAGAATTATTAAGTATTGGTATTGAAGTTATATTTAACAAGTGAAAGTAAAAATATGTGAGCACTTGTGGATGCCAATCAGATGTATAGAGATGCCAATCCAGTACTGTAGCTAGCTATCTGACAGTATGCAAAAACTAAAGGAAACGAGGAGAGTAAAAAATATATACTCACAACATTCCCTTAGAGATTTTGGAAAAAAAAAAACCCCAACAACTTTTACTTACAACTTTACTACCTGTGGCACAACATGCAGGGCTCTTGATACCACTTTTTACCCTTTTTGTTAGGACAGAAGACGTTGAGGCTGATGTTTTAGTCTTTTTTTTTCACTTTTTTTTTTTTTTTTTGATCTAACTTTTTTAGATAACATGCATTCAACTTTAATAAAAAAAAATTCTTTCATAATTCATTTCTAGTTTAGAATTGTTCATTGAAACTTTGTCTGGTAAACTAACTTTTAGTGGTGTAACACTACAGGTCTGCTCTACAAACTAAATGCTAGATAATGGACCTGCAAGATTATAACAGGAATCCATCTATCTACCTTATTCCAGTAGTCTCTAGCATAAACTTATTCTCCTACTTGGAAAACACATACTGAATTGCTCAAACCTGGAGATATCATTACAGTTTGTTTCTTCTTACCCTGCCCGCAATATCAGGGTGCAAAAAGTCATGCTGTGACCTTAACCGTCTACCCATCAACATCTCAGCATTTGAAACAGCAATGGTAGACTGTAGAGTTGTCCTGTACCAGAACAGAAATCTTGAGAGCTTAGACTGTAGAGTACTTCCTGCCACATTCCTAAGCTCATTCTGATGCATCTTTCGCCAAATCATTAGTGGTAGAATGACATGAGGTGAATGTGATGTGTTGCACACCATCCACTCTGCAAAACCTTTCAAATTCATCACTAATAATGGAGGGACTGTTGTCAATCACAATGGTCTTCTGAAGGTAATGTACTGAAAAGAAACAAATTGACTCTAGCTTCTCAATTGTTACAGGAGAAGTGATTGAGCTCATAATTTTGATGTCTAGCCACTTTGAGTTACTATCTACAAGAATTAGAAACATATAATTCAGCCAAGGTCCCACAAAATCCAAATGGATACGTTTCCATGGTTCCTTTGGCCACTCAAATGGGTGGACAGGGGCTGCAGTTTACTGTGGATGGGACAGCTGACAAGGTGCACACTACTTCACATTATCTTCTATGTCAGAATTCAAATTTGGCCACCGAAAGTAGCTACAACTAAGGTCTTCATGCAGCTTACATCTAAGTGAGTGTCATTACACTGATCGAACTATGGCTTGCAACCTGACAGTGGTGCAATAATTTGAGATCCCCACTTTAGACAACCATTAAAAAGAATGATATACTCATTATAACTTGAGATATAAGGTTGATCTGAGGGCCATCCTGACATCAACAATGTGTGATTGCGAGAGAGAGTTTGATCCTTGTCTATTTCTTAACTTCAGTTGCAGTGACTGGAGTAGTGGATAGGTAGGTAATCCAAGAGAAGGTTCAGTTCTGCAGATAAAAAGTCTGAATAGGTGGTTATTGTGGTATCGTGGGTTTCTTTATAGAGATTGGTGGAGATTCAATGGCCAGTTAGTATAGTCAAGACTTAAAGATTGTAGTATAAGTGCACAGGAGGACAACTGTCCAGACAATCACATAACATTCTATTATATCATATGTCAATCAATAGTAGGAAGAGGAAGTGAGTTTACAATCAAACATAGCTTTACCACAGTTATGGGTTCTAGAAAATTACTCAAAGCATCTGCATTTGCCAACTCCATACTAAAGTCAGTTTGTGTTTAGTTGAACCCAGGGGAAAAGTTAATAACTTGGCCAATACTCAATGGATTTCCATATAACTGTTACTCTTTGGTCCTTGTGTGGAGTTGTGTGAGCATTGAAATATAACTAGTTGTTGAGCCCAGAGCAAGACACCATATAAATTAATGATGAGACAGGATCAGATTGTCACAGATTTTTCTTCAATGGCTACACCTGGTACACATGGCAACATTGGTATCTTCGACCCTGAAAGCAAGGAGTGGTGTTCATATGTTGAAAGGCTAGAACAATATTGCAAGGCAAATAACATAGAAGCATGAGGTGCTTCTAAGTTCCTGTGGACCAAAGACCTATGCAGTTGTCACATGAAAGTACACACATATATACAGAAGGAAGTCAATTTCCTACCAGGTTGGGACAGTGTGTTAAGAAAATTGAATATTAATAAAAAAAGATTTATGCAAATTTTAAGTAGCATACATGACATGTGAGACATAGAGATTAGCAACATTGTAATGGCCTTAAGTTCAGTAAAGCTCAAGATCTTTAATGGGTTTTTTTTTTTTTTTTTTTTTTTTTTTTTTTTTTTTAATGGGAGGAAATGAGCAGTCATGGATTGATAGCTACTTGTATTTGCATTGATAAAATTTATTTTATAGAACATTTTCTTGTATACTGTATATTATATGCATACAATTTAAATACATATAGGATTTAAAATACCTTTTTCTTCTTTGCAGGTTTATGAAAAATGTAGAAAATTCTACTCATTTTCAATAAGACTGTCATACCAATTAATTGAGTTCCTGCATATAAAAATAGTGTGCCCACCTGTAGAAATTGGATAAAGAACAATATAATTAAAAGGAGTAATGTAAAAAAAATATGACTAAAAACAACAATATTTTCAGTAAATAAAGTTATTATGTACATATCTGGGAGAGGTGGGAGGAAAGGATGGTGGGTGGGCATGGTGAAAATTAGAATTGCAGAATAAAAAAGTATGTTCAAAATTTAAATTCTATGATTACTGAATATCGTTTGATAGTTGGCAATGTATTTTATCTCCAATACTGGGGAACTACTCGTGTCTAACAAATAATTTAGATTTGAAATTCTTCCTTATTTGGACTAATACTACATATTATTTTATCTATAATTTAGCAATGTCAGTCACAATGGTTTTAATTAGTGCCAAAATAGCAGTCCATATACGATGCTTATATATTAAATAACAACAACAACAAATGAACAAATAAAATGTTAAAAACAAACCAAAAAACCCACATTTCATTAATATGATACAAATGATGTCTTGGCATGCATTCAATAATTAATCCACACAAACCTTTGCCCCTTTCCCCCCCCTGAATTCCTTCTCTTCTGACAACCCATTCGCCTACCATCTATTATGTATAGTATTTCTATTGGCAGCCATTCGGTATTGAAGTCCACCCCGCCCCCCGCCCCCCCGCCCCCCACCCTACAAACAGCACAAAAAAAAATTGGGAGAGGGGGTGAGGTGAGAATGAAGCACTTCCTCATTCCCACCACAAAGAGGTGGATAAAAAAATGGGCCCTCAATCCCCAACCCACCAACCCCGAGGAAAGAAGAACCAATATAGTTTATCATACCGTTTGGAATGAATTATATAATCACACGAGATCTCTAAACTTATTTTTACTGATCAGAACATAATGGTGTATGTTTATTTCTTTCTACCCCCATAAGGGGGATGGGGTGGGGCATTAGAGCTATAACAGACTATGTGGAATCAATTTCGAAAAAAAAACAAGGTGTGCCTTGATGGCTACCCTGATCAAAAATGATAGCCCACCAAATTTGGTGGTGCTCCTCCCAAAACTGTGGGATGAGTATATACTCCCATAGGGGGGCTAAGGCTAAAACAGGCCATGGGAGGGGGGGGGGGGGGTAATTTAGAAAAAGAAAGGGTGCCATGGAGCTCCGATCATAATGGAATCCTACCATGTTTGGTGAGGTTCCTCCCAAAACTGTGGAATGAATACATACCCCCCCCCCCCCCCCCCCCCCCCCCCCGTGGGGCTAAGGCTATAACAGGCCATAGGGAGCAAATTTTGAAAAAACCAAGAGGGCCTGGATGGAAGTCCTGGTCCCAAATGGAAGCCCACCAAGTTTGATGGAGCTCCTCTATCGATGGTTAACCCTCAACATGGCCTTGCCAGGCCAAGAACATAAATTAGTTTATTGTAATTATATATTAGAACGAGATGAACAAACAAGTTATGTGTCTGTACTTGTGCTGTTTTTGAGTCGTAGGTATTATATTAGCTTATGGAGCCCTATAGGTAGCTAATGTGTTTAAATTCTAGGTATGTTTATAGTCTGTATCATGTAATGCTAATGTGTGGCCATGGGTCTAAGAGACCCTGAAAAGGCTGCTGTCAGTTGTCTTTGCTAAATTGTTAATGAAATTCTTCTTAAATTACAATTGAAAGTACTCTGGTTATTAAGATTCAAGAACATCGTTAGCTGGGTATTTACTGTGGTGGGAGCAACCTACCATACCTGGGAATTAAGCAGTTCTTAAAACCCCAATATATGATGGCAGCGGTACTTCTATTAGAAAAGAACCAGCCATAAAACTTATTCAATTTAATAGAAAAAAATGAGCAACATAAGGCAGCAGGCTACTCATGCCAACAAGTAGAAAAATGAGAAAGATGAAGAGACAGATTAAAATTTCTCAGCAAACATTCCTCCTACGACTGATGCCCTCACTCTGCTTACCCAAGCAATGTTTTCAATACTGACTAGCGTAGAAGATGACAAAAGAATTATAAGACAAGCAGAAGCTGAGAGAAAGCAGAAGGTAAGAGAAAGATGGGAGTTTAAAGATGCTCGCCAAAGACATTGGGAGCACATTGAACAAGACTATCAGGCTCACCTCAAATCTCTGGAAGGAGCCAATGCAGAAAGGGAGGCAGCAGCTATTGAAGCATATACCAAAGCCTCTGAAATGCATAAAGCTCAGCATCAGACAGACCTAGCTTCCCAGAAGAAACAAGCTATCCTACAAGACTTACCAAAACCGGATGACCACACCGATCCAGAGGCATTCCTAGCAACTTTTGAGGCAGCCATTGAAGAAAACTTTCTAACTGAAGAATGGATAAAGAACATTAGAAAGTTACTGACAGGGAAGGCATCATCAATTAATCGTGAGATGAATGTCACTGCAGAACACCTTAGCTGTTATTTAAGACATCACTCCTTGAGAGACTTGGCTACACTGAGACTCGAACAAGACACAAAGTATAGTGCAGTAGCCCAGGAGATCTGCAATCACCTAAAAACCACCTCACACCCATACTGAAAGGAAATACCAGGCTTGCTAAAAACATTTACGATCGTCAGAACTACATCAAGGAACAGCTTTTCGGTGTGCTAACTTGCTACTACTCATCAGAAGTGTGCCACTCCCTGAAAGGAAAGAACTTTGACAGTGTCTACCAGATAGTGGATGAGTTGGAAGCCTCATGGGAATCCAAGTCATTTAGCGAGTGCATGTAGATGCACAGAAAATCTCCAGATGGGTATTCAGCATACAGACATTCCAGGGAATATTGGGGGAAGCCGAAGGAGCAGCAACTTCAACACACCAACTGTGGAGAAGGTGGGCACCTAACTAAGGGTAAGGGATGGGGTAAGCTAGCAGGGCACAGTCTGGGTGTGGGCCAAAGGGAAGTGACCCAGTTGACCAGGGAACCCCACCCTTTAGTAAACCTATAATTTGCTTTAACTGTGGGAAGCCAGGGCATACCCGTAGGTACTGCAGAGAAGCTAAAGTGAGGCTTGGAAGGATTAATTCAGGTTCAAAAACAAATGAATTTCCTGATTTGATCAAACTTGGGATTGTCAATGGGAAATCATGCAGTTCCTCTGAAAAAGGTAGATTAAATCAAGGGATTATCATACTGTTAAGAAGTCCTTGGTCCTCACCCATGGTCCCCATAAGGAAATGTGGCACTAGAGCTGTACGTCTTTGTATAGATTATCGTAAGCTTAATAAAGCTATACATGCTGACCCATTCCAAATGCCATTAATCCAAGAATTGTTAGATAATTTTGCCGGAGCAACATGGCTCATAAAACTTGATATGAATAAAGGATTTTATCAAATATCCTTGGATAAAGACAGTGAAAACAAGACTGCGTTCTGTTCTCTGTGGAGAAAATAACAATTCAAGAGAATACCTTTTGGTCTTATGAACGCCCCTGCCACGTTTCAAAGGTGTATGAATGAAACCCTTAGTCAACATTCTCAATATAGCTCAACCTACATAGATGATGTCTTAGTTTACTCCAGTTCATGGGAAGAACATCTAGTTCACCTCAGAGGGGTATTGGCTTTCCTTAAAGAGGCAGGATTAACAGCTAAGCCTAGCAAATGTGTGTGGGGCACCACTTCTCTTGAGTATCTAGGACACAAATTGGTAATGGAGTGGTTAGTGTACTAGAAGCTAGGGTAAAGGCACTTACAGATTATATCAGACCAACTAATCAAGAGGGTATTAGGGTTATTTTGGGTACTATAAACTATTACTGGAGGTTTATCGCGGACTGTGCCAGGTGGGCGGCTCCCCTGAATGATACCCTAAAAAAGGGTGCCCCATGTGTAGTGGAGTGAAATAAAAAACAATGTGATTCTTTACAACATCTTGTATCTGTTATATGGAATGAGCATATATTGACATTACCAAAGGTTGGAGGCAAACTCACTATCCATATTGATGCATCAGGATCAGGGATAAGAGCTGTACTCTCTGTCATCAGGGAAGGAGAAAAACGATGCATGACCTACTTCTTGCATCAACTGAGAGCTGCTCAATGTAATTACAGCACATCAGAGTTGGAATGCTTGGCAGTAGTGAAAGCAATCGACAATTTCATTATTCACCTACTAGGGCAGCGGTTTAAAGTCATCACTGATCACAGCGCTTTGGTTGCCCTCCTCAACTCAACAGTTTGAATGGAAAGTTGATGAGGTGGGATCTGGCACTACAAGCTTTCAACATAGACATAAAGTATAGACCTGGAATTCATCATCAAAATGCTGATGGTTTCTCAATGCAGTGTTGGCTAAACATGGAAGCGAGTACCATACTACCACAGAAGGATCCAAGTATCACCAAAAGAACTTGAGAAGTCAGACAACTTGTCTTATATATTTGAACAAGATGAACAAACAAGTTTTGTTCTCATACTTGTGCTGTTTTTGAGTATTAAGTATTATATTAGCTTATGGAACCCTACTGGTAGCTAATGTGTTTAAATTCTAGGTATATATGTAGTCTATATCATGTAATGCTAATGTGTGGCCAAGGGTATAAGAAACCATGAAAATACCACTGCTGGGAGTCTTTGCTAAATTGTTAATGAAGTTCTTCTTAAATTACAACTGAAATTACTCTGGTTATTAAGATTCAAGAACGTAGTTAGCTGGGCATTGATTCTGTTGACAGTAACCTACCATACCTGGGGATTAAGCAGTTCTTAAAATCCCAATATCCTCAAAAAACTGTATTTGTTGCTTCCGTGGTTGTTGTTCCTTAAATTTTATGTATGATCTGTTCTATTAGTGGAGGTGTAGTTTATTTAGTTGTTACTACAGAATTGTTGCTTTAGTGGGATATTCAATTGTTTAACTGGTATAATCAGTTTTTTGTGGTTATCCAGAAGTAACTTTGTAATTCACATTTACTTGATGTTTGTTCATTTATTGAGTTGGGTTGGTAGAGCTATTTTGAAATGTAATTTTTTTAAAGGTTAGAGGTATTGTGCTTTAGTGAATTTTTATTTGCATTCATAGCAGAATGTACATGGTATGGTTGTAGGTGTTGGGTCTGCTTGAAATAAATGCTGCAGTTTGTTTAGAAGACTAAATTCAAAACCCAATAATTAAATTTCAATGTGTAGGGTTTGTTATTTTCCTTTCATGGTTACAATATTTTTTTTTTTTTTTTTTTTTTTTTAGATTTTAGTTGCACTATAGTAAAATAAAATATGAATGGAATTGTCTGGTTATTGGGTGTACAACTTACTTTATTCCGTCTGGAAGTTACTTTTAGTGGGCTGAAATTTTTTTTAAAGGTTTGAATAGGAACTCATTGTCATGGAATGGACGCTGGTTATGTTTTTATTACTTTTTTTTTTTTATCTCTTTTTTGGTGTTGTTCTTTGTGGAAATGACACTTCCTATGTTTTTTTTTCCTTCCTTTGATCTTATTTTTTGGCTTTGTTCTTTTTTCGGAGAAGAAGCTTCCATTTTTGAGTGAGTATTCCAATGGTTAGCATATTACTTGATGATGATGTGCAAATGGCAAAGATTCAAGTTCCATAGATTCCATGGTTCTTGGACATCTAAAGGAATATGCTGAGTCCCAATATGGCCTCAGATTTGCCTAGCTAGGTTCCATTCAAAGGTTTTTTTAAATTACAATCCCTATTTTTTATTTTATATTAATAGATATATAGACAAGACAATATTGTTGATCATAACTCAGGCTTAATCATTATTATAATCACTATGATCAGGTCATGTAAATTTTATTAAATTGTATTCTGTGTTAGGAAAATTTTTTAATGAAATAAAAATCCTAAAAATTGAAGAAAATCAAATCAACAAAAATGGCAATTCATACTGCTTTTCTGGTTCCTGGGGGTGTAGCAGTTCAAGCAAGTGCTCCCTCCACCTTTTCCCAAACTAAAAATAAAGAAGTGAATCCTGAAAAGAACTAAAGCATGCCAAAAAAATCTATAGCCACAGCAATTCCTATCACTACTGACCACACTACCAACTTTTCTTGTGCAGCTGAAAACTCAGAAATAACCGATGGGTGAGGTCATAAAACAGAGCATTTTCAAGGGAAGGAAACCTCAGCAATCACAGCAATCCAGAGAGAGAACTGATTACACAAGAGTTGCTTGCCTCAGGATGATTCTGAAAAATATTTAAATATAGACTTCTACACCAAATTTTCAAAAGCTTCATTATTCAGCAAAATATATCAAGCTAGACTCCCTGGAATATGTTCAAAGCCACCACTGTAATTATTTAACCATAACTACTATTTTAATGTAATTATTCCACTGTAATTATTCCACTGTAATTATTCCATTATAATTATTTTATGGTAATTATTCCATTCTTGTGAAATAGTTATCTTGGTAGTTCCATTACTTTTTTTTGGTGGTAAATCACTAAACCTTTTTCCCCCTTTCTACTAGCCATTTTAAAAATGGGATGTTTGTTGGTAACCCTTTACCATAAACACAAAGGTAGCTGGAAGGATAGACAGACAGACTTAGAAATACAGGAATAAAAATAATGTTAAGATATTTTAAACCAGAGTCAATATATATACTAGCATAGGAACCAGCACCCTGTGCAGGAATCTTACTTTAACAGCCTCAGTCAGGGTAGACAACATTTCTGGAGTAAGTTTTACTTTATTGCCAGTGCAGGCTTTCATATAAAACACTCTTGGTGTGAAGCTTGGTATTTGGGGTCTTTACCCAACACCTTGAATGTGTATTCAAAATATAAATTTGAAGAAAAGGAAAATAAGAGCCAGAATCTGGATTAAGTTGTGCGTAAAGTAAACTAGGAACATTTGCCTCTTTTGTGATTGATCTACAAAGCCAGGTCCTTTATTCCAGCTGTCTATTTGTGTATTCTATAAACCATTTATTCAAAAGGAATAAATAACTGTTATTCTGTACACCAACTCATAGCCACCTATCCACTTCAGAAAATCTGGTAACAAAAAACAAAATTATTTACTTTTTTTTTTTAATTTAAGCTCCTTTTCAATTTCCTGTCTAGAGTGATAGTGGAATGCTGTGTAGAAGTGAATATTTCCCACTTAAAAACTTCTGTGGATAATATTTTTTGTCTGTATTAAACCTCAAAGTAGAGGTGCACAGAGCTGCTATGAAGCATATCACACAGACCTCTTCACCAACCCCCCATCCCCTTCTCCCCTCCTTTCCTGCCCCAACCTTTTTAAATGTATCTGCTGCTCTAATACACCTGAACAGTTATATTTGTCAGTTTATTCTTCTGAAGTCCAGGTATAAACCTTATCAAATTTAACTAACCAAACCACAGCATGAAGAGCTGATTACCTTTCTCTGGATACCTTTCTTGGCTCGGCAGGTTTAAAATTGAGCCTATTGGCCCCATTAGTATGTGGTACAAATACAGTACTTTAAACCAGAGTCATATGAAAAGAAATAAAGTAGAAGGAAAAGGAATGGAATGAGGGAGAAAGAAAGTAAAAGAAAAATAAAAAAAATAAAAAATTAAAAAAAAAAAAAAAATGGGAAAAAAAAAAAACAGGGGAGAAAACATTAACAAAAGACAATTTTTTTTATTATGGTAATCAAACTTGTAGTCCCAGCAAGGTACAATTTAGGTTGGACAAAAATATTAACAAGGCTTTCTCACAAGTCATTCCTTCATTGAGAGTTTATTATACCACCACTAAAATCCTGCCAGAATCCACCAAGAACAATACCTTGTTTCAGGTAAAAATCAAAGATGGTTGCCAATATACAAGGTCCAATATTTAAATGCACCTAATTTTGGAACTATAAACTATTTTAAATATAAATTTCAACAATGAAAGAGAATACTAATTCATAAGCTAATGAAGTGGGTTTGATCAATCCAGTGTTCACAGGCTGTCAAGACTGCCAGACAGCTCATGACCACATCTACAGTGTCTATACATTATGACTACACCTTACCACTAAAACTAGCTGCTGATGCTTCATCATATTGACTGGGGATAGTCATTTCACATGTGCTCCCAGATGGAATAAAGCGACCAATTGCCTTCGCATCATGATCACTGTTGAAGAGTGAGTGAAATTATACACAGATTGACAAGAAGGCTCTTAGGCTCATATTTGGTGTACTTAAGTTTCACTCATACTTGTATGGGAGGAAATTGACTTTAACTACAGATTATAAACCACTCACCACTATTTTGGGTCCAAAGAAGGGAGTGACGGCTGAAAGGTTGCAACAATGGGCCATTGTATTAGGGGTGTACCACTATGACATCGAATTTCATTTCACAGTGGAACAAGGAAATTCTGATGACCTATCATGCTTGCCCTTGCCTGAAGGAAATGAGCAGTCCTCGGAGACTAGTTTGTGTAACATCCTACAGATTGAGGTGTTGCCCCTGTCCTCTCAAGAAATCATGAAAGCCACCCGGAGAGACCCCACCCTTAGCAAGGTGTAATTATATTGTCTCAGAGGTTGGCCAGTGCATGTTCCAAGATTTTTGATCTTTCCTCTCAAATATTGCTGAGTTCTCTCTGGAGAAGGGCTATTTGTTATGGGGAGGACATGTTGTGATTCCTCAGAGTTTGCACAAGGTGGTACTAATTGAACTACACAGAGAGCAGAGAGGTGTAATGCATGAAGGTGCTGGCTAATAGTCATGTATGGTGAAAGAGGCTGGATAAGAACTTGGAGGAGTTGGAGAGGTCTTGCTGTGCTTGCTTATCTGTGAAGCAATCACCAGCAAAAGCTCTGTTACATCTGTGGACATGGCTTGATAGTCCTTGGCAGCGACTTGATGTCGATTTTGCAGGCCCATTCCTCAACCAATCTTTCCTTATTGCAGTAGATGAGTATTCAAAATGGGCAGCAGTAGTAGAGATGACACACACCACCATGGCAAAGAGTATTGCCACCCTGAGACACTTGTTTGCCACGCAAGGCATAAATAAGCAGATAGTGTCTGATAATGGGCCACAATTCACCTCTTCTGATTTCAAATTTATGAGAATAAATGGAATCGAGCATTCACAATGATTACCTTATCATCCAAGCTCAAACAATAAAGCAGAACAGTTTGTCAGGACATTCAAAGAGGGCATTAAGGCTGCTAAGAATGATGGCCTTACTCTATTTTGTCATGACCAAACCCACCAGAAATAGTTTTACTGCCAAAAAACTAATTAAAGGAGCAATCAGGCTGAAATTTGGCATTTAGTGTCTAAGTGACTGGTTAGCATTATAAACACTATATGGGTGCGGTTTTGTCATGGCCACACCCATAAAAGTTGTTCTGGCTATAAAAAGCTAATTTAAGGACCAATCAGGCTGAAATTTGTTAAATGGTTCCTAAATACTATGATAAACATTATTAACCACATGCAGGTGTGGTAATGCTGGTTTTATCATGACTATGTAAACAGAAGAGGTTTTAACAGCCAAAAGCTAATTAAATGTCCAATCAGGCTGAAACAGGGCATGCAGTTTCCAAGTAACTGGGTGAGCATTATTAACCATATATGGGTGTGTTTTTGTCATGGTAACACCCATAGTAGTTGTTTTAGCTGCCAAAAACTAATTAAAAGATCAATCAGGCTGAAAACACACAAAACAGGCATAATGTTACAAAGTGACCAGACAGAATTATTAGCTATCTACCTTAAATAGGAGCTCCTTGTGTGTTTGTATGTGTGTGTGCGTGAATTGTTTTCACTGCCAAACCGCTGGACCAATCAGGATGAAATTGGGTATGTGGTCTCAAAGTACCTGGGTAAGCATTCACTACATTTGGGTGTGGCAATGGGTATAGTTTTATCATAGCCACACCCACTAAGGTTGTGTGGGCTACCAAAAGCTAATTGAAGGACCAAGCAGGCTAAAATTTGGCATGTGATATACACCAGACGAATACTCCCACAGAAAAATATCCAGAACTTGCCTCACTGAAAGCAAGTGAATCTTTCTTCCTTTTTTTTCCTTTTTTTTTTTTGCATTCAGCTGTAACAAGTATCACCTTGTCACTCTTATAGTGACCCCTCTTGCAATACACATGGAAAAGTCAAAACATCAATCACTTACCATCAAGGGGAAGCTTCAAATTGTGGAAGCAGTGGAGACCTTACCTCCAGGCAAGGAGAAGAAAGATATGCTGCTGAATTTGAAATCCCTAGAAGTACTTTGAGTACCATCCTCAAGAAAATGGAAACCCTGAAGGCAGGTCATGCAACAGGCCCACTGGTACTATAAAATTCTAATTGTCTTCTCTCTGTATGTATGTCTGTTTTTCTGTGTATCTGCAATTCACGGTTGAAGTTAAACCCACATAACCATACATATTCAGAATCAGTGTCACCAGGGAAATATCATGAGCATATCTATATGGCCACAATCCTTTTTGTATTAAAAAAGGCTAAAAAAATTGTACTTTTACCCGTCTTGAAAAGTTAAGACAATTTGATACAGTGTTTCTCTACTTTTAGCCCAGTCAGACACATACTTATGCACACAAACACAAAAGACACACTCACAGAGATAAACACACAGAAGTAGCTTCATTATAATAATTTATTATTATAAAAAAATTTGCATCACAGCTTGATTAATAAGTGGTGAATTTGTACCGATTAAAACACTGTTAGGGAATGTGGAGGCAGATAGAAATAACTAAAGGCCAGTGAAGGAGAAGAGGAAGAGTGAAAACCTAGACTTCAACTTTAAAACATATTTTGAATAAAATTGATTCCCACAAAATATGGTTGTGTGTAACAGTATTCCGACTTAATTAAAATAGCATATGATTATCATGACACATTATGTAATCAATTAATCATGGAGTAAGTTACACAATATCATTGGCATCTATATATATATATATATATATATATACATATATATATACTTACATGGCATGAGAGCTGGTAATTGCCTAAGCTTCCATCAAATAATATGTCTACATAGATGTGGAAATAGATGAATGCTGCTCCAGCCAGTGAAAAGTAGTTTAGATATGGACTATTCCGCTTGACAATCCTATGATATATGAAGAGACTATAAATATTTTTGATTTAAAAATTTAATCACAAAATTAGCAATGACCAAAGGGATATCACAAAGAAAGAATCAGCCATTTTCTCATCAGATTATTTTCAATACCGTTTTATGGCCAAATTTTCATTCAGTATAGCTATATGGCTAACCATTTTACACTTTAACAGAATTCTTACATTTTACATTGCAAAATATTATAATTGAGATAATGTTGTCTGTCTGTCTGTCCATCTGTCCATCTATCTGTCCATCTGTCCATCCATCTGCCTGCCTGCCTGCCTACCTGCATGCCTGTGTGTCTGTCTGTCTCTCTATCTGCCTGTCTGTCTGTCTGTCCATCCATCCATCCATCAGTCCATCTGTCTGAGTGTAATCCCTATTCCTCCCTCATTTTTGAGAGTATCCTCCACAAACTTTCACAGAACATTGAGAGACCCAAGGAGGGTGTAAAGGGGACTTCATTTTTTTGCCATTTTTCGCAGAACTGTAACAATGATTAATGCAAGATTTTTCTTGGTGGAGACATCCCTTCCCTTAGTATGGAAAGTGTTCCACACCATGGGGAAAAAACCTATCACAGATATCAAAGGGAGAAAAGAATTTAAAGAATGCCAAAATAGTTTACCATTAAACTAGTACTAAATTAGCCACACAATAAGTTTCAGTTCAAATAAATTCACTCCAAACAACTTTGACTATGGTGAAAAGTGTGTAGCCGAATTGGAGGATCAGCTGGAGATATAGTATTCTCTGCCATCACCACACCCCCAACCCCACCCCACTTATACCCAACCTTGACATCAAAATTAAGTTATATAAAGAAGGGTAAAAAAAAAACAGAAAGGGAAAATAAACCCAAAATAATCGAATTTATAATTAATTTTTGTGTGTATGTGTGTGTTTGTCTTATTGTGTTCTTGTGTGTGTGTGTGTGTGTGTGTGTGTGTGTGTGTGTATGTGTGTGTGTGTGTGTGTGTGTGTGTGTGTGTGTGTGTGTGTGTGTGTGTGTGTGTGTGTGTGTGTGTGTGTGTGTGTGTGTGTGTGTGTGTGTGTGTTCAATTATATATTTAACTGATCATATATTCAATTTTGATTAGAATTTCCTTACATAGACTAAGTAAAATACTTTGGTTTAAACTTCATCACAAAGAAAAATTGCCCTGCCAGATCTTTAAGTTCTCTATACCGCATAGCAGATAAATGTATAAATGAGACATCTCCTACAGCAAGACATATCATCTCAAATCAAACACAACCTATACAAGTGAAATAACAAATATTACTTTGAAATAAAAACAGTAACTATGGATGATGTGTTAGCAAAAAGTGCAGAAACAAGAATTCTGTGACACTGTCTTACAAATTCCCTACTTCACTGATTCTTGTGAACTTAGAATTCTACACGATAGTTTGATAGCCTGTGTTGCAAAGTTCTTGTAAACTTAAATTAATTATTCTACATGAGCTGGCTACAAGCTAATTGAAGAGGTGACAGTCTTTCATCATCACATCTTACACATTATGTGAGAATGTGGAATCAGTGAAGTAGGGAATTTTTTAACACATGCTGTCGCAGAATTCCTGTTTCTGCACTTTTTGCTGACACATCATCCCTACTTACCATTCTTATTTCAAAGAAATATATTTTACTTTCACTTGTTTCCTTTAGTTTTTACACACTGTCAGATAAATGGGTACAGTACTGGATTGTCATCTTTTATACATCTGAGTGGCATCGACAAGTGCGCACTCTACCTGCACTTCTCCGGAGGGAGTGCATTCACCCAGTACAGTACTCAATTACTATTAATTAATTATCAGGAAGTAACAGTTATCTGGCTATAACAATTCTATGGTTAGCTTTAACAAATTTAACTACTAAATTTGACATACATTCAAGATTTGGAAGTGTAGCTCTGGTAATGACATTTATAGCCTCACACACAAACCGGTTTTTAATTGTGCATGTAGAATTGGAAGTGTCAAAATGGCAGTTTGAACTTAACACTGAAGCTATTATTCTGGGATATACTTCATTAGTTTCTTAGCATGGTAAAGCAAATGAATAGGCCATTTACCCAGTCCAAAGAAATAGTAAGCTGTTAGCAAAATTATCGCATGATTTGCTGTAGCCAGCTAGGCTCTAGCCCTGGAAATTATGAAAAGAAATTATAAGAAGAAAGATGGAGAACATTTGGTGATTTTGATGAGTCTACGCTAACTACTTTAGCCATTAATTTGGAGGACAGAAACTATCCTGGTAGTTTGTGTTGCAGCTTATATGGACTGCAGGTGAGTTTTATAGCCTATATTTGAGCCATAGCAGAGAAAGTGAAGCTTTTATGTTGTATTAGTCAAGGAGGCCACCATTTTTTTGGTGATCATCACTACTTAGGGAGTACTACCATACTCTCTCATAATAGATGCATGTAAGGACACTAACACAAACCGATAGGTAGATATATGTATGAATGAATAATGTTTGAAAAAATCCTCCAGGAAGACATGTCCTCCAGATAGAAGTGCCATACAGTAAGATATTTGATCCAATAAGACACATCCTCGAGAAAGAAGTGTCCTATAGTAAGTTATTTAATCCAGTAATACATGTCCACCAGGGAAACATGTACTCCCACAAGACATGTTCTTTATTAAGACACATCCTCCAGTAATACATATTCTCCTGTGAAATATGTCCTCCAGTAACACATCATCCCTGTAATGTTTATAGGTTGTCCAGAAAACATCCTCCTGTAGACATACCCTCCTCTAAGACATGTCCTTACGCAAGACATGCCTCCAGTAAGACATATCCTTGTGTAAAACCTATCCTCCCATAAAACATGTCCTCCAGTAACACTCATCCTCCCATAGGACATGATCTCCAGTAAGATATGTCCTCCCATGAGAACAGTTCTTCTGTAAGAGATGTCATCCCATAAGAATGTCATCACGTAAGACATGTCATCCATAAGACATATCCTCCGATAAGACAACTTTATGACCACATCCCACAGAAGGTGTGCCTAGTACATTGCAGTAGCAACATTTGAGACTTCAACGGTGATTGATGTAGGTGCTGAAGGATCGGGGTAAGCCAAAAGAGTAAGTGTCTGTACTGTCTCTTCGCTTTTTTATGAAGGCAGCCTGACATGTGGGTTTTCCAGATCCAAGGAGTGCTCTTACTTTTGAGGAGCTGGTACAGCGGGAGGAGAACTGCAGAGCTAATGCAGTGGCCGAGGACATCGAGGGTGGTGCACCAAATTTGCGCTTGATAGGATTGATGACTAGTCCATACTGAGACAAACTGGTAAAGAGAATCTGGAGGTGATGGACATTATCTTCTTGGATGTCAAGGATATCATCTATGTGGACAGAGACAAAGGAGAGTTCCAAGCAGATCTGATCTACATACATTTCTCCAGGGCTCAACTCAGCACAAACAGACTTTAGATCGGCCTATGTTCATTGTTGATGTAGAATTTGATGGCACTTGGAGAATTTGATGTAAAAATACTAACTAATAATCTATCACTGAGTATATCAATTCTAGAACGATAGTCTGTGTTGTCACTTTCAGTTGAATCCTTGCTAGCCTGCTTCCTAAAAAGCATTCTCAGATCCATGATGATTACCATTCATCAGTAATATGTTCCCATTATACAGAGTATAGCACATACAAATTCCTAAGCCTATTATGGTTTACTTTCTTACATAGTTATATCAATTAATATAAAGCTCAAACATTCACTGGGCCACAATGTTTTACTAATTCTGCTGAACTGACTCATAATTTAAGGTCCTAGGAAATTATTGTGTGACCATGTACTTGAATGCTTATTATTCATAATAAAATCTACCTGATGGGTGGTTTTTCGGGCTACTTTTGGCCTCCTGCAGTAATAATCACTTTCAGATTGCAGTGTATTATCTATTTTAGAGGGTTCTTTGTAGGGATTTTTTAATTGAAAGTAGACATCTCATTCTATTGCATACAATACAACCCCTGCAAAATTGGACTTACTTTTTTTAATATAGCTGCTCCATTTCTCTGCTTAAAATGACCATTTTTGGTAGTTTAACTTACCATACACATAAAGTCAAATTAATATAAACTAACAAAATCATACCACTTTCTGTTCCCCAAGATAAAACTCAATCTATGCACTCCCAGTGCTACCCGAAATAGACTATAACAAGACTGGAAATTTCCAGCCAAAACCCCAATCACCTATTTAATGTTTTGACTTAATCGACCAGGAACCTCAGCAGTGTTGGTCGGAGGAAGTTTCAAAACAAAAATAAGAACATGAACAAGATCAAGAACAAAATTCCTAAGAGAGTAATATTTTGGAGTAGTATTGCTAACCGACCAACAAACACTGCAAACCACATATAGTGGGATAGTATTAATATATTTCAATTTAAAAGAATAAATGGAAAAAGAACAAAAAAAAAAGTAGGTAGTGGAAATAAGAAAAATAAAGGGGGCAAAAGCCAAGTCCAGGATATGAACTGCCAAATTTAAGTTTGGGAAACTTGTGCCTTAATCAATTGGCTATGGTTACTTAGGGTATTTTTTTTAATATGGAAAAATTCTCATTTCTTTTTCTTTTTTTCTCACAAAACATTCCCCAAGATGAAACTTGATCTATGCACTCCCAGTGCTACCTCAAATGGACTATAAATTTTTTGTTGTGATTGGAACACCCATTTGGGAGGAATAGAATTACTTAAGGACAGACAGACACTTGTAAACTATGTTTAATAAGATTTTTTAATTTACATTAACACAAACACTGGACACTGCAGTACATTACATAAGCAAATTGACTGTTTACTTTACTGCCAATCTGAAGGGGGAGGGGAAGAGGGGGGGGGGGGGGGGAGATTCCCCCTCTTCTCCCCCACCCCTCCTAGATAAAACTCAGCATGGATCATGATTTGCATCTGTTTCTAAACTCATGGAATAATACCATTCTAATATTTTGAAACTTACTTTTATTTGTGGAAAACACAGTTGAAACTTGAAGTACAATTTCATTACTACACAAAATGAGTGAAAATTTGTTAACTTAATTTTTTTTTTAATAGTTTTATGATACCGAATAAGTCAAGAACAATTTTCTATCCATTTCAATAATTGGACATTATCAATTAATAGCGAAAAACCTGTACTATGTTTCATGTATTAGCTATATAGAAGAGGATGGTGGAGATTGAGAACAATTGAAATAAAAAGAAACAAAGGATAATAGCAATGGAAAAAATAAAGGGGCAAAAATCCTAGTCCAGAACACAAACCTCCAACTTTAAACTTTGGAGACATCAACCTTATTCAATTAGCCATTGTTTCTTAGGGAGGTTTTTTTTTTTTTTTTTGTATTATGAAGAATTTTAGTTCCATTTTTCTTTTCTTATAGCACATTCCCCAAGACAAAACTTAATCTATGCAATCCCAGTGCTACCCTAAAGAGACCGTAAAAATTTTGTGGTAACTGGAATTTCTGTTTGGAAGGAAAAGTATTATTTACAGATAGACACCTGCAAACTCTATATATAGTGGGATAATGGAATAATTGATGAAATGAAGATATGTGAAATGCATTTGGATAGTTAGTGGAGGAAATAGCATGAACACAGGGGAAGGGAGAGGCATACCATACACATAGAGATATAATATGTGGAGGGAACTAAACCAACAAGTAATCATAAAATAACAGCCTAAAAATAATTAAAATTACTTGAAAATAAACATGAGTTTTCAAGTTAAAAAATTGAAGGAAGAAAAACACAGTACCTGTATCTATTATACTGATAAAATCTATAAGTTTATAAGAAGTCTTATTTCTTAGTCCACTATGTTCTGACTAATATGCATGGAGAAATGATGGACTACCAAAAACCTTTAAATGGTTTGAAATTATTTCTAATTATAATAGTAAGAGAAGTGTAAGACCCATATTCTACTATATAAAAAAGAAAAAAAGGAATAGAAGCTATAAAAAAATTAATATTTTTTTTCATAAAACAAGACTGGAAATTTCCAGTTAATAACCCACTCACTTATGGTTTAATGTTTTCACTTAAATATGGCTTAATCGTTGATAAAAAAAAAATTTTAAATAAAAAAAAGGAAAAAAAAAATCTCAACAATGACCAGGAGTTGAACTGGGTACCTTAGCACTGATGGTCGGAGGAAGTTTCATAAGAACAACAAATGCCCAAGAATTCAGCGAACTTGTTAAAGTTCAGGGGTAAAAACATAATATATTAAGTATTATTATGCTTCATCAAACTTGAAACTGTGCATGGCATATACAACAAGAAGACTCACTACACTTAACAGCATATTAGCTGAGATATCAGGCAGAAGGAGATGACAAAATCTTCTCATTAAGCTGGCCAAATAACAACATAAAATTTATCTTTAAGGATAGTAATTATTATCAGAGATATAAATAAATATTGGTTTCAATGAAAGATGATGACACATACCTAAAAAAATGAATCTGTCATGCTAGTATACATACTTAAACCTTTAGGGATATATATGTATATGTATATATAATTTGTGATAGAGATTTACAGTTCTAGTAAATTTAGCTTGATTATTAGTTCACATATTATTCTCTATTTCATGTGTAACTCTTGATAAACTGGTGTGGATGTCGTATTCAAGTATGTTCTCATGGAATGAATTGTGAGCTTACATGAACAATTCCAATGCACATACATACTTTCTATTCCTGAAGATTATGTTGAAGAGAAGGCAGATAACCCAAAATATAATGGCAGCAGTGTTCAAGACAAGGATTATAATGGCCACATATAATGGTAGTGGTCTGATTACTGCTTGGGGCAAGTCGTCAGGTGGTGCTGCACCTGGACATAGAATATTGACAGGCAGTAAATGCACCATACCTGTTTATTTCCATTACATAGATGTAGACACAATACATCTATGAAACTAACAAATTGGATAAGAGGAATTTATTATTCATGATTAGTCATGTTACTATTATTTAAGGAATTGTAGAAGCAACATCAATATATAGATACAAGGACAATATATCATCACATGAATGCATACTGTAATAGTAACCAGTATATAAAGATCTGAGTTATAAACCAAAAAAATTACTGATGCATAAGCATATTATTTTAGGATTCAACATTTGGTGAACCTAAAATATCTCTCTGATGCACTATCCAACATGCAACACTCACACACGCACACTCCAAGTCTGAACATCTATTGCATATATTTTGTAGTTGAATTTCAATAATGTTATTTCTAAGCCTGACTTAACTCTTGATAAATTGGTGTGGATGTCGTATTCAGGTATGAACTCATGGAATGAATTGTGAGCTTACATGAACAATTCCAATGCATGTACATACTTTCTATTCCTGAAGATTATATTGAAGAGAAGGCAGATAACCCAAAATATAACAGCAGCAGTTTTCAAGACAAGGATTATAATGGCCACATATAATGGTAGTGGTCTGATTACTGCTTGGGGCAAGTCATCAGGTGGTGCTAGACCTGGACATAGAATATTGACAGGCAGTAAATGCACCATACCTGTTTCCATTACATAGATGCAGAAACACTACATATATGCATAAAAATCTGAGTTATAAACCCAAACAAACTATTAATGCATATTGTGGGTTCAACATTTGGTAAACCTAAAAATATCTCTATTATGCACTATCCAATAGGCAGCACTCACACACACATTCCAAGTTGTAACATCTATTACATATATTTATATATTGAATTTTAATAATGTTGCTTCTAAACTTGAATTTATAAATTAATAGAATCTTATCTGGATTAATGCTTAAATCTTCATAAATATTTCAAAGAAATTATTCTATACTAAGTTTAACTAAATTATCAGTATAATGGTGTAGTTTTTGGCAACGTAGTCCAATAATCTGATATGCTTTTTTTTATTTACAGTTAGTCTTATTTTAATGGCCATACCTCCAAATATAGTGGTCTCATTCTCACCATCAACCAAGTTGAACGTGAAGGTACTGTTACTTGTAATAACACTAATCCTTTCAATGAGTTCACAGCTGAATACACCTGATAATTTTAAATAATAATTAATATATTTCACATGCTACATTGAACATGGAGCAACACAATATGTAATTTCAATTGAATCTTTAAAAGAAAATTCAAATATTAAAAAATCCTTAAAAAAATTCAAATATTAGAAATGTTAGTGGTCACATCATTTCACCTGAAATATCATATTTATTAGAGAAAGAAAATTTCAACATGCAGCAGTTTAAATTTCAGCATACATGAATTATATTCAATCTTCAGAAAATTATGTAGAATTATTATAAAATTATGAATTCCATTACCTTCACATTTCTGTTGAAATATTCCCATTTCATGTTGCTCCCTCTCTCCCATTGTGTTGAAGGCAATTTCACCCTGAAATGAAAGCCACAATGAGAATTACTCAATAAACTAAACAAAATGTTAATGTTTTAATTGATTAATCCACTTTAAATTCAAGTAAAATTTATAGTTATCCATAAAACTCAAGATAAGATCAACATATTCGTATTTAACATATTATATAGCTGGTTTATAGCTCACTAGAAAAATAGAGCCGACGTTCAATGAAAAATGTATCAAAAAACTACAACTGAAGATTGGACCAAAAATATTGAGAAATTAATGAAACCGCCCACTTCAGAGAATGATCTTTGACTTCCCTTCCCTCTCATGCAAACCATTTCATTCTTTTTATTGCAGTTTTGACTCTGTTGCTACAAAATTAAATTAATATATGTACACGAACCATGTGTGCACGCACACACACACACACACACACACACACACACACACACACACACACACACACACACACACACACACACACACACACACACACACACACACACACACACACACACACACACACACACACACACACACACACACACACACACACACACACACACACACACACACACACACACACACCACCACCACCACCACCACTACCACCACCACCACACACTATTATATTATTACATACTTATCCTAAAGTATTCTTTTCACTAACTCCCTGTGTACCTTTGTAACTGTCAAGAAAAACTTTTGAACTGTGGGTCCTAGGACAGCAAAAGAACTTCACTCTGCTCCCAACATGGTCCTAGGGGTGTGGAAAGCCTTAGAAATTTTTTAAGATGTCCAACTGAAAAGTTAGAAAGAAACTAAGGCCTTTTATTTTAGCACATTGTGTCCCTGAAGCAGGTAAAAGTTAGTAACACACTGTCACAGAATTCTTGTTTCTGCACTTTTTGCTGACACATCATCCCTATTTACCATTTTTATTTCAAAGAAATGTTTTTTTTTATTTTTATTTTTATCACAAGTAGCTTTGAGAAAGCTGCAATTAGGAGCGGTGTAGCTTGACCTACCACAGTGGTAGCAAGGCTTTTCCTGAGGTAGGCGTGGGACTTCACCAAAATGAGGGTATGAGGAGGGAGGAGTTTTAAACTTCTTCCAGGACTTCATTAACATTATTTCCTCCTCCCTGCATTGATTTAATGTTGCAGTTCCCAGCCTCCATGGACCTACTGTATCACAAGCTTCAGCGAAGGTAGATTTGAGCAACTGTGGATTCTAAATGCATTTTGGGTGGGATTTTTGCAAATGATAGTCAAATCACATGTGATTTGAATTATGAGCTAGATGCCAGGGGTGTTTACATTAGGGTGTTCTATAAAGTTCTAGCTGAAAATTAGAGCTATTGGCCTGTTACAATACAAGACATAACTAATATTTCAGAAGATTCCACTCACACCTACTGTAAAGAGAGGGGGTTGAGGTGGGGAATTGCACCTCCCTCTCTCTCTCTCTCTTCCAGGGATCAGCCTCTACATCAAGATTATTTTAAACTTGTATCCAAGTAGAAGAGAGAATTAATTAGTAATAAGTATATTGCTTCTCTCCTTGCAGTGAAAAGAAGAAAAAAAACGACAGTAAGAGAAGGTACAACAAATAGGAAAATCACATATAATGCAGATAATGGTCAGAATTATTATTAACTAGAGAAGTACCCACTAAGCATAGGGAGAGAGGAGAGGTATGGGAGGCATTGCCACATTTCTGAAGTTATATTATGATGCATCTCTAGTAGTGTCCTTCTTAACTTCCTGGTCATTTGTAAACACAACTTCCTCTAGAAATGTCCTTTTGCATTGGATCAGATTACACCTGAAATGTATAATTACAGTGGCACACAGGTCGAACAACACTTTGAATGGTTAGGGGAGGGGGTGTTTGAATCCACATATTTTTGTCAAGAATGGATTTATAACAAACTGTTTACTGTATGGAAGCTCAAAGTTTGTTGTTACACCTAAATGGGTGGTTAATCATGAATAGAAAAGTTTATTTAATGGAACTACGCCTTAGCCCTAACCACAGTCTCCCTAAACAGGGCTAGTGGTCCTGTGAGCAACCCTTGAAATTTCAGGATGATAGGTCCAGCTAGGCATCAGGGAGGAGATAGCAAATATGCATACAGACAGACATACAGATAAATTGCAAATTAAATAAGATAACTTGAAAAAATTGAAGGAGTCATAAAATGGCCTTGAAATGATTACCTTGGCCAGGTACCTAGTCCTTCAGCTGTCATAGGATATAGTCGATCAGCATAATGCAGAGGTGAAGAGATACACTTTAGCACTCATAGTCTGAGATATCATGAAGAGTTATCTTCAGAAATATATTTTTGCCAAGAATGTATGATCTCTGTGTTTTTATTTAACAATTCCAATAGCATCTGTAAATTTTGGATTTTCATATCTACATGGAAATATGGATTATCTTTATCAAATATTGCTGTAATAGCAATGTTGAATTAGCTTAATAAGCATTTTCACTATGCTCAGTTAGAATCACTGGGATTCTTTTTCAAAAATAATATATATAGTGTTGTTTATTTGTTATTTGTTTTGTTTGTTTTTTTTCCAAAATATGTTGCATTCCAATTCAAATAGTTATTTTAGCATATTTTCCATTTCATTTTAAGACATTCTGTGCATACTATATGTTTGTGTGTATGGGTAAAAATGGCATTCATAACAGCAACAAAAAAAATAATAAAAAAGGTGTTCTTATGAGTAGTGATAATTGCAATATTTTCTGCCTTACGCTCATTCAGAACTACCATGAAGGATTGGGCTTTACAGTGGCCAGATATATTCAAAGTGACTGTAGCAAAGCTGTAGACAGACAACCAGGCAGAGAGAGGTGCAGAGTTGCACTGTTCATGCCCATCCAGTTAGTGATTGATCTTTAAGTGACTGTAGCAGTTACTGTATGCAATGAATGAAGTTGATTGATTTCTCTAGGTCATCCAGCTTTTCTCGGGTTTTTCTACCTGAATTATTGCTACAACAATCCTGTGGTGCACACCTTCATACAGCTGCTCAGTGGAGAGACTGGCCACACCCCTACAAACACCACATGAAATCTATGCCCTTCTACAGTGGTCCCAATGGTAAGCAACATCTCCCCCCCCCCCATCCCCCCTCCTCAAGTTGTATGTGTGTCATCCATCTCACTAGAATTACTCAGTCACCCTAGGATTATAAATTAAGTGTTACTGATATACAGTTATTCTTGTTTGTTTTTTTCTTTATACCATCATAGCTATATTTTCATCCAGGAAAAGGGAGAACAACTACCCATTATTATTATTATTTTTTTTATCCTTGCACGAATGTCTAAAAGCATGTTAACATTTTGGTACCTCAAATTGTAAGATCGAGATAAAGATTATTTTACTTGCCTAACTCATGACTTCACTGAGGGGCAAGGTAAACACTCTAGAATTTCTCTTTCACTCAACTCCCTTTCCCTCCACCCCCTCCCCCAGAATTTTAAATTTGATATTTGCCTGTAATGTGGGACCAATTATATCATATATTTTTTTTAACTCTTTTCTTTTCTTAATTTCTGCCAGGAACCAACTAGAATTCATCTGAGAGTGTCTACATATGGTACAATTCTGTTTAAACATGCATAGTCACAGTGAGGCTGACTCCCAAGGAGAGCCCCTGGACTTCATAAATAGCTCAAAATTTGCAACTAGCCAGCCATAGACAGAGTAGGAGCGAAGTCTGAAGCCAAGCCAATATCAAAGATTCCATGGGGACTGACCTTGGACCCCTGAATTAGTACTTCAATAGTTCTAAGGAAAAAAGGTAACCCAGTGTTGCCCTGTAATCTTCTCACTGCCACCACTACCGACTGTATTTAGTACAGATGTTTCAAGCTAGTTTGTTAGGAAGTGGAGCCAGTAGATTTAGAGTCAAATTGCCAAGTTGACCAAGAAATATGAAGGTTCCTCCCCCACCCAGAAAATGTCTCTCTTTTGAATCTGCAACTATGGTAGACCTAACTTGATTATTATTATTTCTTTAGCCATAACTCCCATCCACCTTTAGAGTGACTATCTGCTGAAGTTTCACTCCAAACCATCAGCTACCCAAATTGTCAAGATCAAACCTGTTTATGAACACCTGGTACTTTTATCTTTTCCCCCTAAACTATTTAAGTACTAATTCAGGGGTTCAAGTTGGTCCCCAAGGAACTTCCTTTCATGGTGGAGGAAAATTATATATATATACATATATTAACTATACAAGCTATTTATCTGCTCTGTTTCTCGACAAGAACAACAAATTTTCCTCATGTTAATAGAGGTTTTAAAATTTTTTTTTTATCCCTTCTCTCTGCTAGGTTTAGAATATGGCATATCAACTATGAACAATATATATGGGGGGTAAAGTTCATGTAACTACAGAGCATGTGATCTCTATAAATTAGAGTTACAGTATTTGTAAAGTACAGATTGTCTAAACAAAACAAAAAAGAGTGGAGATAAAAATATGTCACAAAATTGTGGTTATCTTATTGAGTTTATCCTAAAGTTATATCCCATACATGTGCACATGTAGCTATTGGTAACATTGAATCAACAGTAGTCAATTTAGCATTTGGCTGGGTGAATATCATTAGAGACTTCTCCATTGAGGTCAAATATTTTCTTTCCTTCTGGGTCTTGGTAGAGGTACACCATCTAAACAACAACAACAAAAAACCCTTCAAGCTAGAGGCACCAATTATCCATATTTAAGAAATTTTAACAGGAAGAAAGTTGTGCATGTTCACAGAATAAGAGAGAACTTTGCAAGCAGATATGGTAGTTATTCTATCCTGATGAACAATCTTCATAGATTCGCTTAATTATCATGAAATAATATATAACTCACCTTTGGCAAAAATAACAATAACAAGACAGCAGTAGCAAACAGCAATGATGTAGAAATATTTAAACTTTCTTTCACGATAAATTGTATAAAATTCTCTCCATCACTAATAATCTCATAAGAAATGCGAATCAGCTGCAATATGGCAGTTGTGACGATAGCTGTAGCCAATTCTTTAGATTCATTTACAACTCTATATTTTAATTTACAACTGAAGATGGCTAGGATCACACCTGGTATCAAAAGCAAGAAGAGATAGATTTTCTCAAATAAATTAATACCAAAGAATGTGCTGGGGGAATCACAAATTTCAATGCAGTATACGGCCTCAACTCCATCCACCTATAATTAAAAAATATAACATGTCAAATAAAGACCAACAATTTTAAATGTTTATTCAAATCCCATTCGATTTGAATATTACTTTTCAAAAATCCCACCAAAAATGCATTTAGAATCCACAGTTTCTCAAATTCACAGATAATTTTGGGGTTAAACTCTCTCTTTGCTAAGATTGATTTCAAAATTACTCACTGAAGTTAAGCACTGTTAGGCCTGCTCAGTACTTGGATTTGTGACCACCTGGGGACAGCAGATCTTGTAGGTGGTTTCCCTTTTTCTCGTTATTTTTCCCCCACCCTCTGTTCTCTCTTCTTACTTTACCGAAAAGGGCGAGATTTGACCTGCTAAATTTGAAATTTCACAAGTCCTCACAAATTAAAGCCTACTCTTGATGTAGTTATTTGCTGATGAATATGTAATGGCATCAATGATTGTGAATGCACAATTAATAAAATATTGACCTACAAATCTCATGGAGTTATATTAATCTTTAAATTTCACTATCTACAAGTAACCTGATTACTTCCCTATTATATACAACATAGAAACACATCTGTGTAGCTTTCCCTTCTACACCATTCAAGTGGTCAACTACAAGTGTCAACACAATACTGATTAGATATCTATTGCATGCCACTAATTTTATCAAATGATATATATAGGTTAGCAGCAGGTATATTACATTGTAGTATAATTTTAAAATTAATTATATTAAATATTCAAACAGTTCTATAAGCCACACCCACACAGAGGTTCTTTATAATTATGTTCTGAACACAGCAGTAGCTTCAGAGATGAGTTATTTTCATTGCACTTGTTTGGATTTAAATAATCATTAATTTCCACACTAAAAAAATTAAATAAATATAACTAATGAATGCAGTAACATAGCTGCCAACTTTTCAAAATGGAATGTAGAGACACACCACACACTCATTAAAAACCACACCCACTATTCCTAATTATATGTCTCCCTAGTGGGGAAAAGTGTTAAAATAACAGCAGAAAATGAAATATAGAGGATTTTTTTATCTGAATGACATCACATCCTGTTGAACACTGCGCCATATGACAAATCTATAATTAACACTACCCTAGCTTGCTTATTGTTTTCATTGTTTAGTACTTAACTGTGTTCTTAGTTGTATAAAACCAATTTCTTATAAAAGTTTTTGTCTTTACATATCAATTTATACAACTAAGTTGGTAGCTAATGGAAAGATTTCTAAGACCCAATCACTGAACACAGATCCAAACCAAATGCTAGTACTGCTGCCTCAAAAGAATTGTTTCATTGGCTCCCAGAGGTTTAAAAACTTTTTTGCTGTACTCCCTCAGTATCTTGACAAGCTAAGTGTTCTCACCACGAAAATATTTTGTATATATTGAAGAGTGTGCTGCGTATGATCAAGCTATCACAGTACTCAAGGAACTTTATGTGAAGCCCAGTAATGAAGTGTTTGCTCGCCACATTCTTGCTACACGAACTAAGCAGGCAGGAGAAATCCTTAATGAATACCTCAAGTTTTGAAGACCTTAAGTAAGGACTGTAGTTATAAAGCTGTTACAGATTAGCCAAATAGGGATAATGCTATAAGGGATGCTTTCATAATAGGTCTACAGTCTAGTGACATATACCAGAGACTCTTAGAAATAAGATCTTAGATCTTGCAATGATGTTTGATCAAACTAGAGCTCTGGAGTCTGCCTGGAAGAATTCTGGCTCCTATGCCTTCCCTGCTCCTCCAGTAGGAGCTGCTATACCTCTCAGTGCTCCTCCAGACTCTGAAAATCTTCTGAATATGGGATCCTAGGCAGCAACCAGACATTCTCATTCCCAAGGAATAAAACGTTATTTTTGTGGCTTCCATAAACACCCACAGATTAAGTTTCCAGCTAGAGAAGCGACCTGTAACAAGTGTCAACATGGAGGACATTTTGCAAAAGTCTGTGGATCTAGCCCCCACCCTCGCACTAACTCCCTACCTATTCACAGTGGAACATCAGCAGCCATGGGGTTATCTGCTATAGCTTCACTAACAGCAGTCACAAATGCCCAGTCCTTGGCTAATTCTACATCCTGTGTAAAGATTAATGGACATCAAGCACGTGCACTTATGGACAGTGGAAGTTCTGAGAGCTTCATCAACCCTCAACTTGTGGAACTCTGTCGTCTACCAGTTTATCCATCTTGTGGAACTGTTTCTCTTGTGTCAGCTTCCCAATTCTCCCAGATATAAGAGTATTGCAAAGTTAATCTCTAATGGGTCATCAGTATAACAATGTTTGTCTTTATGCACTCCCATCTCTTTGTGCTGACCACATCTTGGGTCTGATTTTCAAACTCAGCATCAAAGTGTAAGTTAAGTATGGTGGAAAGGAAGCACCCCTAAACCTAGTGTACAGGCTGAGCTCACTGAATGTGAAACCACCGGAGCTCTTTGCAAATCTTACGGCAGATTGCCATCCGATAGCAAGTAAATCATGCCAATATAACTTCACAGACAGGAAGTTTATTGGAAAGGAAACAAAGATATTTTTAAAAGAGGGAATTATTGAAAAAAAAGCAATTCTCCATGGAGAGCTCAGGTGGTGGTTGTCAAAGATGCACATGTCCAGGGTAAGAAAAGCTTGGCTACTAACTACTCTCAAACAATCAACAGATTCACCGTCCTTGACATATACCCATTACCTCGAATTGATGAAACTGTGAACAAAATTTCTCAATTTCGTGTCTACAGTACTATTGATCTCCAAAGTGCCTATCATTGTGTTCCAATCACTTTTGAGGTTGCAGGTAGGCTCTACCAGTTTACAAGAGTGCCTTTTGGAGTCACTAACGGTGTGGCTTGTTTTCAAAGAAAGATGGATGAGCTTATTTTCAAGGAGGAGTTGAAAGGTACTTTTGCCTACCTGAATGATGTCACAATATGCGGTATGACATAAGAGGAACATGATGACAATCTGAAGGCTTTCCTTGAAGCTGCAAAATGGTGCAATATAACATATAGCCCTGAAAATATGTAAGTTCACTTACTTCATATACTTGGATGCTTGGTCAGGGATGGTGAGATTTGGCCAGATCCAGAGAGACTGTCCCCTCTTCAAGAATTACCAGTCCTTCTAATATGAAAGCACACAAATGCTTATTGGGCTTCTTTTTATGCTATTCAAATGGGATACCGGGTTACTCTGAGTTGATCCGACCTGTGGTCTCAACAAGGGTATTTTCATATACTCAAGAAGCTAAAGATGCTTCTGACAGTCTAAAGAAAACCATTGAAGAATCAGTTGTGTGCAGTATTGATTAGTCAGTAAAGTTTGAAATGGAAACTGATGCATCAGACTTTGCAATAGCGGCAACCCTGAATCAAGCCTCTCTTCCTGTCACAATCTTTTCTCGCACTCTACAGGGTCCAGAGGTACATCATTCATCAGTGGAAAGGAAGCCCAATCCATTATTAAGACTTTTCATCATTGGAAGCATTACTTAACTGGTAAACACTTCTCAATCAAAACCGATCAGAGATCTGTTGCATATATGTTCGATACAAAGCAGACAGGCAAAATAAAGAATGATAAGATCATGCAATGGGGGATGGAACTTTTGTGCTATAGTTTTGATATTGTATATTAGCCAGGGATAGAGAATGTTCCTCCTGACACATTGTCACTAGGATACTGTAATGCTATGAATAGTAAAAATGGAAGTTTTACTGGACTGCACTGGGCCCTTTGTCACCTAGGCGTAACATGAATGTATCACTTCATAAAGTCCCGAACCTTGCCTTATTCAATGAAAAATGTCAAAAGTGCAACCAGATCATGCAGCATTTGTGCTGAATGCAAGCCCTGGTTTCATTAACCTGATCAAGCTCATCTAATCAAAGCTATTCAACCATTTGAGGAATTAAAATATTGATTTCAAAGGTCCACTTCCAACTAATAACAGGAAGCAATACTTTTTTTGATGGTGATAGATGAGTATTCAAAGTTTCCCATCATAATCCCATGTGCTAACATGACAGCTACAACCATAATGAAAAGCTTTTTTACTCTATTCTCCAAGTTTGGCAGGCCGAGCCTATGTATTACTCTTGCTCTTAAAACTAAAGGACTCCTGTCATCGTGTTAGCAAGATGTTCTCCCCGATGTTCTACACTCTATTCGGCCATTGCTCTGCACTTCTACAAATGCTATTCCACATGAGTTGATGTTCAGCTATGTACCAAGGACCACAGTTGGTAGTTCCATCTTGACTTGGCTGATGACACCATGTACCATTCTCCAAAAGTGGCATGTCCGAGTTCATAAGTCTGAGCCCCTGGTAGATGAAGTAAAGCTCCTTGAAGCTAACCCACAGTATGCCTATGTATGCATCCGACAGTGTCTCTCAGGCACATAGCCCCTCATGGAGAAGTATTGGATATCGGTGCCACAGTCATCCCCTGAAGTCAAAGAAGTAATAACTACACCTGTACAGGGGACAGTACTGGAGGCACTCACTGATACTTCTGCAATAGATGACCCCTCTATGTCTTCATGACCCACAACAGCTGAATCCCCTACTCTACGCTGTTCGAAGCAGCACCACTCCCCCTCCTCCACCAGAATGTTTGATGTTGTGAACACTTTTCACACATGGGGTGAATGATGTGAATGACATCACATTCTGTTGAACACTAGGCCACATGACAATCTATAATTAATGCTCACCTAGCTTGCTTATTCTTTTCATTGTTTAGTACTTACCTGCATTCTTAGTTGTATAGAACCTATATCTAGTAAAAGGTTTCATCTCTTACATATCAGTTTAAAAAAACATAAATAAAATTAAGAAAGAAATCAAATCGAATTAACAAAGTAATTATTAAAAATTTAAATTAAATGCAAAAATTTGAAAGAATAATAATAATGAAAATGCATGTAGCTAGCAAGAATGTGGTAATTGAATAGGAAATATTAATTCAAATTGCGTGCAATTTAATTATTGATTTGCAAAAATCCCACAAAAATGCATTTATAGTCCACAGTTGTTCAAATCAGTAGACAATTTTATGAATAAACTCTCTTCTTTTTCAATTGATTTTATTAAAATTTCTCAACTCTCGACAAATTTATGACTACTCTTGATAAAATATAAGGAACAAAGAATTGACCCTAAAAATTAAAAGGTGGAGGGAAAGGTGGAACCTATCACTTCACAAGCCCTAGCTTAAGCATAGAAAAGTACCATAACTTTCCACTTCTATTTTTCACCTATCCCTTTATCATTTATGATACTACAGAGACAGAGGAAGATAATTTGGAGTATGGAGGCAAGATTGACAAGGAGAGGGGGGGGGGGGATGGGAAGGGAAAGAGTAAAGGAATTGTGTGAATCAGTACATGGAAAGACACCGTCTTAAATTAATGAGGCTAGTGATATTTATATGTATATATGTGTATGATAACCTGCCAAATAGCTGAAAGGGTATGGTTGAAAATTGGCAAATATGATCTACAGGTAAGGGAATGTAACATGGACTATGTCCAATTTGTCCACAACCCATTGTTCAAGTGGAGTAACTAAAAGAAGCCAAAAAAGGGTTCTTTGAAGTCCACCATTTTATTTTTATCAAAGGGAATGCATAGACGTCCAAACGATCCCACTTCAAAGAGATGTTAATGCATTTTAAAATTCAAAGAAAATTAATTCACTCCAGACAATTCTGACTGCAACATTAAAAAAATAAAGGAAAGAAGAAAAAAAACTTTGGGAGAGCAGATGGAGATACAGAACTGCAACCACACCCCACTCCACCCCGCCTATCACTAAATGCAGCCAAAAATATTTTAAGCAGTTATGAGTGCAGAACACATGGGATTGGTTGGTGGTCATTTTGCTCATATAAGATGGCTTCTCACCTAAAACAGTCATTTACATGGCCAGATCTGGAAAGGGATGTGAGGGAGTTTTGTGTAACATGTCCAGAGTGCCAGAAAGCGGGTAGACACTTGTTACCTAGAGCCCCCATGATTGAGACACCTATCATATCAGTGACCTACCATTGTATGTCCTTTGATATAGTGGGACCACTTAAATGTACTAAGTGGGGGCATTGTCACATACCAACAGCAATGTGCATGGGAACCCGTTACCCTTATTTTGTGCCCTCAAAGAGGGTAGATGCCCTATCAGTTGCCGATGGGTTGATGGAAATCTTATCACACACTGGTATACCAGTTGAAGATACTGACTGATCAAGGTGCAATATTTGTGGGTAAGGTGTGAAGTGAGTGATGCAGACTTCTTATCATCAAGCATATCACCACAGCAGCATATCATCCATAAAGCAAAAGTGCTTTGGAGAGGTCACATGGTTGCCTTAAAGGGTATGCTCCGGAAATAAAAGGGCAGACTAGAGCAGTGGGATCTCTTACTTATATATTGCCTGCTTGCATGATCCATTCCTCATGCTGCATCTTGGTTTTCGCCTTTTGAGCTTGCTCATGGCAGACCACCACAGGAGCCCCTGGAAATGATTAAAAAAAGGGTGGGTCAATGGAGAAATGATATCTTTAAGTGCAATATAGTAGGTTAGCGACCTTCATGAAACACTAACCAAGCTGCATGAGATTGCATGCAGGAAAGAAGCTAAATAAAGACTATACTCAAGGGGAAATATGAGAGGGCAGTCTTTAGGGAATATAAGCCTGGTGAGATGGTTTTATTACAAACCCCAGTGTTAACAGGCAGAGTGATAGTAAGTACCTTATGAGGTGTCAAAGAGGATAAGTGACAGTACTTATCAGTTATATGTTCCTGAGTAAAGATCATAGAGAGTTGTAGCAAATGTAAATATACCAAAATCTTGAATGTTCATTCAACTAGCCTATTCAGTGTAGTTGTGGGTCAGGACAGTGAAGAATTTGACCATCCTACAGGTAGAGTGAATTTAGGTGAGGAAAAGAAGAATTAAGAATAAAGGAGGTAGTTGCAGGCCATGTTAAAGAAGTATAAATGGATAGTAGAATCTGGTAGTTTAGGGAAGGCTCCAGAATATGCCCATGTCATTGCAACTGGTGAATCCACACCTGTGCGTTCTCATCCTTATAGGATAGTACTTCGTTGGTAGGAAAAGTTGAAGGAAAGAGTCATGAAATTGTTGAAGCCGGGCATCATTGAACCATCCCAAAGCCCTCTAATGGTTCCAGTATGCAAACCTAATGGATCAATCCACTGTGCATTGATTAGCAGAGGCTAAATTAAGTCACCATGGAAAACTTTTATGAAATGCCACAGATCAGTGACTTGCTAGATGAGGTAGTGGAGGCATGCTGGCTTTCTAAACCTAATCTATCCAGGGGTTTTAACAAATTCCTATATACCAGGATAGCATCGCTAAGACAGCTTTTGCTCACCTTGGGGAAAGTTTGCATTCACTTGCATATCTTTGGGTTGATAAATGCTCCAGCTACTTCCCAGAGATACATAGCTGTGGCACCTAAGGAGCAGTTGGGTTTCTGTAGTAGGTACACATATGATGCAACTGTTTACTCTACCACATTTGAACAGCATTTGGAGCATTAGATGCTGTGCTCAGTATCTTGAAAGCAGCTGGCCTGACAACAAGCCAGTAAAGTGTGTCTGGAAAGCAAGATTCCTAGAGTACCTGTTCATGAAATAGGCTTGGGGAAAGTGGGAGTACCAGAGGCTAGAGTAAATGCATTTAAGGATTTTAAGAGGCTGGTTAGGAAACGGAATCTCTGGGTATTTCTGGGAATTGATGGTTATTACTGTAGGTTTATCCCAACCTATGCTAGGTTGGTGAGCCCCTTAAATAAAGCCCTATGTAAGGAGGCTCCCAACCTGATCGTGTGGGATGTTAGACTAATTGACTGTTTTAATCATCTAATTTCTGTTCTGTGCTCAAGTGTATAATGGCTACCTATGATGACTTCTTCATACTACACACCAATGCCTCCTTCCAAGGAGTGGGTGCAGTATTGTCTGTGGTTTGGGTTGATGTGGAGTGATCAGTGGGATACTATTCCAATGCATTCATGCAAACCGAGAAGAATAACGCAGCCACTGAAATTGAGTGTCTGGCTATTATAAAAGTGGTGAACCACATTGCCATCCACCTGTTTGAATGATCTTTTACCATCGTCACTGAATATAAAGATTCAAAGTCTCTTCAGTTGTCTGGAAAGCTAATTCCATGTCTCTTCAGATGGGCATTGGAAATATTGACTCATAACTTCAAGGAGAAGTACAGATGAGCATCGATCCATCAAAATGCCAGTTGTTTATCGCAGCAAGCATGGCACGTCAACCAACAAATCTTGGAGAGTTCCAGTGAGAAGACTTCATTTCTCAACTTAAAAGAGGTGGGAGATAATGAGGGTCACTCAACATGATTTTGAGAGTCCCTCAACATGTATCATTAACTAGAACACACCTGCCATTGATCATTAATTATATGTTCATTTCGATGTAGTGGGTCTGAAAACATGATCTGATTAACCAGAACACACCTATCATGTTAATTATATGCACATGAAATCATAATTATATAGTCATATGCAGGTCTCTGGTGTATCTGTATATTTGGACTCATGTGTGTGTATTATAGATATATGATGTCACAGTTTCAATCTGGGAGGATATATCAGTCCTCCTTGTCAGTTTTGTTTTAATCTTATCTTATCATTGATTATATCCTCTGTGAGCTAAGATTAAAATGCCTAAATTTCTCTGGTGGATCGTAGTGAGGGAATAGTCATAGGGGCATTACTCTGATGGCAGCATCTACCATTAACATGAGGGAGAGTGGCAAAAATCAGTCTAAGCTATTCAGTAAAGGCAGCCTTTCACATTGGTCATGTTAGACACACTAGTCAACTTATAAGAATAAATAGTGCACAAATTTAATTTATGACTAGATAGCTAAAACTATAGTTTTAAAAGTTTGTGTGCAAAATACCCTAACTAATTAACTTAATTCACAGCTACTTGCTAACTGCAACTCAGAATTAGCCCTAGACCATATCTATATCATGGATGCAGTTTCTTTTTGATTATTATTATTATTATTTTTGGGGGGGGGGGGGGGGGGGGGGCCATATATGACAGATGCCTTGGTGGGCAAAAAACTTTATCGATGGTTATAGATGGTTATGAGTTATTCTGCTGCAGTCAGCTCAGGCAGGTATTAGCTACTCATCGTAATCATTTTCTACAGAACTCAATGAATAACTATACTTCTTTCCCACCAGACAAGGAGGACTGATATATCCTCCCAGATTGAAACCGTGACATCATAATCTATAATACACACACGAGTCCAGATATATAGATACACCATAAACCTGCATATGACTATATAAATTATAATGATTCCATGTGCTTCAAAAAAATTAACATGGAAACTCTCTATAGCTAGCAAGGGCTAGTTTTGGCTGTCTAGTTAGCTAAAGGTGTCTGTGGAAATAATTTCAACTGGTACAGCTGCCAGTTGATCTTTGCTAAAGTGATGTTCAATATCAATTCAAAAACCAAAGGTGTGATATCAGTTTAAAAAAAAACCAATAAAACTTGACTGGTTTCTGGAAATCATGGAAACCACCCTAGAACTGCCACTGTATGATGATTTTTTTTTCAGTTCAGAGGAAATAAAATGCCAAGTTGGAATTCTCAGGCCAAACTTAATTATATAAGATCAGTATTCATATCTTGAATATATTTTGGTATAGATATGTATTACAAGCAATTGATGAAGAATTTTGGAATGGCATAATTTGATTCATTCATAAATGGGAAATGTTTCCGTCACTCATTGTTTAAGAAGATTTGTCATACTTTAGTTACCTATTGTGTATCTTCATGTATATTGCAATGATTGCTCCCATCAACTTACATTACTTCTGCTTACCATTTCCCTTTTTTCTATTAATATGACATTTCTTCTGAATTCTGGAACACTGAGAGCAATGATTTCCAAAACCATGCTGACTCCAACAAATGCAATTATCACCACAGACAAGTGCCAATCCTTCACAACCTAGGGTGGGGGAGTACAAGGGAGGTTGTTGTAAAACTTCTTTTAAATCTTAATCATTATACATTTAAAAGTTATTTCCATACTGAATGTATCAACTAATTAACTATGATAAGATTGACCAAATGTTAAATTTTAACATTATTACACCATTCCTATGAGAGTAACTGAATAATGTGAAATAAATATGTTTACATATATTTACAACATTCACTCTTATACGTTTTGAAAAAAAAAACAACCAACAACTTTTGTTTACAACTTTACTACCTGTGGCGAAACTAGCAGGGGTCTTGACAGCACTTGTTACCCTTTTTGTTAGGACAAAAGACATTGAGGCTAATGTTTCTGTCTTGTTTGTTTTTTTTGGGGGGGGGGGGGTCCAACCTGTTTTGATAACAGACATTCTACTTTAGTAAGAATAATTTTTTTTTTCATAATTAATTCATAACTCCTTTCTGGTTTAGAATTGCTCATTCAAACTTTATCTGGTATTTACTTACAAATTAAACTACCTTTTAATGATGTAACATTTAATGACTGAATTTAAAAAAAGAAATCCAAACACACTTTCCTTTCCTCTATTTTTTTAAATATCTCTCTCGCTCTTTTCTATTTCTGTTTAAATACTTACCTAACTGAGAAATTAAGAGTATCATTGTGTACACCTCATTAAAAGGTACCAGAAAATACATAATCTTACTATAATTCTCAAATCGTTAGCTTGCTTGCTTGTTGGTTTGTTTATTCGGTATCTACTCCCAGACGAATGGGCCTGATGGACTTTAATTTTCAGGTTTGATTGGGATTTGGGGTCACTAGTGAAGGTTTGTTTGTTCTCTATATTCTCCAAGAAGATTGGGCATAAAGGGCTTAATTTTAGGGTTTGATGGGGACCCTGAAGTGGTTAAAAGAAAGATTGGTGAAGATCAGAGTAAATCCCTGTCCGTGGTACCATATTTCGTCTTCAAAATTCCCTGTTTATGACCACAACTCTGTGCCTGAGTAAACCACCCCACTCACTAAACCACAATTATGTTAACACACAGATCAGCAGAACTGTGCCCAAACTATTTGTAACTTTTTCTTTACTACTTTTTAGCATTGTAGGCCCAAGCATCTAAGATGAGATAGCAAACAACAGATCTAGAATTATTAAAAATATATTTGTTGTCTCTGACCAGAAGATGGGTGCTACGCTAAGAAATCCTTCAGGAGTGAGAAGGGGGGGGGGGGTTTGGGAGTTTTGTCTCCATCCATGGAATGGGTACTTTTCTAGTATTATAGTCTCATGAAGGGAGGGAAGCCTCTAAGGGGCTGACCAATTGTAGTGAGATTTGCATAAAAATTTGTACACAAAAAAATGTACTCAAAAATATGTTCACAAAATTTTGTACACAAAAATTTGTGCATAATTTTTTTGCATATTCTGGAAGCAAAAAATTTGCATAGCTCTTCTCCTTGGGTTCCTGAGTGAGCCCTCCAAGTTTGGTTTCCATAGCATGCTTCTTTCTTCATCAAAAGGGGCGAAATATATTTCCATACAAAAAATCCTAAAAGAAATGTGGTGGAGGTTGGAATGTTTTCTCTGTCCATGCCCCACCCACTACTTGTGGTGAATGGTGGGGGGTTTGTAATTTTTAGGAAATATTTCTGCATTTTATTGCAAAGAAACTTCCAGTCTGGGTAGGTATATATTTCTATTCTGTCAAGTTATCCTGACTGAATATCCAATCACAAAATCCTACTCACCTCCTTAGAAAGCTGATTCATTGAGTTAGTAATTTTCTTTAAAGCTCCACAATGCCCAAAGTTGTGTTTCAATCGATGTGTTTCAATTGATGTGTTTCAATTGATGAACCCAAGGAATTATTTACAAGTTGTGTTTATTTTGCTCATTTTTGGCATCAAGTAAATCTTTTCCCATCAGCAATGAACATCCATTATTACAATTATTTTTAAATGGAAAATTTCATTTTTCACTGAAGGATCAAGTCTGTCACTACCCTGCAGCCACTGTATTGAGTAAAGAAGGGTAGAGCTAGGGCCCCCCCCTCCCCACATCCCCAAGAAATTAGAAAATGTGGTGTCTTGCCCTGGGCTCAACAACATGTTATATCTCACTGCTCATACAACATCACACAGGGACTAAACAGTAACAGTTATATGAAAGGTATCAACCATCAACCAAGGGTGGCATCAAATATCATGATAAAAGAATCAAGGTATTTTTTTGGGATCATTACATAATGAGTATGATGTTAGCTGGTGTGTTTCATTATAATTAATAACAACTTAAAACATCTCCTCCCCACTAAGACTGCATGTCATATCAGAGATAGTCCAGTGGTGGTAATATGCGAGCTGACCTTCGAGTGGTCATACATGTGCTCACTGGAGAGGCTGCAGCTAGGCTTGCAGGGAAACACATACTACTTTGCTCCAACCTTGTTTCCTCTTTACCCTGCCTGCAATATTAGGGTGTGGTCAAGCTGTGATCCTAACCGTCTATCCATCAACACCTCAGCTAGTGAAACACCAGTGATAGAATGTGAAGTTATCCTGTTCCAGAACAGAAATCTTGAGAGCTTCGGCTGTAGAGTACCTCCTTCCATGTTCCCTAAGCCATATTTAAACAACTGTATGCCTCTCTCTGCCAAACCATTAGTGGCAGGATGATATGGGAAGGATGTCATGTGCTGAATACCATTTGCTGTCCAAAACCTCTCACACTCATCACTCATGAAGGAGGGACTGTTGTCAGTCACAACTGTCTTTGGAAGGCCATGTACCGAAAAAATAGTCTGTAGTTTCTCAATTACTAGAGGAGAAGTGATAGGGCTCATAATTTAGACGTTTAGACACTTTGAGTTAGCATCTACAAGAAGTAGAAACATGTGGTTCAGCCAAGGTCCTGAAAAATCCAAATGGATACAGTTCTATGGTTCCTTTAGCCACTCCCATGGGTGGACAAGGACTGCAGTTGGCTGTGGTCGGGACAGCTGACAGGTGCACATTGCTTTACATTGCTTTACATGATCTTCTATGTAAGAATTTAAATTTGGCAACAAAAATAGCTACGACTAAGACTCTTAATGCTGCTTACACTTATGTGAGTATCATTCCGCTGATCCAACAATGGCTTGTGACTAGTTGGTGAAAAAATGATTCCAGATCCCCATAGTAGGCAACCATCAAGAAAGCTAAGCTTATCCTTCCTTTTGACATAAGTTGAAATTCACCTGCAAGTCGATCTGAGGGCCATCCTGACATCAACAATGTGTTAATGTGAGTGACAGTTTGATCACTGTCGCTCTATTTCTAAACTTCAATTACAGTCACTTGAATAGTTGATAGGTAATCCAAGAGAAGGATTACTTCCCCAGTTAAGCAGTCTGAATAGGTTGTTATGGATTCTAGAAAATGACTCAAAGTGTCTGCATTTGCAAATTCCTTACCAGGTTAGTATTTGATACGATACCAGTAAGCATTGAGCATGGGTGCATATCTCTGCAATCTTGCATAGGATATCTGTGGTATGCCTTTGTTCTCATTGAACAAGTGATACAGTGGTTAGTTAGATCAAGTTTAAAAAAACTTCTTTCAAATAAGTAGGAATGGAATTTACCCACTCCAAACAAGATAGCCAATGCTTCCTTGTTCAACTGTGAGTAGTTCCTGCCAGCTGAGGTCAGAGTTTTTTTAAGCGTAACCAATAGGTCTTTCGGAATTGTCATTCATGCAATGTGACAACACAGTACCAATCCTGTACAGTGAAGCATTGCAAGAAAGAATCAATTTGCGGTTGAGATCATAATGAGCAAACAATGCTTGACTCAGAAGCAACTCCTTAACATGAGAGAACGCTACCTGCTCCTTCATATTCCATTTCCATTGCATGTTCTTGCTCAAATTGAATTTAAAGGTGCTAATGAATGTAGTGGAGAGGCATTTCAGGAATTTCCCATAATAATTTAACATCCCAATGAATGACTGCCATTCCATTACACAAGTAGGTTTTTTTTCCTGCCGGATAGCTCGAACCTTAGCATAGTAGGGTGGAGACCATATCTATCTATAATATATCCCAGGTACTCAAAACAAGAGGTCATCAATTTACACTTAGCATAGTTCTGTTTAAGGCCTATTTCCTCCAGTTTTCTAGAATTCTTTTGAGGTTTTTACTTCACGAATATGAACCATAACCAAGAGATCATCAAGATACACAGCTACACCATCAAATTCTTGTAACAATATTTCCACAGTGTGATGAAATATAGCAGAGGCCAAGGAGATCCCAAACCGAAAACGGTTGTATTGAAATAAACCTTAGTGTATATTTATAGTGAGGTGTTTTTTTTTATTCATCATCCATTGGATCTCGCAAATATGTTTGGGACATGTCAAGAGCATTGAATGCCTGATCCTCAGATAGAAAAGCAAACAGGTCTTCAACATGAGGTAATGGGTAAGTTTCTACATGAGACACTTTGTTTACTGTCAGTTGTTACCCCTACACACACGAATATCCCTAAACCATATAACTACAAACACAATGGATGCAGCACACTCAGAAATTGTATAGGGATGATAATTCTCTCTTTCCTCAACCTTTCAAATTCCTACTCGACCAGGACCTTTAATAGGTTTGAAAATTTGAGGGTGGAGTTATCTTTAAATGATCTTAGCTTGTATACCTTTCATTTCAATTCCCCCTATCAATTGTTGTATATGATTGAATGCTTATCTAATAAGCTGCTCAATATATCTGTGGAATGTACTTGATAAATTTCCTGCCAATCAACTTTTAGATGACTAAGTCAATCATGACCAAATAGATTAAGTCCACACCCCTTTATAACCAACACAGAAAGTTCTAATTGTTGAGACTTGTATTTAGCAACAGTGGTGACCTTCACAGTAATTTAAGGGGCTCAATAATATAGGTAGTTAGTGACACAGCTAAATTATCCAACTGCATTCAACGATCTACTCTAACCAGTTGCTTATAAGTTTCCTCACAGAGAATTGACGTGGACACTCCTGTGTCTACAATCATATTTGTGTTTTGACTGCTGAGGTTAACATTGATTGTGATAGGCTCTGATGAATGGTTGGAAAGTGTATACATAGAGTATGGCTTATCCTCTTCCTCTGCTGGTAAGTCCTGGTCCTCTACAAAGTTTGACTTGTTTGAGCTTTGTTCATGTTTGGGTGGCCTGGAAAAATTCTATGTAGGCTTAGAATGACATACACTCGCAAAATAACCTTTCTTCTGGCATGCCTGACAGATTACAGCTCTTAAACAGCAATTGGGGGCTAGGTAATTACCTCCACACCTCATTCAAGTAAGTTTTCTATCTGTCACTGGTTTAGACTGGTTCTTCTGTGAACTGTTTTCTTGGTAAAACACTTTTGGAGGATTATGGTTCCTCCTGAGGTGGCGGATGTCTTTATCTGCCATTCAACAGACCGGGCGAATTTAGAAGCCTAATCAAATGTGAGGTCAAGTTCTGACAATAATCTCCTTTGGATGCGGTCATCGTTCACTCCACAAAGTGAATGGTCCATCAACGTTTTATTCAGTCTATCCCAAAATTCGCAAAATTGGGTTAGCTGTCTCAAATTTGCTCCATTGAATCCATTGCTATTGATTCATTATTCTGTTTAATTCTTGAAATAAATTTCTCCCTTTGCATGATACTAGAGGGGTTGGTGTGAAATGCTTACCAACCAATTCTGCCAATTCCCCATAAGTTTTCTCTTCTGGCTTGATGGGAGCAACTAGACATCACATTAAAGCATTAGATTTTGGTCAACAGGAATTTAGAAGCACTGGATGCTTCTTCCGTGCCTATTAATGTCGTTGGCCTTGCAACATTATTCTAGCCTTTCGATATATGAATGCCACTCTTTGTTTTCAGGGTCGAAGATACCAATGTTATCATGAATACCAGATTTAGCCATTGAAAAAATATATGTGAGAATCGGATCCTGAATCGTCACCACTTTATGTGGTGTCTTACCCTGAGCTCAATAACGGGTTATATTTCACTGTTCACATAACTCCGCACAGGGACAAAAGAGTAACAGATATTTGAAAGGTATCAACCATTAAACAAGTGTGGCATCTAACATATCGATGAAATAATATAGATATTTTGTGGGTTACATTTAGTAATAAGTACGACGTCAGCTGATGTGCATACTTATAGTTAATGACAAGTTATAACAGGAAAATCCTGGGATGGAATCATACAAGCTGCACAGTACATTCACATTTTTTGCTGTTGCACAGGGTTCATGTTTGTCACAGTTTTGCTGACATCATTTAGAGTATCCTAAGGTAAACAAGTGTTTTCAAATATTGTGGTTTTTAAGACAAGCATATTCCTCAAATAATAATAATAACTAGTTAAGATGGAAAGGAAAGGCAAAAAGAAAGGAAAGAAAAGAAATAGAAGGGAAAATAAATTAAAGAAAAAGGGAAAAAAGAGGAAAAAAATGTTCCTTAATAAACCCTGGTAGGACTCGAACACAAAATTCCAACTTCCAAACCAATGGTTGAAGCCATCAAACTATGAATTCTTTTTATAACATCTACACTTCTTTCCCCACATAGATGCACACAGTCTTAACATCCTCGAAAAATGTGATTATGACTTCTTTAATTGTGCAATTGTATATGTTACTTATAGCAGGAGAGGAACCAGTAAGAATTGCACTTGGTGACACTTTATGAAATTTGGCATGCTGCTAGGTTAGGCCATAAGGGTTTCAAAAACCACTGGCTAAAAGTTGGCACATTCTCTTGTGGCCTGTAGCAGCAAAATCCAAAATGGCTGAAAACAGAAACAAAATTTGCTACATAACAGCTTCTACTAGTTTATCATATACAAATGTATAATATAACTTTTCAGATGTATTTGAGTTTGGAGAATACATTTCTGAAACATATTTTTGGTTTTTGGATTAACTAATGGTCACAAAGGTTAAAGTAGGTTATATAAGTGTAAATTCTGTGAAATTAACTTGATCTTACCTAAATTTATCTTCATACCATATTCAATCATCTAAACTTTGTAACCGTTCTATGAACATATTAAACAAACAACAAAAAACTAACATACCTGAAGAAATTTAAAATAGATCATGAAGTGTGATATAGTCACCTTGAAATATGCAGATATGTGGTTGTAATGGAATTTGCCTTTTCTTCTTTCTACCCAAGCCAAACTCAGTTTCTCACTCAAGCAAACTGGCTTCTCTCAACAATTGAGATGTAATATATAATTCAATAACTTTAGAAACAGTACAGATATATAGATATCTGGATAATAACACCATTGACTAAATAACTTTATAAGGTCACTCAAACTGAATAAAAATACACAATAATCACTCGGACTAAATACACAATCCTCCACTGACTAAAAAATACAATGTTCTGCCCTTTTATAATTTACAAGCTATCTCCCCTATGAAATCACTATGTTTTCTTGTTAATTATCTGTAGGTCAGTTTGTGGTTTCGATATTTTGTTCTTTCTCTGACATTCCCCCATCCTTAGATCTCAATCAGGGATCGAGAGACAGCCAATCGGCATTACCCTTTTTTTTTCTCCACAGTGGTCATTGGTAAAATATCGACTTATAATTTTGACCTGAACTTTTACTGGCCACAATAAATTATGATTTGGTGGAGAAGCACACTTCCTATACAATATTACAACATTGTAAAAAATTAATTTTTTGACTATCCATATTTTGGCCTGTCATCTAAAAGAAGAAGAAAATTCTGAAGAATTGGTATCAATAATTTGGATAAAACTTATGCATTTAAGTATTTTGGTAGAAACTTGTTATATAAATTCTTTTTCTTCCTTTCATTACCTGGGAAGTCAGTACTTCTGCTAGCATGTAATGAACGAGGAGAAATATGTTTAACTAATACTATTTCTACAATTTTGTCACTTAATATTTTTCTTGATGAGGTCCTGAACATTTCAGCCACTTCTGTGCATTAAGGTTGAGAATACATTGTAGGTTGTATTTGTAGATCAAAAATAAGTGAAAAATTCCCACTTTTAATTAGATTTGTTTAGATGTTTTATATTTTTAATTTGATATATATTTTGCAAAGTTATGTCCAAGAATTTTAAATTTTCTATGGGGAACATGTATTACATGTTTTTCTGGGTGTGGTCTTGCAATCAGATTTTCAAATTCCTTATTTCTTCCTTCTAGCTAGCTTGGCTAGCTTATTACACTTGAAGTACAGATACAGTAAACAGGTGTGAAAATGAGTAAACTGCTAGTGTTATGAGGGTAAGCAAGTGACAATGCCAAAATGAGTGACTCCCACCTGATACATGTGACTTAGTAAGTCTGCACATATCTTATCTTTGCTGGCTTGCTTATTTTTACTGTTTGTTCCTGAAGATGATATTAGTCTTTCCTGTGGGTCTGTTCATGCTTGCCAATTCCAGACCCACATAATCTTCAACAGATGCAATATCTCAGGGTATAATTTTTAGATTGATGTGGTTGTCACTGCCTTCACCTATGTATCTTTCCTTCCCTCAGACGAGTTCTGTCAGGCTCAAACAGCTCTATCCTGGTGTTAACTATCAAAGGAAAGAGTCTCCAGTTGATTAAATTGGATCCCGCAGCTTCTCCATTATTTCTTGAAGTGGTCATTTATCATTTCTTTTGAACCCCTAGTGGACAATTTTCCTCCCTTGATTTCTCCATTAAGTATAATAGAGGGGTGGGGAGGGGGTGGGGAGGGGGGGAGGACGGTAACTTTGCATACTGATGACATGTCCCAGATAGCTAATTACCTTGTTAGAATGTATCCATGCTTGTAATACCAGAGATGGAGGATTTCTATTTGGAGAACATTGCCTTCCCAGATAAGACCAAGAACTCATTGGAGACAGTGGATGTGCAAAACCAGAATTCCGATTTATCATCGATAAAGGATCCATCATTTAGAACCAAACATATATCAGGGAGGACAAATACATTGCACTGTAAACCATGCATAGTCCCAGCAATGAACAATTTTAGTTGAACAAAATTGAAAACAAGGCTTTCTCACCAGAAATGTGTTCAATAACAGTGTCTTACACCACCAATAAAATCCCGCCCAAATCCATCTGTGACAACACTTTGTTTCAGGCACGAGTTAAAGATGGTCACCATTATATACTGCCAAAATTCAAATTAATCTAATTTAGGAACTAGGAAATATTTTAAGTTCCATTTTCAACTAACATGAGGATGCCAATTCATTTGCTAACTTACTGGAGGTCCTTAGAGGTCAAGGTCATGAATTGAGGGTCTAAATTAAGGTCAAATTAATTGTATGAATAAAAAAAATCAGTTTTTTTTTTATATATTTACAGACCTTAGTTACATACTGAGGCATGTTTTTTTTTTTTCAACCATTAGATATCAATAGTCTATATCATGAAAAATTATCAAAATGGCTAGATTATTCATTGAAATTTAAGTTTAAAATATATATTACATATCATTACAGTCAGGCAACACCTTTTATGAGTAATTATAAGTCAAAGCCAAGTTTTATAGTATATTATTACTGTCTATCTGATCCTGATCAAAATCATGTTCAATATCATCACTACCCTGGTGGTCCACTTGAGGGCCATTCATGCACACAATACCCTGCACTGTTCACATGCTGGTGTGCACAGCAATCCATTTTTTCAGCAGGTGCACGTTTAAAAAAATTCATTTACTACCACAGTTACATCTGATTATCTTGAATGGTCACTCAGGTGATGCTGGTTGACTCATCCTGAGAGGAATAAGACCAGCAGAAGACTCTCTCCAACCCCAAATCTCAGGGGAGATATCATTGCCACACCATCCCTGCACCTGATGATAAGTCTGATAACTATGGTAGGCTGTTGCATCACTTGTTGGAGAAATCTTCTCTCGAGAAACATACCCTGAGAAGTAGCTGTATTAAGCTGAAAGTTCGCCACTATTAAGGAGTTAAGGTTTGTCAATGATGTGCACCAGTATATCTCTAACAGGGACTTCTCTCCTGCCTTTGTGACCTCTTGTTTCGAGGAAAATAGACATAAAGATAAAGATAGACTTCTGCAGTGCTGCATATTTAGTGAGAAAAGTCACTCTTCCAATTTCATATGGCTGGGATGTTGTATTTCACCCATTAATAGCATGTAGGAAATGTAGAGCTTCTGAAAGGGTTGGATCCAGATTCAACTTTAATGTAGTTACGAATATGGTCTGCTTTGCAGTCATCATACACAGGCTATAATAATTTTCTGTGGCATCAAGGGGATGTATTATAAGCTGAAATACATTCAATCTCCAGAGACTATAGCTGTGCCCTTTTCAGTGGCAGAAAGACATGTGGACATAGAGATTTGTAATCAGCATCTCCTTCTGCATACTCAATGGTGATACCTACCTTGACCATAATCCTCTGCAATGAGATCAATAAAGGCCTGCTTGTTTGAGGAATTTGCAAGAAAAGCCTATTTGCTCATGAATAGGTGCATTGCTACAGAAACAGACACTGAAGCACAAACATCATTTCCTGTTCACTGGTGATGAGTCTCATCCTTAGTGCTGGAACCATGACATCTATCAAACACTACCAATGCACGTCCATAGTTGCTTTGTACATGCTGGGTGTACATCATAGAGATGTCAGCATAACTGGAGTGCTTAGGATGTGAGAACTTGTGGAGCAGACTTACCCTATCAACAATATGCTCCAGGTCTATGTCTAGATTAGATGATATGATGAATTTAGGGACAAACTTCAAGATATGGTGTGTGGACTCTGATTTGGCTACAGACCTCATACTTAGATGATAATCGAACAGAGATGAAGGGAAAGAGCATTACTCATGTTTGAAGAGATCAGGAAGTGGGATATTAACATTTCCTGTGTTCAAGTTTACCCATCTGTTCATATGTACTAGTATTCGAGTGCTTTTTCTACTCTTCTCATGCACACATTATTTTACAATATTACCATTTTTTTAATTGATAAAAAAAAAATCATATACACAACATTTATTGTCTTTTGATCAAAGGATCAGTAGATAGCTATGTGGATATATGAATGGTTACTAACTTTTGATGAAGCTACATAAATTTACCCCAGGATGAAAAATAGTACTTTTAACCAAGCTCCTACTTCCCTCATAGTCAGACTATTTCGTTTTACTCTCTCTCACCCATTTCTGTGTACAATAACTCTTTAATTGACAGTACAAATTGGAGATCCCAAAATCCTGGTTCATTTTATCATTAATATTGAGTTAATTCATTAAAAATAATAATACTGATCATGATATTGCCACCAACACAAAACCACCTACCCACTCCAGAAAAGGCGGCAATATGTATTCTAGTAACCAAAAATAATAACAATTTACCTTCTTTTTTCTCTTTCTAACTCCCCTGCAAACCTGCAATTTAACAGTCTTGAATTGAATATCGCTTACTTACTGCCTAAATTTTCTTTCTCTTCATTTTATATTTAATTTTAAATTAGCCATAATATTGGAAGAGCTGCACCTTACTGCTAGTCAGCATAAACTCTTGCAAAAATCTGAATTCAATGGTTTTTCATTATAGCTATCCTAGATAGCTGCTTCAAATTTAGTCACTCCCATTGGATCACCTAAAATAGACATATTTGTCACTTCAGTCTTCTATGGCCAAAATAAGTCTTATCAAATTCAAGTAACCACACTACAGCCTTTATAACTTAATTTCTGTTCTTTAGGTACTTGTTTTGACTCTGTAGCTTCAAAATTGAAGGAATGTATAGCTAGGCTAACATAAACACACAAAATAAGAGCTATTGTATATAGATTGATTGAATTTTTTTATTTAACTTTACCTCTGATGAACATAAAAGTTTCAAGGTATGAAAGAACATCCTTATACCAATTAGAAAGGATAACTCAGAAAAGTTTCTGTTATTTAGTTCTTAAATCATGTACATTTAAATATTAGGCCCAGTGTAATGGTGGCCATTTTGGAACTGAGTGTAAAAGAAGGTGTTCCTATGGGAGGATTTTGGTGAGAAGATTTTTTTTGCAATATAATATAATGCCAGTGAACCAATTCAAGGTAAGAAAGCCTTGCTAACATTTGTGTCCAACCTCTATTGAGAATGATTCATTGACAGATATATCTCTTGGATACACATGGAGTGACATACTTAAAACATGGTATGCATACACAATTTTACTTTGGGAGTAGCATGGGAGTGATCCCTCCTGGCTACACCTCTTCCCATTTGTGTGTAAAGCAAAAAAAAATTCCAAAAAGATAGCTTCGAATAATGCTTCAACTTAATAAGTTAGATTCACGAACACTCTTTTATATATATTGGGGTTAAAAAGTATGTATGCATGTTTGTACGTATGTGTGTCTAGGCATCACAGCCAAATACTTGGAGTAAAAGGCCAGAATTTGGTATATGCTTTCCAAGACCACGGCAAGCGATACTAAACACATATGGACATGGTATTGGGTATAGTTTTATCATATTCACAGCCACATGAAGTTATTATAACTTAAAAAAGGTTAATCAGGCACCAATCAGAAAAAAATTTGGCTTGTGGTCTTCAAGTACCAAGGAAAGCATTATTTACCACATATGGGTGTGGTTTGGAAGTTGATGTGGCTCTTAAAAGCTAATCAAACAACCCACCAGACTGAATTTTGGAACAAAGTTTCCAAGCAACTGGGTGAGCATTACTAATTACATGTCCGTTGTCAATGGATGTTGTCTGGTTATTGCCACACCCATAGGATGTAATTATTCCTGCCAAAAACTCATTTATAGACTAATAAGGCTGAAAGTTGGCATATGGAGTCCAGGAAACTTGGTGAGCATTATTAACCACATGTGTGTGTGGCAATGTGTGTGGCAATGTGTGTGGGCTTTTATATTAGCCACGCCAACAAGAAATTGTTTTGACTGCCAACCGGGCCAAAAATTTGAGAGAAATCTAAAATTTTTCATGTTGACATTGGCCGGGCAATGCCGGGTGTATGCTGCTAGTATATATATATATATCCATATATATATATATATATATATATATAAATAAACACACACACAGAAATAAGTCAACTTCCTAGCAGGTTGGGACTAAGTGTGTTAAGATAATTGAAATATTCAAAATAAAAGATTTAGGCATATTTCCAGTAGCATACAATACATGTGAAAGCATACAGATGGGCAACATTATAATGGCCGGAATCCAATTATGTTCAAGAACAATTAACAGAATCATTTTTTCTTAATGGGGGGGAAAGAGCACTCATGGATATTACAGCAATTCGTATTTGCTATTTTAAAATTTATTTTATAAAACATGTTTTCTTGTATACTGTAAGTTATGTGCATACAATTTAAATATATACAGAATTTAAAATACCTTTTTCTTCTTTGTAGGTTTATGAAAAATGTAGAAAATTCTACTTAATTTCAATAGGGATGTCACACTGATCAATAGATATCCTGGGAATAACAAAAGTGTGACAGCCTGTAGAAATGGGATGAAAGAGCAACATAATTAGAAACAGTAGTGTAGGAAACAAACAAAAACTTTTTTTTTTAAATAGAATTACTATATACACATCTGGGAGAGGTGGGAGGAAAGGATGGTGGTTAGGCAAATTGAAAATTAGACTTGCAGAATAGAAATGTATTTCCTAAATTCTATTGTTACTGAATATTGTTTGATAGTTGGCAATGTATTTTATCTCCAATGCTTGGGAACTACTCGTGTCCAACTAATAATTTAGGCTTGAAATTCTTTCTTATTTAAACTGATAGCACAAACAATTTTTTAGCTATACAATAGCCATGTCAGTCACAAAATTGCAGCCCATACATGATGCTTATATATTAAAATAACAACAACAAACAAACAAACAAATAAAAGATTAAAGAAACAGAACATACACATAAAACATTGATATGATACTAATGATGTATTTGCATGCATTCAATAATTGATTCACACAAACCCTTGCCCCTTCCCCACCCTAATTCCTTTGTCTCTGATAACTAGTGGAACATCATCTATTATGTATAAGCTTGCTGTTGGTAGTTATTCTATATTGAAGTCCACTCTGCATAACACATTTTGAAGCAGTTTTTCTTTTGTGCCATAAAAAAGTTTCCCACCGTAAAGCAGAAACATACAGTTTCTTGAATTAAGAACTGGGCAGGTGCAAACATATGAGTACTAATAACCATCCATGGAAAATGCTCTATGTCACTGAGTGGACCAGAACTTTCCCAGTGTTACAATTGGTAAAGGGTTGAATATGTGAGATTTCTGTCTCACTAACAAACAAATTTTCCTGGTTACTCCCCTGATTACAGCTTGGCCTGTGATAGTTATCCTAGTTATCCTACGTACACTCACCATGTTCCAGGTTACTATTTGGAAGGATTCTTTGTCTTTTTTGTCGTTAGGAAAGAATTCCACTCCTCACAGTCATCAAGGGAACTGTAAAAGTACTCCAGTCTTATGGACAGCATAAAAAAAAATTGCGTTGGGGAGGGGGGTTGAGAGTAAAGAAATTCCTCCTTCCTACCACCAAAAAGTGGGGGGGGGGGGGGGTTAAAAAATTGAGCCCTTGTCTTCACAGCTCCTCCATTAATCTTTTTGTCAAGAAACTTTTTTCCATATCTATTTGCCATTTTAAAAATTGGGATTTGTTGTCAACCCTTTTCCATGAACACAAGGACAAATAGAAGGCCAGACATAGAAATACAAGCATTAAAATAATGATCAGGTATTTTTTAAACATGAATCAATTATAAAATGTTTACATCAAAGTTTGATCACTACGTGGTGAATTTATACTGACTAATACACTGGTTGGAAATTCGGAGGCACGAGGAGATAGGTGAAGGTTGTGAAGAACTGCAGGAAGACTGAGAAACTAGATTTCTATTTTAAAACATTTTTGATTTCACAAAATACAATTGTGTGTAACAGTATTCAGACCTAATGATAATAGCATATGATTATTATGACACATTGTGTAATCAGTTTATTATGTAGTAAGTTACACAGTATCATTGGTATCTATATATAGCATACCAACCTGGCATCGGAACTTCAAATCGATCAAGTCTGCATAGGATAATGTGTATATATAAATTTCGGAATAAAATAATGCTGCTCCAGCCAGTAAGAAGTAATGAAGAGTTGGACTATTCAGCTTGAGAACCCTAAGAGTACATTTGATATATAAAGAGACTATATATAATTTAGATTAAAAATTTAATCCCAAAATTAGCCATAACATAGGGGATGGTACAGAGAATGAATCAACCATTTCCCCTTCTCATTTACTTTCAATGCCATTTTATGGTTAAAATTTTATTCAATATGGCTATATGGCTAACCATTTTATACTTTACCTGAATCCTTACATTTTAAATTACATACATTGAAAAGTAATTAAAAGCTAGACTCAGTTGGTCAACTTCCATTAGGTTGTGCATTCATTATGGAACAAGGAAAAAAATTGGATATGAAAAAAAAAAACCAATGAGTGTTACAGATGCACTTGTTGAGGAATAAAAGAACAAACAAAGACTGGATAAAGTAGACAACAGGTAAGACTACCCTTTACCTATTGATATTGAGCACATCAATCCCACACTAACTTTATGCAGTACAATGTTTGGTGAATCATTTGAGTCAGTAAAGTTCATCAACACATATCCTATATGGGGTTACCTTGTTTCATCACTTTTATGCGGGCCGATCTTATATAGTAGTTTATTTTTTAAATTATGACATCCTTGTTTTATTTCAACATGTATTTAACAACATATTATCAAAAAGTTAACCTTACAGAATTGTTCTTACAGCATATTTTATGGAGTAGACGTAGATGTCTCTGTATATTTTTCTACTAAAGGGTACCTAATATGTGATATACAGTATTCTCTATTGTGACGTTGGCTATAAAAAAATAATCTACTTTGATTATTTATCCTCAGCCCTTTCTGGAGTGAGAATCAGTCTATAGTTGCCTCCACAATGTGTTGTGGTACTGCTACATCTGGCACTATCCTTCACTATACCAGCATACTCTCAAAATATACTTGACTCTCAACATTCATAATAAAATTTGACTTAATATCATTTGAAAAAATTGGCATGAAATGATGAATCATGATCGGCATTCTGTATCTAAACTAATAGAATTATACTATTCTAATATTTTGAAACTTAATTTTCATTTGTGAAAAGCATATTTGGAAACATAAGTATAATTTCATTTCTACATAAAACGAGTAAAAATTTGTTATTAAAATTTAAAGAAAATAATTTTTTCGTAGAATTGTTTTACAATACAATATAAGATCAAGAATGACTTCTCTAGCTATTTCAATAAGTTGGACATAATCAGCTACTAGCAAAAAACCTGCACAATACTTCATGTATTAGCTATATAGAGGGGAGTGGGGAGGTATGTGAACAAAAAGAATAAACAAGCTTAAAATGTATCAAGCATAACTCGCTCGCATATTTGCAAATTTCCCATATTTTGCAAAACTGAGGAAGTATCACAAGAAGGAAAGCGAAAATAAAAAGAAAAGAGGGAGGGGGAGAAACAAAACAAGGCTGGTGATCTGGGATTGAATCGTGGACCTTAGCACTGGAAAATCTGAGGAAGTATAACAAAGTAACTTTGAGACTCTGTGATCTCCTGGTGCTCACGGGTAAAAAAAAAAAAAAAAAGGATAGTGGAAATGAGAAAAATGAAGGAGAAAAATCCTAGTCCAGAATACAAACCTCCAACTTTAAGCTTGGGAGAGACACATGCCTTATTCGAATAGCCATGGTTGTTTAGGGTTTTTCTTTTTTTTTATTAGGAACTTACGGACAGAGAGACACTTGCAAACTCTATATATAGTGGGATAATGGAATAATTGATGAAGAAGAGATGTGAAATACATTTGGATAGTGATTGGAGGAAATAGCATGGACACTGGGGCAGAGAGAGGCACACCATACGTACAGAGATATATTATGTGGGTGGAACCAAATTAAAAAATAATCACAAAATAACAGCTTTGAATATAATCAGAATTTACTTGCAAATAAGCATGAGTGATCAAGTCTAAAAATAGCAGGAATAAAAACAATGTACTTCTATCTATAACGCTGATAATATTAACTAATGTTTATATGAAGTTCTATTTTTTCATCCACTATGTTCTGTCTAATAACAATGGAGAAATATTCCAAGTATTATCATGCTTCTTCACATTTGAAATTGTGCATGGCTTTTATAACAGGAAGACACACTACAATTTACAGCATAAAAGCTGAGATATTAGGCAGAAGGAGCTGGCAAAATCCTCTTATAATGCTGACTATTCCTAACAAAGTCTAAAATTGGGATTTCTATTAAGATCACTGATGCCCCTTTGAAGGAATAGAGGTGAATTAAATGGTTTATGCTTTCTGGCTTATTTAGATCAAAACTTCAATTTCTGAACTTGCAAATATCATTCTAACACTTCAAAATGCAAGTACATGGCATGTTATTGTGACTTAGTAGTAATGGAGTACAAACATGGACACATGGGTGCTGATAGGCTATTGTGTAAATCTATACTAAATTCTCAATCAAAGAATGTAAAAAAAAAAATAATTTACTTGGTGTGTGAGTTTAAAACATATTTCTAGTACTGTAACACATTTACTCTCAATGCCTTCATACATTCTTTTAGGCCAAACAACACTATGGAATTCATCTTTAAGGATAGTAATAATTATCAGATATATAAATAGATATTAATTTCAATGATAAATGATTACACATTTCTTAATAAATGAATCTGTTACTCTAGTACACATACTTAGACCTTTTGGGAGTTTATTGTAGCCAGGATCTCCTTTAAAGTGTAACATAAATTCAAATTATTTTTCATATTAAAAAAAAATAAATATATAAAATAATAATTGATAGAGATTTACAGTTATATTTAAATATAAATCTTATTTGAAAGCATTAGTCCTCATATTATTCTATATTTTATGTATAACTTTAGATAAACTGGTGTGGAGGTTGTATTCAGGTATATTCTTATGGAATATATTGTGAGCTTACATGCACAATTCCAATAGATGTACATACTTTCTATTCCTGAAGATTATGTTGAAGAGAAGGCAGATAACCCAAAATAAAACGGATGCACTGTTCAAGACAAGGAATATAATGGCCACATATAATGGTACTGATCTGATTACTGCTCGGGGCAAGTCATCAGGTGGTGCTGGACCTAGACATAGAATATTGACAGATAGTAAATGTGCAGTACCTGTTTATTTCCATTACATAAGTGTAGACACAATACATGTATGAAACTAACTAATTGGACAAGGAGAAATTCTATTGCATGATTATTTACGTTACTATTTTTTACTATTATCTATGGAATCGTAACAGCAACATCAATATATATATACAAAGAGAATACATCATTACATGAATGCATATTGTAATAGTAACAAGTATTTAAAGATATGAGTTATAACCCAAACAAATTACTGATGCCTAAGCTAATTATTTTGGGTTCAACATTTGGTGAACCTAAAATATCTCTCTGATGCACTATCCAACATGCAGCACACACACGCACACTCCAAGTCTGAACATCTACTGCATATATTTATTAATTGAATTTTAATAATGTTGTTTTTAAGCCTGATTAATTAATTAATAGAATGTTTTATGGATTTATGCCATAAAACTTTATAAATATTACAAACTAATAACCATATACTAAGTTTTAGTGAATTATTAGTATAATGTAATCTTTGGCAGCATAATCCAATTATCTGATGTCATGCTTTCCTATTTACAGTTAGTCTTATCTTTATGACCATACCTCCAAATATAGTGGTCTCATTCTCACCATCAACCAAGTTAAATGTGAAGGTACTGTTACTTGTAGTAACACTAATCCTCCCACTGAGGACACGTCTGGGCACACCTGCTTAATTTTCGAAGCAAATTAATATATTTTACATGTTATGTTGAACATATAGCACCACAATATTTAATTTCAGTTGAATCTTTAAAATTATTGAAATATTAAAAAAAAATCCTGAAAAATCATGAGGAAAAGTAGAAATGTAAGTGGTGACAGCATCTGAAATATCATATTTATTAGGGAATGAAATTTCAACATGCAGCCATATTAAGTTCAGCATGCATGAATGAGAATCAATCTTCAGTAGAGTAGCTCTCTACTGGGACTTTTAACCTTCTCAAATTGAAATTGAATAGATTATGTAGAATTATTGTAAAATAATGAATTCCAGTACCTTCAAATTTCTGTTGGAATATTCCCATTTCATGTTGCTCCCTCTCTCCCATTGTGTTGAAGGCAATTTCACCCTGAAATAAAAGCCACAACTACAATCACTCAATTAACTGAACAAAATGTTAATATTTTAATTGATTAATCCACCAAAAAATGCAAGTAAAATGCATAGTAATCCATAAAACTTGATAACGGCTCAATATAAAATTAATCTATTTGTATTTAACACATTTTATAGTTAGTTTATAGCATATGTAAGAAAAATATGTTGTCGGATCCTGTACCAAAAGTGACACTTAGGGGAGTAGGATAAATTTAAAATAAAGTATTAGATGCAATATTTAATGAATATTTTTTTAGAGACATTTTGAGAAAATCTATTTAAAAAAAGAAAATCCATATATCACAGCTCATCGACATCCCACCTATCTCCACTATATAGCTTGTAAGCATCTGTCTGTTCATTTGTAATACTAATCAACCCAAACGGAAATCAAAATCACTACAAAAGTTTTATAGTTTATTTAGGATAGCACTGGGGGTGCATAGATTAGGTTTCATCCTGGGGAATGCTCTGTGAGAAAAGAAAAAAAAAAGGAATTCAAATGTTACCCTGTACCAAAAAAAAAAGCCTAATAACTGTGGCCAATTGATTAAGGCAGAGGTCTCCCAAGTTTAAACTTGGAGGTTTGTATCCTGGACTGCTGGGGTATAGTCCTCTAGAGTTTCCCCAGTTCATCTCCTTTTGTTTGCTTAAATTGATATATACATTAATACTACCCCACCCCACTTATAATACATAAGATAATAAATATATAATACTATAATATAGTATAATAAATTCCTACATAATATAACAAGCACCTTAGATAAATTCATTATTAAATAGGGAAAACCACCTGTAAGGCAAGATTTTTTTCCCCAAGTAATACATAGTTAACAAGTATCTCTCTATTGTGATAAAATTTTCGAAACATATTATGAATACATCTAGGAGTGCATAGATTAAGTCTATTGCGAGGAATACTCGATGAGAAAAGTTAACTTTATAATGTTTGTTTGGGAAAGTGATGTGAGATTGGTAAGGGGTATCAAAAGTATCCAGAAAGTATATAAATAAATATACTAAAGATCAATAATTTTTTTTATTTGAAAAAAAAGGACAAACAAAAAAAAAACAACAATAAAACAAACAAGAAAAGAAACACAAGGTAACAAGCGAAAAAAAAAAAAATTAAACAAACAAATTATTTAATTTAAAAATGGGTGGATGAATGCCTGAATGAATGATTGAATAATTGAATGAATAAATGAATGAATGAATAGTAAATAAGTGAATAAATAAACGAACAAAAAAAAAAAAAAAATCAAAAACAAACAAACCAAATAAACTAATAAAGAAGAAAACAAACACAAAAACACAAACAAAGTTACTTTCTATATATTTTTATGGACATTTGACCTAGAATTCCATACACGAAACCACTCAGCCAATATATATTTAGTTCAAGTTGAAATAAACCTGTGATGAAAACTTTCCATTTTTATTACTCTATGAATCTGTGCATACATTAATTTGGAACGTTTAGATAGCTTGCCTGCTTATCAGTAGCACAGTCTCTCTGAACTAAACTAAGAAGCAGGTTGCATGCAAATGCCTTTATAGATTACCTTTCATATTCCTTCCTGCATAAAGGACTGGATATGAATGTTTGAGATCATGGACCTTATAGGAAATTACACAGGAAAAGGTATCATGCTCAGAAAGATAAACATGGTGAAGAAAAGTAGGAACATTTGCATTCTAAGTGTTAAGTTCCCATGGGAACATAACTTCAACTGGTGTAGACTAGAGCAGTGAACTAGTGGATGAAAGAGGTAGACTTGGACCAGGGAATTATTCAATTAGGTAAAACTGATTCTATGATTGTTGTCTTCCAGACATTGGGAAAAACCCTCTCATATAAATAACTAACATTTTGGGAAAGTTTTTCAGGAGGTATAGCCTCAGTTTAAATTTGAGTGTCAGTTCTACTCTTGCAATATTTTAGAATACTCATCAAGCTTTCTTCACTGGAGATTCTTCAGGATGAAAAATATTGAATTCCAAGTATGCAGCCCCTCCCACCTAACCCCCTCCCATGCAGTACACGACTGCCTCATACTTTATTAGTTTGTGTGGTGAAAAAGCAAATGTAAATTCCAAAATTTCAAGCTTAGAAAAACAACATAATTACCTTTAAATCACTTTTGATGAATAAAACTAACTTATGAAAGAACCACTTACCCAAACAAGAATAACAAACTTTTATTACATTGAACTACTTCCACAACACCTACACTAGTTTTACAGGTGTGTCTTGGAAAACTGATAAAGATAGAACATACATGTATATAGAGTTGATGAGTAAACTCAGCTATGTATAAATGCATGTTACACATGTTGATTATCTAGAGGAGGGAGAGACCTAGCACACCAATAAAAGCAGATAGTTTATAATATCTCACCGTCAATCCTTGTATGTTGATATTCATTAGCGTATGCTGTAGTAAGCAACTTGAACTGGAAATTATTCCTGCATCTCCTGCATGGCAGAGAGACCAGTCTAGGGAACTGTTATCTCTTTCAGTGAGAGTATTATTGATAGCTTGGGCCAGAACTAGCACAGCATCAATGGCATAGTGGGAGAGTGGGTAGGTGTCCTCCACATCTGAGATGTCCTGTATCATCTGAACATGTAATAAATCAGTTACACCTGATTGGGGGGCTTTTGTTTTTACAAAAATTAAAACCATGCAAATAAATGAAAGAAAGAGTCAACATACAGTGTTTATATCTGCAAGTGTTCCAGTGAAATTGTGGCTTTCCATACTTATTGTTGGCTCTAAGGCCAACAATACATCCACAATGTCTACCAGGTGGGTAAAATCACAAGGAAATGAAGAAGTGTCAGTAGAATTCCATAAATCACCAGCATAGGTGATCCATATGTATTCTTTTACGATGCAGCGAATGTTCAAAACCTAATCAAATATATGAGAATTCCACAAGAAACACACCACATATGTAATTTAAAATATTAAAGCAACTGAACGTAATATTTAAAAAAATCATTTATCGTGTATTTCTGTTGTAAGTTGACATGTCTAATATTGTATGGCATGGTATAATTGCATATTTTCCTTGTAATATGAAGTGTTTTGTTGTAGCATGGTTGTCATGAATCCCCAAACCATATATTAAAATATTTAGATAATTGGCTACTAAGAAATCTTTATTCGCTTGTTGGTGACAGTGCATTGTAGGTAGACATAAATATTTGTTTCTTGCCACTTATGAGCTCTGACATTAGGTGAGCCTCCATTAGGATGCTAAAATCAATTTTACACAAAATGTAACTTTGTAAAATTGTCAAAATCATTGTAAACTATTATGCAGGGGTGTAATTACTGTTGTTTACAGGTTGAATATGAACTGACCACAGCCCCTTAGGGCCCCACCCCCACGCCAATGCAAAACCACCCAGATACCAATTAGAAGCCAATCTCCAATCAATATTTCACCATGTATTTGCAGCTGCCTAGTTTTTCTAGTTGGAAAATGGCCAGGAAGTCTTCTTTCTTCAAATATTAATGGCTAAACCATAATAAATGGTTAGCATATTCTCCATCAGAAGATGGCAATTACTGCATTTAATGTTTTATTTATTTGTTTGATTTTGCACAAACCAGGTAAAAATTTTTGGTTAGTTGGTTTGGATACCAATGATTAATTTGGCTAGAGCTGCTATTATATACTTTAAGAGAGCTGTAAAACAGGCTGACCACTGTTCTTAGTGGAAATCATGTTACAACTGAGTGTAAAATGAAAATCCATTCCAACAATTGCTCAACAGAGTGAGTGTGTTACTAATGATGGTATTACACAAAATTTGAAAAAGGTAATGTCTATCATTTAAACTGTTTATTTTGTACAAGTATAAACATAGCCCGGCAAAGATATATAGACTTGAGTCTGGACAAAATCTTTATGAACAAGTAGACGTATTTTGTAGCCTTATGGAAGATTTGTGTTGAAAATAGTGATCAGGGACTTATATAACATGCCCAAATTAGTCAAGTAACAACCTCAGTCTGTCAGGGTAGACAACATTCCTAGACAGGAGTTGTCTTTCACTGCAAGTGTAGGAGGCTCCCATATACAACACCCCACGTGTGAAGCTTGGTAGTAATGTCTTTATCCAACACCTTGAATGATTAGCTAAAACATAATTCAAAGGAAACAGAGCTAAGGGACAGCTTCAGGACTAAATTATAGGTCTAGAAAAGCAGGAACACTTGCTTTTCTGTTAATTTGATTTACCAAGTCAGAGTCCATTATTCCAGCTGTCTCAATTTGTAATTAGTAAACTACTTATTTAAATAATGCTGTGCACATACTCTTGACCACATAGCCACTTAAACAAAAAACAAAAAAGCAAAAAAAAAAAAACAAAAAAAAAAAAAAAAACAAAAAAAAAAAAAAACCTGGAAACAAAAAATAAAATTGCTTACTTTCTTTTTTAAATTCTTTCTGAAATAAATTCCAAGCCTTTTTTTCAAATTACAGTCTAGTTAGAGATATTTTCTCCATTAAAACAATGTTAAGTGTTACTTACCCTTTAACTATCCTCTGTGGTAGTTAATATTTGTCGTCCAATGTTAAACTGGGAGTAGAGGTGCAAAGACCTGCCACACAGCATGCCACTGGGACCCTTCATAACACACCCACCCCCACTCCCCACCCCAATCTTTTAAATGAAGCTGCAGCTCTAATACAGCTGCACTTAACATCACCTTCCTTAAACTGAAACCCAGAAGCCAAATAAACCCAGAAGCCAAATTAATTTGGCTCCATGCTAGCTTCTAGGAGGAAATATTGGCACCAGAAATTCCAACCAGGAAAAAATATAAATTTGGCTTCTTTTGGCTTCTAGGAGAAAAAAAAAATTGGAGTCAAATATTTCAAATTGAAATCAAATCAAATTGGCTGCAATTTTGCATCTTCTCTCTAACTTGACCACTCCAAATTAAAAATAGCAATAATTATCCTGTTTTAGTTTGGAAAAGGCATGTGATACCAGAGAAATCAACAGTCCCTAATTTGGATATTTTTTAGCTCTATTCCAAAAATTTGGCTATTTTCAACCGTGCTTGGCTATACCATTTCTTTTAATTTTTTTCAAACTAAATTTATAGAATATTTGGCAATTTCTGAATTTACATTTTTTAAAACTTCTCCTAATTTTAACTTTAAAGGATAACTGAAGAGGGAAAAAAATTTTTTTGTTGTCTTATCTTGTAGTCCTTGATACATAACCTGGTATAAAAAAGATATGGAAAATTTTACTCCAATATTCATGAAGAAACTATTCATTGACATCACAAAGGGGGGGGGGGGGGGATTGCAGCAAAAACTTAAATAATAATACTCTACTTCAACAAACTTCAACATTCCTGGAATCAGGAGGTATAATTCTGCCACTAAGTCTAGGAGTGGCAGCTGCACATTGATACCTAGTGAGAGAGCAACTGCAGAAGGGCTTCAGAGTTGCCTATCTGAAAACTCAGGTCTTTTGAAGGAATAAGTATAGAGTTCCCTTAGGAGAGTGAAATGATTTCTAATAACTTGAGATCCTAGTGACACTGATTCCTTTTTTGCTTCATCCAGCTCTGATTCAGGTAGTTAGCTAAGTACGAAATTGTTCTTTTTAAAACTTGGTTATAACATTTAAATTTTATAATAAAGTCTAAAAGAACAATTATACAGTTTGTTATATAGTTAGCTAGCTATTAAATATCTAGTTCCAGACCAAAACTGGCAAGCTAGCAAGCAAGCATTATCATGATAAATCAAAACATCTTTGATCCTTATTTTCTGTAGCTAAATAGCTAGCTATTAAATATCTAGCTCCGAATCAAAAGTAGCCAAAGATAAGAAGTAATTTGCAAATGGCTATATTTTATCATAACAAATCAGAAAGTCTTTGATCCTCATTTTCTGTAACTGAATCAGATCTAGATTAAACTGAAGGGTAGTATCAATAGCATTTGAAGGTATGAATAATTATGGAACTCTCCCAAGGGACAGATATTTTCACTTATTCCTTCACATTCCCTACTCCACAACTATTTTTCAGTTGCTTTTTTGCTAGATATCAATGTGCTGCTACCAATCCTGGATTTACTGGCAGAACCTGCCTCCTAACTGGAGGATTGTTGGAGTATCGTATCACTTACATAGGGTTTGGCTGCAGTTGTCCCCCTTGTGTCATTAAAGAGCTACACCCACAGAGAAAGTAAATTTTTTAAGCTAAGTTTTCTTCATGATCATTGGATCAAAATTTCCAAATTTTTTTAATGTCAGGTTATTCATCAGGGACAACAAGATAAGATAATAATAATAAAAAAAATTTTTTTTTCTATTCAGTTACAATTTAATTTATCAGCACTCAGGCTGCTGGTGTTTAATTTTTTTTTTTTTTTTTTTTTTTCTAATTCACTTCCCACAATACTATAACAAGATAGTACAGATAAAAGCACTACTAAATCCAGGGAATTAAATTAAATTAAATTATAATTATTTGATGCCTAGAGGCTAGAACTGACCTCTTGCAGGCCTTATTACAAGATAATAATCATATATTAATGACGTTCTTCCATTAATGCTCAATAGCACCAGATTAGAGACATTTTCACATGAATGGGCTCATCTTATAGACATTCTGTTTACCATTTCCTCCCCTCACTACTCCACCTATGAAGGTTGTTTAGTCTACTTGGTGTGTTATTAGCCATTATAATATTGTTCAATGTCTTTCACATGATAAATATATTTGCTAGAATTTTGTAATCTCCTAGATGTTCCCTAACAATGTTAATGAATACATATTGTTATATACTACCATACCTGACACATGACCCTAGAAGCACTCGATGCATTCATATTCATAAATATGATTCGTGACTCTTCTGACTATTGAAAGAGAAAAAGAGAAAAAACAAATAACAGCAGTAATTATGAAATGATGCCACCATGAATCATGGTATTCTCTGCATGCATACTACACTGAAGTTTGTTCAGTTCCTTTTATACATTAATATTCTTCAATTACTTTGGGGATTCTATCAACCATGAATTTTTTTTACATTTGCAGTGGAACAGTTGTTTAAAATAGTTTACTGATGCTGACAAGTGTGTTTCATAAGATATTATACCAGAAATTATGTAAAATAGAAATACAAAGATCCATAAAAACTGGCTAAAGTGAAATTTATGAATTGGTTGCTTAGCAACTACATGATGTGTATTCTGATTCATTACTCATGTCAAAATAGTGTCCCAAGCTATAAATAAAACTCAGACTGATGAACAAGTGGAATATCTAGGCACATTAAACTAAAAAAATAAATAATAAAATTCATTTTCTCTCACCATCATGAACTGCCTTGTATCCAGCCGGTTTGACTCAAACACTGTCACATTGAAAAGTGGAGAGAGATTCTTTAGATTTTCTAGAACCTAAAAATTAATATGATCATCTGAAGATATTTATTGCTATGTTTATTAAAAATTTTTTTTTAATATCATCTTATGCAGTAATTGTTTTCAAAACAATTCTACTCCAGGGATTTTAAGATGGTGCCGTATTCACTAAAATATTTTATTCTCACTTTGAGAAACAATACAGTATACACTATACAGCAGAAAATTTCAGATAAACTGTTGCACCTCCTTTTATGCTTATCATAACATTTATGATTAATTTACATTTAGTTGATAAGCTGATCAAAGAAAGGATTAAATTAAGTTGAATATTTTTTAGTTATTAGTTTCAGCAAAGATTAACATGGTGAAATTTGAAAGGATATGACAGAAGTTGAAAAAAAAATTCCGATCCATTTTCTCATTCCAAAGTAAGAGGTAAATAAGTGTTCTACCGAAAGAACTCGTAATTGTAACATCCACTAATGTGACAGAATAAGTGAGAAATACAGCTTCACCAGATGTGGAGGGAGCATGATAGTGAATAGCCACTTTAGTTACACAACAGGACTGACTGTAGAGGAATACTTTAATGCTATAATTGCTCAAATTTTAATTCAGATTTGTTTAATTAAAAAATGATTAAATTGCAATCATCACTTAATTAAAAAAAAGGGAAATGGTATAACATGTGATAACAATCATACACCATGCACATCCCATTTTCAATGACATTCATTTCGTGTTCAAGTATATTTTGAATGTGGAAGAGAAAGTAAACTTACAATGCATTAGAGTAAACTCACATCCTCAAAGAAACCAGCACCTTCAGTGATGACAGAAAGTCGTTGCCAGCCAAACTCTTGCAGAATACTGACAAGGGCTAGTGCATATGTCTTTGAAGTTGGATGGATAGTGAACAAGATAGGCTGTTCTTGGTTGCCATCTGAAGATATCACTACACCAGCAGGTGTGTAGTAGATCTACAAATGTGTGGTAGTCACTACATCAATATAATTAATCAACTTGTGGGTACATATAATGCTAATTATTCCATTACAGTATATTTAAAATTTTAAGATCATGCTCGAGTCGATTTAGTTGGCTTCTCTCAAGTTAACTGTAGTGTGTGCAAACTCCATTTTATTCCACCATATTACTACAGTTATAATGTACACCAAATGTAGAGGTTACAGTTAACAGTTCCACTTTTTCTGGTAAAAAAAAAAATTAACATACAAATAACAGATCACATGTTTCTTTCAAAATCATTCAGTTTGATGATATCCTTGCACATGTGCATCAGGTTGACTTGAGGCCGTTCTTATAATACACAGCAACAAATGCAGTAATGAAATAATGAATTTTGAACCTTAGTTTGTGACTGTCAGATTTTAGTTTTCCTTTAATTCCCTAGCCCTAGCCCTTAATTAATTCCCTAGAGGACCTGCTTATACAATTTCATTTCAGTGACTCTAGAATTTTAATATTCAAATTCATTTGCTATTGTTGAATTATTTATAGTTTATTTGGTTGTTTTCTTGTCCATTGATGAAAGCAGTTCCTTACTCACTTGCTCTCTCTCTCAGTGTACAGGATGAGCACCAATAGTGACTAGAGATAGTAAACAGGCACTGCAGTTGGAGGCCAGGAATACTTGCTTGGCCAACCTTAGGTGGGCTGTAGGCACACTACATAAAAGTGTAGGAATTTCCATCTAATGAACTTGTTTCTTAATATTTAGTTAAGAGAGACTGTGCTACAAATGAGCAGACAGGTAAGATATTGTGAGTAGCAATATTTTAATCAAGTGAATGAAAGAAACTACAATATCTCCAAATAAACACATTTGTCAATGGAAGTGGCAGAGTTATATTCGCAATGTGAGTTAAGTGCCATGATTCTTAAGTTGCTCTTCTTATTTATTTGTGAGGCTTGCTTGAGAAGATAGATTTATATCAATCCAAAAGCTTAGGTTTCAACTGTCCCAGGTACTTCTGGGACAGTCCCAGAATTATCTTCTCCTTTCCTAGATCAGGATCACTTAAACCAGTTGTATTATTTGTCTGGAAAGTGAAGGCAGCTTGTACTTCCTAACTTATCTTTTCCTGCATAATATGCCTTCACTCAAAACTAGAATAGGCTGTGCAGCAATTATACTTCCAGTAGCTTTTCACACGATGCAAAAAATTTTTTCTAATAAAAATACTTTGTCTTTTTACCTATCTACTCTTTTCACCCAGTGATAAAAATAAATAAATAAATAAGAAAGAAAAGGACTTCATATCTTTGTGCCTCTATTTCAGATTAAGAAGTTTTTGTGAGATCAAGGTTGTTGTTGGTGTTTTTATAAAGAGATTTAAAAATAATAGCATCTGTTGCTATGGCTCGACCTTCTGTGAAGAGCTTCTTTCCAATTGTAAGAAAGCACATCTTTTGTTGTTAAAGAGCAGTAGTTAAGGAACAATAGCAGCATACACACAGAGGATGAATAGGCTGAATGATGATAATGTTTGTGACTATTTTTAAAAAGCACCACTTCTTCAATCAGCAAGCAGTTATCATAACCAACACTCTCTATTAGCAAGATCTGTTGGAGGATCTCAAGCTATTATGCATCACAACAATTATCATTAGTGAAATCCATTAACTTGAGCTTCTGGAGGCAGTAATGTGAGGAATATGATCACGATTCACAGCACAGTTTCAATGGGACTGCATGTGTCCAATATTGCAGCATATTTTTCATTAGACTTTTATATTGCCTAATTGGACATGACAAGTGGATGTGGCCAATTTTGAGTGGGTCAAAGCCTGTACCCCTGAAGCATCTATAAAAAAAAAAAATAGTTGGCACCTATGAAAAAGTTGCAGCTGCAAACCCATCCAAGAAATAGTTGCTACTGCAGGACAACTGAGGAACAAGTCCTTGTCTTACGTTTGGATGGAGCTAAGGTTGGTCAGGTCATTGAGTAAGAAACTGAATAGATTTGTAACCTATAAAGGTCAAAGGATATGTCTCCTAAATAAACTGGAAAAAAACTCCTAAATAAAATAATAAACAACCAACATCTATGTATTGAGTCTACCACAAGTATTTTTCGAAATTTTGAACATTTTTTCTAATGGATCATCTGGATGAGCACTGAAGGAGGGAACTGCTGCTACTAGATCCATCCAAACCTGAGACAAACAATACCAGTTGATCTGTAATGATATTCTCAATTTGAATCTTTTACAAAGAATAATGCATTCCCACAATTAAGATTCTGGCTACTTAGACTTTCTGAAACAAATTGCCTCCTGCTGTAATTTTCCTTCTCCAAATGAAGCTTTGGAAAGTTGAAAGTGATCTTTTAGCAGACCATTATCAGAGGTGCAAATGTTGCCCCTTTTTAGGCTAGATGGATAACAAGATGCAGTGTTTAGACATACCTGTATTACAGCAGTAAACAGAAATAAATAAAGAAGTGTAGCATCTCTCATTTGTATGGTATTGGCAGCATTTCACATGCTATTACAGGTAAGCAAACATAACTTTTTTCTGTTTTTGGAGTACTTAGTCAAATTTTTATTTCCTCTTGACTATTCATAAATATATGATCTATCTCTCCAATTTGAAGCATTTGGAACTGCTATTATAAGTTGAGCCTCGACCACAGACAGACAGACACTATATATGAACTGTAGTAAGATTGCTCCCTATGCTTGTTAGGCAAATACAGGGTGGGGTGGCATACTTTCCCAAAACTTTTTTTTCTTTCATATTTTAAAGTTAGTTTGTTTCTTGGCCATTTTTATGTTACTAATGATCCTCATTTAGCGGCATTTATCTTCAGTAGTTGCATTAGTGTTAATAAACAACCTCAATAGTGGGATCAAGACACCGTTTTTGCCATGATGATTTTGGTAGCTGGAAATAGCACTCTAACAGACAGACAGACAGACTATTATGTAATATAGGCTATAATCTGCATATACCCATAGGCTCTCACCATGCTGACTTTGGTGGCTGTAGTTCAAGCAGTTTATAAGGAGATAGCACTCTAACAGATGGACATTTTGTGTATTAGTAATTGATTGTAATTTGTCACTAATATATTGAGGTAGATATAATCTAAAGATATAACAACATTTTTAGGTGAGATAATTCTGTCAGAGAAAAGGAAGATGTTGTCATGTTTATGGAGAAGTGATGAGGACAGGTGCTTGCTGTTGATTGGATGAAATTTATACTCAAGCTAATTGCAAGTGTTATCTGTGTAAATGCTAGCTAAACTCAATACAGCATAGCATTTTGGCATTCTACAAATCCTCCCCTCACTGAGCACGCTCATAGTGTAGTTGTTTTGAATAGTTTCCAAACTTTTAAATATATCAGGTTGAATTTGGCTTGAGGATTCTCGGTGGCCATAAATGGTAGCTGGCGTTTAAAAGTTTTGGTAGGAAACTTTCCCCAGGACTCCAAGGTCCAAGCCTGTTTATTAATTGCATAATATTTATTTGATTAATGAGATTAGTGTCAATTACCCCTACATGTTATATTAAAGCAAACTAAACATGTTTGTAACTGCAGGTGGCAGGCTTAAAAACTGCCCATAGGGCGGGTTTTCTATTAGTTAATATAATTCATAAAATTACTGAAAAGTTACCATAAATGAATTATGACAAACATAATTTTGTTAATATTATTGTAAACTACCAGTGGTGTGGTGTTAAAGAGTGGAATCATTGACAAAACCTCCTCAGCTCGCTCACTGCAGCTGTAGCCCAAAATTCCATAATTGTGCACTTGAAATATATCATCTGCATCAATAATGGGACACTGGGGGAGGGGGGGGGGATGAGAGGTGGGAGGAGGAGGGTGAGGGGAGGAGGAATAAAAGATTTCACATGAAAATACATTGAAGTATTGGAGAATTATGGAGAGAAATATTTGTTGGAGAAAGAGCAATTGAAAACACCACAACAGATGAAGAACCAACACACACATCACATGCGTGCGCACGCACGCGCACACGCACACACACACACACACACACACACACACCACACACACACCACACACACACACACACACACACACACACACACACACACACACACACACACACACACACACACACACACACACACACACACACACACACACACACACACACACACACACACACACACACACACACACACACACACACACACACACACACACACATACACACACACACACACACAGAGGAGGAGGGTGAGGAGAAGATGAAGAGAAGAAGAAGAAGAGGAAGAAGGAGGAAATATATATTTCTTTAATTTTAATTTCCTATATGGTTGCCCAACATTTATTATTTACATAACTGGCTGCTGACCCTTGTCACCCTTTACATAACTGGCTGACCCTTGTCACCCTTTACTTAACTGGTTGACCCGATGAGTCTCTGGCTGACTCAGTATGATCCCACTAGTTGATCTCCCATAATGGGATGGGCTGACTCGGTATGTAACCCACTAGTTGATCTCCCATAATGGGATGAGCTGACTCGGTATGTAACCCATTAGTTGATCTCCATAGTGGGATGGGTGATTTCTCTGCAGGCTAAAATCATATTGAACAAACTGAACTGGAGCACCTAATCGAGAATCTAGAAGTATATGTGCAAAATAGCTAGATAGATCAAAGATAATGTTCGGAGATATAATAGCTAGCTAGCTAAGAACACTGCAAGGATGTCACATCTAGTTAAATATATTGTCAGGAAAAAGATAAGAAAAGAGATATTAACCAGCTATGTAACTGTTGCTTATAACTGAGATAATCTTTTTTAATAAATTTGTGCCAGACATTAGTCTAATTTTGAAGTGGTGTGTCCTCTGACCAGTTGTTTGCTACAGTGTGGACAATGAGAGGGAAAATAACATTAATTATGGCATGCCTGCATTTACCAAAGACTAAATTCTGGGTGAAGGAACCGGCCAAATTAATTCAGTTACTATTAAATATGTGGCAGCCTATGAACCTGCATTAAAACTTCAACGTCTTGTGGAATAAGAGGTACAAGTTGCTGTTTGACAAGCCACATTACTTAATTAAATCAAGAAGAAAGAAATGAAGGAACAAGCTGATTAATTATTGTTAAAAACATTAAATATAGGACAGGTGCTGGAGTTCTATATGTCATCCTAGCTGATCTTGCTTTCCTTCAAAAAAAAAATAAAAAATCTTTTTTTTACAAATCCATTAATTAATTTGTTTGTTTGTTGTATAAGTTTTCTTCAAGTGATGGAGAGTGGTGAGGAGTTATTACAGAGACACACATCCAGGGCATCACAGTTGAGTAATGACAATAGCATGGTTAATGTTGTGATAGTCATTGGTTGACAACTCCATAATGTTTATGTCTCCTTAGAAATCTGGGTGACTTGACCTTCCTAGATGTGATGGTGAGGCACAGGAGATTTCAATATCATCATATCTCACTTTTCTACATAACCCCCTAAAATACAACCTCTCTTTACCTTTTCTTTCCATTTAACTGCAATTTTTCCATTTCCATTTAGCCAACCCCTAACTCATTTCATGTCTCTCTTCTTTTTTTTACCTAACAGCTGTTCACCTTCATCAAAATCTTAAATTTCTACACTTTAACTTTTGCATTAATGCCATTTTGAGAGAAGATATTAATCCATAAATTAACGTAGATATGACATAATCGATACCTGCACTTGCAGCATCTTTTACAGAGTTAGCAATAGAAGTCGGCAGAATTAAACTAAGTGAGTGTCATGAGATCGTATCACTCTATTATTTTGAATGATTGAATGAATACATTTTTTACAGGAGCACAGAACCTTTTACAGTACAATTTCTACTGTAGATGAGTTTAAGTTTCCTATATTGCACAGTATTCATTTACTGCTTCCATAAAACATTGTAATTTGCACAAATACTTAACACCACATCAATCACTGGATAACAGTATGACCATTCCTTCCTATCCCTATCATATCAACATGTATGCTAGCTTTTAAAAGATTTTTCTTCCATATTTTATTGTAGAAAGTTAATTACAGACCTTATAATGCTCCACTCCATGATGTGCAGTGGCAGTGGGTGCTGGGTAGCATGTGACTGTGGAATTTGTGCCACTGTATTTATAGTATTCCTATGTAATGGAGAGTATCCACAAAGAAATTAGCCATCCCTGCCTGCCTGCCTGCCTGCCTGCCTGCCTGCCTGCCTGCCTGCCTGCCTGCCTGCCTGCCTGCCTGCATATTTGCTATCTCCTCCCAGAAGCCTGGACCAATCATCTTGAAATTTTTATGAGTTGATCACAGGACCATTGGTACCATTTGAGGAGAATATGCTTAGGGCTTTAGGGCTAGTGTGTAGGTCCATGAAATAAATTTCCTATTCATGAATAACCACCTAGTTTCAATGTGCAATTGAATCCCATTCAAAAGTACATTTATAAACTTGTAGGGCTTGCACCTAGCGCTCCAGGAATGGTTTTAAATTGAAAATATTTTGGATGCCACCATTTTTGGTAGGGAAAAAAAGGGATCCAATTTTATCATCCAAAAAAAAAAAAAAAAAAAAAAAAAAAAAAAAAAAAAAAAAAAAAAGCCTAAAAATTGATTGATCATTAGTTAGAGTCAGGCAAGTAATACCACAGTCAAATGGTCTACTAAGTGGGAAATCCTGGTTCCAAATCCTGGACTGGACTTTTTTCACCCTTTTCTTTTCTTTTTTCCTCTTCCTTTTTCTTTTTACCTGTGACACCCAGGTCTAGAGGTACACTTGGAATGGTAGGGGAGGTGGGGGGGGGGAGGGTTGGATACATCTACAAGTTTTGCTCAAGAATGGATTTTTAACTAATTATTTACTATTTAAAAACACCAAAGTTAGTACAACTAATTGGTTAAAACTAAATATTTTTTACTGTATAGAAATTTTTTTTTTAAATTGTAAATCTTACCACAACTTTAATCATATCTTAAGTATTCTAAATAATATTTTGTCAGGCCTAAAATACACTATTTACTAAATATTATAATAATTATTTCACAGGTCTTAGTGTGGGATCACTCTTATTATCCTTCAACTTTTCCTCCTTCAACCCTTTCTTCTCCCCTTCCCCATTCTTTTCTTCTTCTCCCCTATTTACCCTTGCTTATGCTAACTTGGTTCATTGTTAGTATGAAACTAATTACAAAAAAAAATTAAGTGAGTTACAAACTTATGAATCTGATTGTTGGCAATCCATCTTTCAGCATCACACAACATAATATCCTGGGCTTTGTAAAATTCATCAGTGAATAAAATTTGCATGCCTACTTTTGAATTTCTTTTATTTGAATAAAGTACACAGATTAAAAGGTGCTTTGAGTGGTTTCTATAATGTTTCATGTTGATATTGGCCTGGGCAACACTGGGTATATACTGATAGAATATATTTATATATCACATCATGTAAAACAAAAACAGGGAGAGCCTGAGTGAATGTTGAGGGAGGGGGTGGGAGGATCGTAGTCACGGGCATAGCCAGGGCAGTGTGGCAGTGTCATCACACTGGTCATAAAAATATAATAATTTTTTTTTAATTTAATTTTAACCATACTTATTTTCATAAGGTAAATAAATTATGCCAATAAAGAAAAAAAGAAAATATTTTACATGTCAAGTGTTGAATTCATTGCTGTTAATCACTCTATCCTATATAGCTGTAGGCAAATTTATGGAATGAGCAGCCAATAATCATGGTCATATTCAGTACCTTTTCTTAATTTATGTTCCATCATCTTAATGTAAAAGTTTATATAATTTTGAAGAGTCCACAGAACTGGGAAATAGGTCATCACATATATTGCAAGCCAGAAAACTGTGGCATATAATCCAAGTGCATAAAATTGGACAAATTTAAGAATGAGCTATAAACAAATCTAGTTGCACATTCTATAGAAGGGGAGCCAATCTATAGAATGGAACTCATTCAGTAGATCCCTAGATTGTGTAACACATTCTATGGAATATGTAGACCTACAGAAAGCTTGGAACATGTATATACAACCATAATATTAGCAGATGATATATATAGGGTAATGTAGCTAATGAACCTGTTAAAATAATATTGCAATTCATTAAGTATGAATGAAAGATACGAAAATTTGAAATTTCAGATTGATTGAGAGTACCAGACTCGATTTAGAGAGAAGTTCCTATGATGTGACATCACAGTTTGATGATATACTGGTGCTTTCTGAATGCTTTAGTTGAAAGATTATTCAAGAATGTAGTCAGCTATCTATACAGGCTGATCCAAAGCTTAACATATAACTAAGTGACATTTAAAGTGGCCCAAATATGCATTGCTTGCTCAATATAAGGCAATACAAAATTAACAGTTAGAAGTCTAAAATCTATAAATCAAAATCATATCAACTCGTTTTGAAGCCAAATAGCCCACCAAGAGCTAAAGCAAGCTGCTGGCTTAAAACTAGTCAGGTTGGGTAATGGATTTTAATGTATGCACATGAAAATGTATCAATCAAAAGTTGCTTCACACAATATATTCACTTTATTTTACCTGTATATATACAATATGTACTTTACGTATAGATATCTATGACTGAATGAAAAAAATCATTTTTGTGTGAATCATGATTGGAGTAGTGCTTAGTAAAACAAACAGAGAGTGACAAAGGAAACATGTCACACAGCTAGCTAGCTATCTAGCTATCTAGCTATCTAGATAAAAACAAAAACAAACAGGTGATAAAAATTGGCTCCTTGTAGTAACCAGCCAGCTAGGTATTAAACTGCACAGTTCTACTTACCTCCAATGTATAACCTGTTCCATAGGTCAGGTTGATTGAAGGAAGGAAGGCTGAGTTAGAGTTGATATAGTCAAGAACCAAGTCTACAGCAGTAACTGTCCTCTCTAGACTAACTCCATACACAGGATCTGCGTAGCATGTGGAGTTGGTGACAATGTAAGCAAATTCTCCCTCGCTGCACCTCACAGGGGCAGCTAGCAGGGAAAACATAAGCACCGCCAGAAGAAACATATCAAAATAGTGGACCCAGTAGCCAGTTCCACATCTGAGGAGATACCTGCAGCAACTTAATTAATTTGAAAATCCACATTCCTCACTACTGAGTACAAGGCGTGTCAGCCATAGCGTCTCAGTCCATGATCCTTAGCAGATCATGCAGTGTCAGTTGAGCTGCTAACAGTTTCCTTTTTATGTATTATAAAATTATAATTACTTCACATTCCATGCCTAACGAGTGATAGTGGGAATCCTTAGAACCTAAAACATATTTTTCACAGAATATGGCATGCCACACAATAACTGATCCAGTGTCTGTAGGTGGGAGTGACTCCAGTTGCTCCCCCTCACTGAATATATAACCGCTACAACTACAAGTAGCTACAATTATAGTTAGATAAACAGTGATGATTCCAGATTGTTGCTCAAATGCATGACTGGCTATCTCCTTCAGGTTATCACCTCATCATCGTGTAGCCTTGGTCACACCTATAGCTACATTTGTGGGTTATTGTTTTATATCAGAGATATTGGTATGATATAGCACTTGCCATCCTAAAACACTCTATTCAAGAGGGGGGGGGGAAGGTATTATGATCCTGTAGTTAGCTATATAAAAGATACGATGAACTCACTCTGATCATTGAAAATATATGAACTAATATTTAGCCTAGATATACATACTCATTCACTCCATGGTCCTGGTGCCTAGCCCGAGGCAGTAAGAACTATATAGGCTTGCTTGCTAGGCCCACTTTCCATGATATGTCCTTAAGGATGACATGTCTTACGGGAATATCATACCATAATAGAGCCTCTGTGTGTGTGTGTGTGTGTGTGTGTGTGTGTGTGTGTGTGTGTGTGTGTGTGTGTGTGTGTGTGTGTGTGTGTGTGTGTGTGTGTGTGTGTGTGTGTGTGTGTGTGTGTGTGTGTGTGTGTGTGTGTGTGTGTGTGTGTGTGTGTGTGTGTGTGTGTGTGTGTGTGTGTGTGTGTGTGTGTGTGTGTGTGTGTGTGTGTGTGTGTGTGTGTGTGTGTGTGTGTGTGTGTGTGTGTGTGTGTGTGTGTGTGTGTGTGTGTGTGTACTCATACATGCGCTGACATTCTGCCTAGCCAGTACAGTCACTTTGGTAAGTTTGCCGATATTGGTAATTGGGAAATGGTATATCCATTTAAGTAAATGCAAAATTATAATATTTCAGTGAAAATAATGGTGTACTGTATTTCTATAAATTAGTGTACAAAGATATTGACTATGTGGGTGTGGTGAGGTGATGTACTGCCCAGTCAATGGCTAGAGCTTCAATTGAAGTGAAGGCGTTACCACACTACATCACAGATGGCGAGGTATTCCATTTAAATGGGAGTCGTGCAAGTATTGTGTGGACCATGCATATGTTATCATGCATAAGTCGGTTGAACTGTTATCATGTCATATTTGGCGATTCAGTGACTGGCGATGCTTTACGTAAGGACTAACAGTTCCAGTTATTGATGTTACCACCTTGGTATGTTCTCAGCAGCTAACTAATCTCAATATGTTATTAATTGTTTTTCAATGTAAAATAAAGGTTTCTGTGATACTACATCAGGCAGTGAATGCCACAACCTTAAAGTTTGTTTTGTTCATAAATAATCAAATATTTGAACCTTTTCATTACATTCGATGACCAATGCAATGTGCAATTGTAATTCATTTTCTTAATTGTTGCTCAACTTATTACTATCACCCTCTTACTTGATTACTCATTGAAAGTTTCATGAAAATATTATTAATGTGTGCATTTCTGTTAAATATATATTGATTTTATGCTAGATAAGTTGACTGCCCAAAATTTTTGTAGGGAACCCCTTCTGGATTGAGAAACCTTCACCTCACGTCCTAAAAAAGAGGGGAAATGTGTATGCAAGATGTTTGTAATAACTTTGTATTACCTGCACTACACAGTGAGGCATCACCTCTCTTATGTCTGCTACGTTCATCTTGATGGCCTTGTACGCCAGGTAGAGTAGGTGCATCCACACCCCCAGTTGGCCAAGAAGTCTCCAAAATTTTTGGTGTACCTTTTGACCATAGTGGCCATGCTTGGGGAGGAGGAGCCAACAAGCCAACTGGGTTGAAGTGACATTATGCATGGCCCCAAGTAGCAGACAGGGCAAAGTGGGTCAGTCTGTACCTCCAAGCATAGAAGGGACACTATGGTCAAATCCCATGGGTCCTGTCATTCAATGGAATAACTTGCATGAATCAAACAACTACTTCTGTTTATACTGTTTGCCTTGTGCTTCTAACTGGAATCTGCGGCTGCACACCTGAGGGAAGGGGAAAGGGGAATGGTTCCAATGGACAAAGAAAAGCATATTGTCAGAATAATAAATTATTGTCAATGCTCATCCAGAATATCTTGTGCTGGCTTCTTGGGAAGAGCCATTGTTGGAGCTAGGAGGAGGACTGTGGGTGATGGAGCTGGAATGACTGTGGGTGATGGAGTTGGAAGGACTGTGGGTGATGAAGCATGGACTGGTGGAGCTTGTGGCTGAAGGATTGCCTTCAGTGGAGCAATCTGCACCCCTGAATATGCCACAGACATTCTGTACAGAAATGCTGAAATTTCTTCCTGCAATGCCTGAGGCACATCCAGGGTGTACTGTGCTTGTATCTATTACTTGTTTGAACAATAGTTACATCAACAGCAACAAAAAAAGCTCTGTATGCATAAGCTTACCTTCAGAAAAGAAAGCTATGGCTTCAGACATTACTGCTACAGATTCTGGTTTTGGTGCTTCTGCCCCCAAAATGCTGGCTATTAATAGTCTGACAGCCTAAAAGTTGTTTTATTAGGCTACAGTGGGTAAGGATAGGCTATAATGACGTTACTGTGGGATAGGGAAGTCTATGGAAACTGCCTCAGAAACTGGGGTATTTAAACCCAACCTTCATCTTTAAAATGCCATGGTTTTATTTCATATCACCAGGTCCAGTATCGTATTGCTTTTGTTGATTGATTGATTATCAAGTATTGATTATTGAGTATACACTGACTGGGTGTGTGCGTGCAGCTGGGTGGGGAAAGAACTAGTGCAGTACTAGCTAAGACAGTATATCTGGCAACAAGGATAAACTGTAGCTAGGCAAAAGTTAAGGAATGGCGGCTATTCACGGCTCCATTTCAGAGTTCTGCCTTGAAAAGGAGAATTGGACCTCTGTACATAGAACAGTTCCACCACTATTTCATTGCAATCATGTGATTGCAGAAGAAAAGAAGCGAGCAATCCTTCTTTCCACATGTGGCGGCGACTTTCAAGCTGGTGAGGACACTAGTGAGCAGTGTGGAAATTGAAACTACCAGTTTCTCTGAGATTGTACAGGTTTTGAAGGACCACTTTGATCCAGTACCATCTGCTAGCAGCAATTCAAATTTAACAGCCCTATAAGAGCTGCTGGAGAGTCTGTATCAAAATGCATAGCTGCACTTCCTTAGAGGAGCACTGTCAGTACAAGGACACTTTAAAGGAGATGCTACAATGCTTTTTGGCAGAAAAAGGACTTACCTATGAAAAAGCACTTGAGCTAGCTTTGGTTATTGAATCAGCAGAAAAGTACACTAAAAATGTGAAGATAGCCAATGGAAAGCCTTTCCAGAAAAAGATGTTTATCAGTTCCACACCCATCTTATACCCAGCAAAGGGAAGAAAAAGGTTTTCACTCCAAAGAAAGTTGTGTGTTATAGGTATGGAGGAGAACATTTTGGCACCAGATTGTAAATTTAAAAGTACTGAGTGTCATATATGCAAAAAAAAGTTGGACATATTGTGAGAGCATGCAGGAGAAAGCCAACACAGATAGGATTTCAGCAAGCAATTGAAGGATCATCATTACTTGAAGGATGAAATTCAAGATCCTGCTGCATGTCAAAAAAAGTCCAAGGAACATCCTTATCCTTTGTTTAACATGGATAGCAATGAACATAAAGCATTCATGGTGGATGTTAATATTAACCAAGTGCCAGCGTCAATGGAATATGATACTGGTGCTGCCCTTACTCTGATCACAAAGAAGACATAAGAAAGAATACGCCAGAGGAATCAAATCAAACCACTCCAGGACTCGGATGTGCAGCTACAGATGTACACAGGACAGTTAGTGCCATTGCTGGGAGCAACCTCTGTCAATATGGGGTATGGTGAGAAACAGGATGTGTTACAAGTACTTGTGGTCGAGGGGGAGGGACCAAATATTTTGGGTAGAGATTGGATTACCAGCATTCAAAGCATTTAAAGTAGACATTGGTCAGATTGATAATCTGGTGGGTAGTAATCAGTTGCAGGTGTTGCTTGACAAACATTCCAGTGTGTTCAATAATGAGATTGGTACGCTCACTAAAAGGAATAAAAGTGAAGCTTCATGTAGACCCAAATGTCAAGCCTAAGTTTTTCAGAGCTAGGTCAGTACCATACTCTCTGAGAGAGAAAGTTGAAATAAAGCTAGGGAGACTGGAAAGCACAGGCATAATCTCACCTGTCCAGTTCTATGATTGGGCTGCATCTACAGTGCCAGTAATGAAAAACAATGGTACTATAAGAATCTGTGAAGATTTTAAGGTTCCCATTAACTCTGATTCTCAAGTTGTGTGAGCGAGCTGCTCCTACTTCAGCTAATATTTTCTGCAAACTAGGATAGCTGCCCCGCTCCCTAGTTAATCACCAGTTGTTATAGTATTAACTAAGGCTACCTACTGTGGTTATAAGTAGCCAACAGTAGGTTCACACACCCTGTCTCACTTCAAAATAGATAGCATTAAATAACAATGATCTTTCCAATATTCAATATTCAATATCACACTTTCAGTTACAACATGGATATTTTTCACACTCTCATAACAGTTTAGTTGTGTCTTTTTAATAGTCAGACCATTTGGGGGCCCTGCTCCAGCGCCCTGCCTGGCCAGCTGTTTGTTCATTAAATGAATTTATTGTAATTACTTCGTTTTCTTTGTTCTTATAAGTTGACACTTAACTTTTACCTAGGGTGGAAGAGTTATTTTCTGCTTTGAGTGGGGGAAAGTATTTTTGCAAGCTAGACATGTCTCAAGCTTACTTACAGTTAGAGTTAGAGAGTGACTCTAAGCAGTATGTCACTGTGAGTACTCATAAGGGGTTATTTCAGTATAACAGGTTACCCTTTGGAGTCTCATCTGCTCCATCTATATTTCAAAGATACATGGAAACCTTGCTTCAAGGGTGCAAGCGTGTTTCTGTATAAATGACATCTTAGTAAAGGGGGTACAGCTGAAGCATATGAAGAATCTAAGTTGTGTTTTGAGCAAGCTAGATCTAGCAGGAGCTAGATTAAATAAGGCTAAATGTTCTTTCATGGTATCACAAATTGAATACCTTGGGCATGCCATTGACAAGGATGGTTTGCATCTGACTGAAGAGAAAATACAAGCTATTAATGATGCTCTAAGACCAACTAATGTCACAGAATTAAGAGCTTTCTTGGGTGTCATAAACTATTATGGGAAATTTATGCCTAAACTATCTACACAACTCTCTCCTTTGTATAAGATTTTAAGTAAAAAGTCAAAGTGGGTTTGGACAAGTGAGCAAGATCATGCTTTTGTAGTGGCTAAATGTGCTGCGCAAGCTAATTCATTGTTGGTGCACTATGACAGTTCAAAGCCCCTTGTTGTTGCATGTGATGCATCTCAATATGGTTTGGATGCCGTTCTTTCACATGTAATGGAAGATGGGTCTGAAAGACCAGTTGCTTATGCCTCTAGAACTCTGAGTTCTGCTGAAATAAATTATTCATAGCTGGAAAAAGTAGGGTTGGCAATAGTATTTGGTGCAACCAAATTCCACATTTATCTTTATGGTAGACAATTTATTATTGAATCCGACCATCAACCTCTTTTTACTTGCTCAAGGAATCTAAACAGATTCCACCACTTGCATCTTCACAAATTCAACAATGGGCACTTACTCTGAGCGCTTACAGGTATATAATACGCTATAAGGCTGGGAAGAATTTGAGAATGCTGATGCTTTGAGTAGGTTACCTAGTCCAGTGACTACTTCCCTTGCTCAACTACCTGGAGACCTCCTGCATCTGTTGCATCATCTGGAAACCACGAGTATTAGTGCAGCAGACATCAAGTGATGGACAGCTAAAGATCCAGTGTTAAGCAGAGTTTTAGCATACGTCATGCATGGTTGGGCAGCCCAGGACAGAAGTCAATACCTCGAACCATATCGAGTGAGAGAGAAGGAACTTAGCACCCTGGATGGCTGTTTACTTGGGGAGCACGAGTGATAGTTTCACAAAAGGGGAGGAGATTGGTGTTGGAAGAGCTCCATGAGTCACACACAGGTTCATCCAAGATGAAATTCTTAGCCAGGACCTATGTGTGGTGGCCAAAGATGGACGCAGACATTGCTGAGATGGCTAAAAGCTGTAGTGTTTGTCAAATGCATCAACACTCACTTGCTTCAGCACCACTATATCCATGGGAGTGGCCAAAGACACCCTGGAGTCGACTGCATCTTGATTTTGCAGGTCCATTCTTGGGTCACATGTATTTAATCACAGTAGATGCACACTCAAAGTGGTTAGATGTTCAGGTTGTGTCTTCTATCACAACTGCCAAGACAATTGAGAAGTTAAAGACGCTTTTTGCTAATCATGGTCTTCCTAACAAGATAGTAACAGATAATGGTCCATCTTTTACCAGTGATGAATTCAAAGTCTTCATAGAAAAGAATGGAATTAAGCATGTTACCTCTGCACCGTATCACCCTTCTTCAAACGGGTTGGCATAGAGAGCAGTTCAAACAGTTAAGCAAAGCTTACGCCAAGTTAAAGGATTTATCATTGAGAAAAAAATTAGCGAAATACACCTCACTTGACAACAGGAGTTTTACTTTCAAAGTTGCTTATGGGTAGATGCTTGAAATGTCGTTTGGATAACTTATTTCCAAATATTTCACATCATGTAGAGGAAAAACAGTCAAGATAGAAAGAAGGCCATGACAACAAAAAGGTGCCAAGATCTTTTCTTGTAAGAAACCTTGTGTATGTGGAGGACTCCACCCCATCAAAGAATAGTGGATACCAGGTACCATAGTCAAAGTGACTAGACCAGTATCTTATGTGGTAAAATTGATGTATGAGAGAGAAATACGTCGTCACATTGACAATGTAATTGCAAGAAGTTCAGACTCAAGTTCAACTGAGCCTGAAGTGCAATCCTCTGAAATAGGACTTGAACTACAGCCAATAATTGAGCCTCTGAACTCTCTGGAATGGAAAGTCAACTTCCAGGTACAGTCCAAGAGGTACCATCGCAAGCACAGATGTCGAGTCAAGAAGTTGAACCACCTACAATACAGCTACATCGTTCAAGTAGAAACATAGTACCTCCAGATACGTACCACCCAACATTTCATTGATATGGCCTTTCAAGTTTAAGAGGGAAAGGTGTGATGTATTGACGTTATTCATTGTAGTATAGAATTAGTTGTTATTGTTAACATACTTGTGGTTCTATATCATTTCCTGTCCTGTCATGTCATAATTACTGAGTGTGCACTTTAAAATGCCATGGTTATCACCAGGTCCAGTATTGTATTGCTTTTGTTGATTGATTGATTATCAAATCTTGATTATTGAGTATACACTGACTGGGTGTGTGCATGCAGTGCTGGTTGGGGGAAAGGACTAGTGCAGTACTAGCTAAGACAGTACAGAAATGACCACATCCATTTCTATTTTCATGTCAGGCCAAAAATGGTACTTTGGCCAGCAAACCCTTGGAGCAACAGAGTCAATACATGATATGCATACACAAGTTGACTTTGGGAGTAACATGGCCGGAATTCCTCCTGGCAACACCTCTTTTCCCATTAGTGTGCAAAGAGAAAAAGTGCCAAAAATAGATCTTCTGGATAATACTTAGACCAAAGGTATTAGATCTACGAACACACTTTAATAGAGATATTTTGGTTCATAAGTATGTGTGTCTTGGCATCACTGCTCAACACTTGAACTAAAAAGGCCAAAATTCGGCATGTGCTCTCCAAGAACCTGGGTGAGCATTATTACACACATGTGGGCATGGTAATTGGTGTGGTTTAGCCATAACCACACCCATATGAAGTTATTTTGTCTGAAAAAAAGTTAATCAGAGACCAATTAATCAAAAAATTGGGTGTGATCTCCAAGTACAAGGGAAAGCGTTATTAACCAGATATGGGTGTGGTTTCCCTTAGCCACACACGCTGGAAGTTGTTTTGGCTATTAAAAGCTAATCAAACGACCAACCAGACCGAAATTTGGAATGAGATTTCCAAACAACTGGGTGAGCATTACTAATCACATATGTGTGTGTCAAGGGGTGTAGTTTGGTCATTACTACACCCATAGGACATAATTGTACCTGCCAAAAACTCATTCATGGACTAATCAGACCGAAATTGGGTATATGGAGTCAAAGTAACCAGTGAGCATTATTAACTACTGTGGGTGTGGCAATTTGTGTGGTTTGGTATTAGCCACACCCACAAGAGGTTGTTTTGGCTGCCAAAAGCTAATTAAAGGGCCAACCAGGCAGAAATTTGAGTGTTGTCTATGATGCTTCATGCTGACATTGACCGGGCAACCCCGAGTATATACTGCTAGTGTATATATAAAAGGAGATGTCTATCTGTCTATATGTTGGTACCAACATTCTGGCCAAACTTGTTAGTGGATTTCTCTGAAACTTGGCATGATGATAGGTTTCGACCCAACTTAAAACAAGGCACAAAAATTTTTTGAAAAATGGTTACCATGGTAATTAGAAAAAGCCAAGAATAATATTTTGGCCAGAAAAACCCTCGGAGCTAGAGATCTAAAACTTGGTATGCATATACAACTTCACTCTGGGGGTAACATGGGCTGGGTTCCACTTGGCCACACCTCTTCCATTTCTTGTGTAATGCTAAATATGCCAAAATGGTATTTCAGCGAAAACACTTGAACCTAGGGAGTTAGAACCAAGAACCCATATATATTTGGAATCAATATTATCTGGGGAATCTTTTAAGTACATGTATATAACCACACCTATTTATATTTTCCTGTCAGGCCCAATAAGGGCCAAAAATGGAATATATATATATATATATATACATACATATAAATACATACATATTTATAAGTATAGATAGATAGATAGAGAGAGAGAGATAAATAGATAGATAGATATATCATTGTTGATTATAAATGTTCAGTAGGTAATTCATGAGACACTTCCATGGGAAAACATTTATAAATATGACAAATACCCATGGACATCTCCTCCTAGCATTACTTTAATATATTTTACATTGAGCTACAAAACTTTAACCATATTTTTTATTGAGCTGCTAAACTGTTATGGTCTTTATTTCATATGAAATATTTGTTGTAAAGATGCATTCTTGGCATTATGTTGACTACAACTATATTAATATTAGTTTAATGTGTATGAATGTTATCTTTCATCTCTTTCATGTATTCAGACTATACCTGTGCTGGCAATTACTGTCCCAATGTTTGTCCAACATTCTTTAGTGGTATCCTCTTCAGTAACAGATTATTTCAGCACCTAAAAATCACATATTTTAAACAATTTTCTGAGTTACCACATATTTCAGCACAACTTTTTCACCTAAAAAGAAGATAGAACGACTTTTTATCACCTAGAAATCACATCTCCAATAATGAGTTATGACAGAGTATCCACATTTTATTTATATAATATGACATTCTGCCATTTTGTTTGTCATTTTGTGTGTTCCTCGTTAAAACACGCATGCATTGTGTACCATGCCCCTTAACTTAATCCCTGCCGGTGTTTCCATCACATTGAAAGAGTTGCACACAGAACCCTGACTGAGAAATAGGACTGCCTGCCTGCCTGCCTGCCTGCCTGCCTGCCTGCCTGCCTGCCTGCCTGCCTGCCTGCCTGCCTGCCTGCCTGCCTGCCTGCCTGCCTGCCTGCCTGCCTGCATTATGCAAACACATATGAACTAGAATTTAGCATGAATACTTTTAGATCCATTTTCAAAACTGTACCTAGTAATACATGAAGAAAAAAGTACTTTCAGTATATTGCAAATATTATCTATACTATATAGTGTGAATAGTCTGTCTGTCTATCTGTCTGTCTGTCGGTCTGTCGGTCTGTCTCTGTCTGTCTGTCTGTCCAAGTATCCAAGATTCACGTTTGAAAGGTTGAAGTTAGACCCACAAAACAATATATATTTTGAATCAGTGTCACCAGGGGAACATCTTAAGCACATCTATATGGCCACACCTCTTTCGGTTTTCAAAAATGGTACTTTTGCCAGAAAAAGGATGGAGCTACAGGCCTAAAACTTGGCATGCAGACACAACTCAACTCTGCAAATAACATGGGGTGGGTCCCACCTGGCCACACCTCATTCTTTCTCTTTATGTCCAAGGCTAAAAAAGCCACAAAAAAAAAACTTTGGCATAGTCACATGTTCACCATTGTCTTAAAAATCTATAACATGTATTCTAAGCAGACTTCTTTCTTTTTCTTTTTCTTTTTAATTCAGTCCACCAAAGGTGGGTCAAAAAAACTGCCTGTAGGGCGGGTTTTTCGCTAGTATTGTTAAAATAACCTTTCAGGCTCAACCAAGAGTAATCATCTAACTGGAGGTTCCACATTCAATGCAATGTGATATTAATTTAAAATTGATATCTGGTGTACAAATTATCCTAAAAGTGCACTCTACTAAACTCAAGCACAACTTGAACCAATACAAGTCCTTGTAATCACTTACTCAAATCACACAAATGCCTGGCAGGCACATTACATACAAGAGAGTGGACCAGAGAGAACTATTAAGATAAAATTAAACAACATAATTACAAAATCAAACACATGATACATGCTAATAGATCATCAACCACATTACTGTATTCCTCCCTCACTAAAAAGAAATCAAACTGAATATATTGGGTGTCTCTGTGCCAGTTGGGTGGATGTGAGTACATAGACAGGACGTGCTTGCAGAGGCATAACCTCAGCTACAACTTGAATCAGAGGATTAGATTCTTCAGCAGTAAGTGGAATCAATGAAAGGTCATCAATGTCTGATTCTGGTTCAGCATGGAGTGGTCAACAGATAGACAGACTAATAAATCATGAATTTAAAAAATAATAATAAATAATGGAATTACAATACATCCAGTGTGCTTGGCATTATATTTGAATTTATATTTATCTTTCAGATAAATATCTGCCAAACTGAATCTATATCAATGAATTCAGTTGCAGGTAATTTTCAACTTGGTAGACCTTACCCACACGTTTTTTTAATCACATCACGGGTGATCAACAATCAGTACAAGGTCTCCATCAGGCAACAAATAATACCCAGTATTTACATTTAATGGAATTGTTAGGTGGAATGTGTCAAGAAAATCAATTTCAGGTTAAGTTGTTACCATCCTTATATAGTTACGGTGTTCGTAAAATGATTATTGGGCACTATCCTAAGCACATGAAAGCTGCAGATATTCTTTTATTCTAGTCAATCTAGTAATCAGATCATAAGACATGATCATATAATGGATTACATCACAGTTCATAATCGAGTAGTTCAATGGAGTGACCAATACATAGAAAACCAATACTTACATAGAAAGATGAAGGGCACTGAACTTTATTAAAATAGGACAACAAACACAATACATTTCCACTGCAATGGAAAAAGTGTGTGTTCCAGTAATGTCACTCATCAACAATGTCACTCAGTAATATAATCCAACAATACCTTCTTAGTGCTCTCCTTTATCAACAAACCTTTTAAGAAAAGGTTTAAGTATAATATAACTTTCTTGACTTAACACAGTTCACACATGCATGCACGCACGTGCACCCACCCACACATACACACACATACACACACACACACACACACACACACACACACACACACTCACACACTCACACACACACTGTTAATGAAATATATGTTCAATGCAAGACAAACATACTCCTCCAGGGAAAAATATAATGTGAAAGATGAATTGAGATTAGGGGGAAGTTCAATTCCATTCTATTTCTGCATACACTAAAAGGAGGGAACAATTTATACTCATTAAATTATATGTCACCAACTTTCCATCAACATAAATATATCAAATATTAGTCAAGTAAATATAATGTAGTAAGATATTATTAAGGAACAGAGTAATGAAACTTACTGTAGTTAAACTGAATGACTTGAATGAGAGTGGAATGGTTTTGGGACACATGGTGATCTCCATGACGCACTCGAATGGTTCCACAGGTAGAAGCGAGTTGTGAGTCAAAATTATGATCCCCATGCACCTGCACAGCCATGCCTTATTATTATGATCACGCTCTTCAACAACCAGAGTGGAAGAAATAGGTGCAATGAAGTTGTAATCGACTGTCACTATACATTGCAAATTGGTAATGTAGTTGGATACATCCACTTGGCTCTGATGGAATCGAGGGGTGATGCACGAGGTAAAGTTCACAGAAGATAGCACATCGATGGTCAGGCATGAATACTCAAGTCTAGTGCAGGTACCATAGGTGTCAACCAGCTCAGTTGAAGGTGGTGCAGGTGTTGAACTAACAGTGAGGTCATCGACCATCTCACTTAAGACATCTAGTACAGCTGAAATGAAGTCCAAGGTAGCATTGTGGATGCTTGCACAGGCATTGTTGTTGTTGATCAATGCCTCCAGTTTTTCTTTGAACTCGTCAAAATCATCAAAGAGCTCATAAATTGTTTTACATTGATGAGGTAAGACAGTGGAAGGAGAGGATAATAGAATAATACTCTCTGGCCTCCAAAAGTGAAACAGCCCAGAAGTAAGAGAACAGACTGAATGACAAGAATTGAAACAATAAAAAAAAAACATGAAGATAAAAGCATCAGTTGTTGCTGGAGAATGGGCACTGGTTGGGTAGCCCTTTGCAGGGTTGGTTCAGACTCCACATGGGTGCTGCCTCAGCCATGGTCAGCTCTGGTCAGCTCTGGTCAGCTCTGGTCAGCTCTGGTCAGCTCTGGTCAGCTCTGTTCCCAACAGTGTCTTCATGAAAGTCAGTGCTGTCAAGATTAAATTTACCAAGCACACCATCACCACCATGCAATGGCCACTAGTGTGCACAAACTCTGGGTAGGTTAGAGTGGAGGATTGACCAAGTCATCAACCTCAGTAGCAGGAGAAGTGGTGTCAAACAATCTTTCCAATGGTATTTCTTCTCACATAGCTCACAACACTGATTTGAGGAATATTACAAACTTACAAGTTCTGTTCAGCTCTCTCTCAACTGGGATCCCCCTCAACATATGATCAGTTATGGAGCCGGTTGAAACTATAAAAAAAAAAAAAAAAAAAGCCTTTATCCAGTGGTTCCAAGGAAAAATGATCCTTTTGTCTTTATTGGTTTTGAACGGAATCTTGGTGAAGGTTGCTAACCGCCACTTTGGAAGCAAATCCTTCTAAACTCCGGTCCCATATATTGTAATAGAAATCATACCAATTGAGAAGTGTTTATTAATTTTTTAATGTTGATATTTTAACCCCACAGCAAGATAGCAGACTGGAGTTTTAAAGTTACTTTGTTGTTGTTGGGTTGGTAGAGCTTCCTCTTTCTAATAGGAATATATCCAGTTCAGATTCCTGGTCATGGTTGTGTTTCCCCCCCCCCCCCCCCCCCCCCAAAAGTGGAAATTCAGTGGATTTAGAAGTCCACATTAAAGCATTAAAGTGGTTATTAATATGAAGTCAATACATTAATTCATAAACAAGCTTGATTTTTGGCTGAAAATTTTGGTCTTGTTTCAGCTTATATCTCTTCTGATTTCAGGAGTGATATTGAGCAAGTTACTTTTGCAGATCTTTCTAAACACTTTTACTTCCATTGAGTGGATTGAAAATCTTGGCTGCTCCAAATGTGCAATGAGCACATGATGCTTTCCCCATGACTATCACTCTCACTGCATACACCAGATAGTGGAAAGTAAGTGACTTTATCATTTTCTTTACTTCCACAGTAATCTGATATTGATACATCTGGGACTTGGAATGGAATGCTTGATGGAATTAATTTCTCAAGGCTGGATGGGTATATGGGTTTAATCTTTATCAGTACCCAACAGCTGCTACTGCCACATTTATGAATAGAAAGGCAATAAGAATCATAAATGATCATGTACATGTAATAATAAAAAATAAATAAAAAAAAAAACTCTGCCCTATAAGTGGTTTTTCCCCCTTTTTTTCCTCCCAAATCACAAAAAGGATATAGCCCTCATTTTTCCCACCCACAAGAATATTGAGGGCTCTTAAAATCAAGTGGCTCATTTTTAAAACCCAAGGTGTTTTTCTGGCCAATCCATCCCAAATGATAGCCCACCAAATTTGGTGAAGTTCTTTCCTTGAATGTGGGTAGAGTATCAAACATCTTACCTCTTTAGCTCTATTATATAAATCCTGATCCAGATTCCAACCACTGACTTTCAGTTTGCGACTGTGTCGTGGTTTTGTAAATTTATCGATATCAGTTTGGTGGTAAATTGTGCTGGTATCATTACAAAGCAATTGGCCATAAGAATATGATTATAGATAATAGCAAGCTCAAGCTTAGGGCTTAACCCTTTCATAGGTGAATTTAGTTGAGGCTCTGAAGTGTATTGTTTAAACCTTTTTTTTTTTTTAACCCAAGATTTGATTAATAGTCACCAAAAATATTTTCTGAAGGCCAATAAGTTGAAATATTTAAGAGCATATTTTGGTATCTTATAAAAGTATCATGTAGCAGTACCTGATAAAAGGAGAGTGAAAAGAAAAAAAAACACTATTTATAATGATATTCATGATTCATTAATAAATTAAACCCCACTGGAATTCCTTAAGGGAAACTATAGCAGAGCAGTGAAAATGCTGAAATAGTGTATGAGGCTCTGGTTCCTATTGCATGGGACCATTTTCTAGGAAAAGTGAGACCTCACAGCATTCTGGATGTCCTACCTTAATATTGTTGATCTATTGCTCGACCTGTTGAGAGCTTCAAGAGAAGGCACCCGGAAGTTATATCTGGCCTCCATCAAAGCAATGAATCCATGGTGTGTCTTGCATGAATGCAGGAATTATGCCTAATATATATCAGTCTATTACCAGGTCATGACACTCCTCCCTCTTGAACATCCTGAAATTGGTGAATATTTGACAATTTGTTGGTTTAGTGTCCAGATATCTGCTTTAGCAGGATTCCAGTCAATCAGGCGGTTGAGGAAACAGGTAAAAAGGACACTTGACATCTTGTAGCCAAGAGAGTTTGGCTTATAGCGTATGTCTGTTCAAATATTTTACATTACAATTGAATATAAATCCCGATTTCAAACTTGGGACATATGGTAACACTGAATCAATCACATCATAATTATCTTGATTTTTATTCATCACAGATACAGAGTTATGAAATAATTGTAAAATCTATCGTAAAACTTCTATCAAAAAGTTAGATCACAAACCTACAATGCTTTCAAAGGGAGATTGTCAAATATAGATCATTTCAAATTTACTGATCCACTCATAAGTGGCACGTTGAAGTTTTAAGTACATTGCTAAAGCTATCACTATCAAAGTGAAGAACACAGATAAAACTATACAGGCAGACGTAAACCTCTTTACACAAATCATGCTGATCGCAGAGTACAGAAATATTTAAATGCTGGAGGTGGTACTATGACACCCACTAGGATCATTGCCTTGGTCTCTAGCTACAAACCATGGTCTTATGAGAAAATTAAAAGAAAAACAAAGCAATGCTAGGGAACCACATGTAACAAATATCAGTGCCATTGCATATACCCCACAGCCACATGATCTCTGATAGACAGAATCACTGTTATAAAAAAAAAATGAGCATGACAACAAAACATGGGTACTCATGCAATTTTTAGGAAGTCTGGCTTCTCTTCAATTAATGAAGCTCATAAAAAGTTTTAATATCTCTTTCATACAACAGTGACACAGTGTTAAACAGTGTTTCACAGTGTTAATGTGGTTAACAATGACACTGCATTAGTGTACAAATGATATGATTGTTAATACCCAGGAGTTAGCCAAAACCAGACAGCTGAATCTCACATTTCCTTGGTATATTTTGACTACACATTATACTCAAGTCATAAAAAGAGGGGGGGAAAGGTGTGTAAAATTATATTGCAAGTAAAATTGTAAATTTTTTTTTTTTTTTTTTTTTTTAAATAAAAAAAAATTCAACTTCAACTTCAACCTAATGCTTTCATTTTGTTGTTTTCTTTGTTGATGAGTTAAGGAGGTTTACAAGAAAATAAGATCTGGCTGAAATACTGTAGAGATTTCATGGCAGGGTAATCACCATAGCCCAGGAACACATTAGTCAACCAGAATTACTTCATTAGAGAAGACATTCTTCACAATTTGAGAATTGGAGTGGCCCTAATGCCTTCACATCACCAGTGGCAGATCCAGGATTTTGAAAATGGTCATAATGAAATTTGAAATTATTATCACTTAATTGGAAGGAGATGATGAGCACTATCATGACATTTAATAAAGCTATTATTATAGTTTTTCAGATGTTTGATTTTGTGTAATTTTAAGGGTAAGAAGGACAATGGTGTGAACTATGAAGGTAGGTAATAAAATGAAATTAATTTTAAGTTAAGGTATGATGAATATCATCCTTCTGAGGTAACAGCTAGCACATAGGTCAGTAACAGCATAATAGTCAATGCTAATGTCTTTATGATTGTAGAGCAGAAATAATGTGTTTAGTCTCTCCTGACCCATTCTTGCTCTCTCGGGAGTCATGATATGCTTCAGTGCTGAGTTTTCTCGATCAGGTGTTGCTACAGTTACATTAGGATATGAAATAAGGGGATTATGAAATGTTAATTATGAGCCATAGGCCAGAGATGTTTACATTAGGGTGTTCTACACAGTTCTAGCTGGGGATTAGAGCTATTGACTTGTTACAACACAGGATATAACTATTATTTCAGAAGATGCCACTCACACCTACTGTAAATTGCACCTCCCCCCACCTCTTTCTATCTCTCCCCAATCAGTCTCTTTACACTTCTAAAGTTAATATTATAATGCATCTCTAGTAATTAGTGTCCGTTTGAACTTCCTGTGTGACTTGTAAACACAACTTCCTCTAGATATGTCCTTTTGCATTAGATTAGATTTCACCTGAAATATCACATAATTGCAGTGGCACACAAGTCTAATAACACTTTGAATGGCTGGGGGGGGGGGGGGGGGGAAATCTGCATATTTTGGTCAAGAATGGATTTTGAAAGAATTGTTTACTGTATGGAAGCTCAGGTGTTTGTTGTTACACCTAAGTGGGTGGTTACTCTTGTATAGGAAAGATTATTTAATAGCCCTAGCCCTAGCCCAAACCACAGTCTCTCCATACAGGGCTAGTGATCCTGTAGCAACCCCTGAAAATTTCAATACGATAGGTCCAGGTATCTGGGAAGAGATAGCAAATATACATACAGACAGACATACAGACAAATCACAAATTATAGTAAGATAACTTAAAAGAGATGGATGAGTCATAAAATGGCATTGATATGATAACCTTGGCCAGGACCTTCATCTATCATGGGATATAGTTTATCTCAATCCTTCTCTCACAAAACTCACAGATTTGGTAGCTGAAAGGAGAATCAACCTCAAGCCAATGGAGCCTGAAGCAAAGGTATAAGAAATGACAGAGTGTCTCTATCACAATATTGACAGAAAACCTCTCATCAAAATTAGTGAACTCAAGTTGGATATGTTCAATTCTTAGCATGTAATACTGTTCACATGTAAAACTGCTTCAAAATCTACAACTAGCCAGCCATAGACAGAGTAGGTGCAAAGTCTGAAACCAAGCCAATGTCAAAGATTCTATGGGGACTGACCTTGAATTAGTATCTCAATAGTTCATGTCAGAGCCACCTGGACTCCACCCAGGGACTCTGCTTCTGCCTCTGCCTCAGTCTTGGCAACTGGTGAAGGAAGAAATGAATAACAAAGTTAATAAAGTTAAGGTAGCTAATTGTGTGAATGAGGGTTATGAGTTCCAGTGGAGGAAGTTGATTATGAGAACATGGATTGGAATGAGGACAAAGAAGTGATTACAACCAACAAGTACTCACCTAATGAACAATTATTTAGCCAGGCAGAGGCACCAAGGCAGAGACCGGAATGGCCAGATCCAGAGAACATATAAAAGACATAGCTAACTATTATTAGTTTAGTCTCCAAATTATGTGTGTGATTGTGGCATAGTGCATATTGTGTTGTGCAAAGATTTAAAGAATCATTGTTGCTGGTACAGAGAGTCTCTGACCAGTATTGAATATTACCTATTTTTGAAGGGAGACTGGGTGTGTGAACCTACTGTTGGCTACTCATAACCACAGTTAGGTAGCCTTAGTCTATTTACAGTGATAGAATTGTTTATAGGCTAGGGAGCTGGGCAGCTATCCTAGCTTACAGGAAAATATTAGCTGAAGCTAGGGTAGCAGCTCACAGTTCACAAAAAAAAAAAAAAAAAAAGGTAACCAATTGTTGACCTGCATCTTCTCACTGCAACCACTACTGACTGTATTTAGTACAGATGTTTCAAGCTAGTTTGTTAGGAAGTGGAGCCAGTAAATTTACGGTGAAAATGCAAATTTACCAAGAAATATGGAAGTTTCCCCCCCCCCCCCCCTTCCCCAGAAAGTCCCCCTTTTTTTTAAATCTGCAACTATGGTAGACCTAACTATATCATCATCATTATTATTTCTTCAGCCATAACCCCCATCCCACCTTTAGAGTGTGACTATCTGCTGAGGATTCACTCCAAACCATTACCTTGTCAAAAATCAAACCTGTTTATGAACACCTGATACTTTATTACCTTTTTTTCACCTGAACTATTGAAGTACTAATTCAGGGGTCCATGGTTGGTCCTTATGGAATGTTTGATATTGGTTGTCTTCAGAATTTGCTCTTACTCTGTCCATGACTGGCTAACTGTAGATTTTGAAGCAGTTTGGCAAAACAAAGGAACTTTCATGGTGGGGGAAAAATTGGCTGTATGTATTAACTGCTGGTGCTATTTATCTGCTCTGTTTCTCAACAAAAAACAACAAAATCCCCCCAACCCCCACCCATGCTTTTCTTCTCTCTGCAAGGGTTAGCATAAGGCTAATCCATTAAGAACAACATATATGGGAGGAAAGTTCATGTAGCTGCAGAGCATGTAATCTCTATGAATTTAGAGTTACAGTATCTATAAAGTACAGATTGTGTAAGCCAAAACAAAAGTGATTAAAAAAATAATAATAAAGAAATTTGAATTTATCCTAGAGTTATATGCCCATACATGTAATTGTTAGTAACATTTAATCAATAGTAGTCAATTTAGCATTTGACTGGTGAATATCATAAGAGGATTCTCCATTGAGATCAAACATTCTTTTTCCTTCTGGATCGGTAGAGGTGCACCATCTAAACAACAAAGAAAACTTATAGACAGAGGCTGCCAATAATCCACTTTTGAGAGATTTGAACAGGAAGACAGTTGTGCACATTCACAGACTGAGAAAGATCTTTGCATGCAGAGATGGTAGTTACTCTATCATGATGAACAATCTTTATAGATTTTCTTAATTAATTATCGTTAAATAATATATAACTAACCTTGGGCAAAAATAGCAGTACCAAGAAGGTAGTGGCAAACAGCCATGACACAAAACTACTCAAAATTTCTCCCACAACAAATATCACAAATGTTTGTGAATCAAGAAAGGTGTAATAAAAAGTCCAAATCAGCAGGAATATGATAATGGTGATAGTCACTGCAGCCACTTTTTTTATTCATTTACAACTTTGCATTTTAATATGCAACTGAAGATGGCTATGATTACAGCTGGTATTAGAAACAAGAAGATATGGATGATCTCCAATGTATTAGTAGCAGCCAATATGCTGGAGAAATCACAAGTTCTGATGCAGTATATGGCCTTAACTCCATCAACCTATAATTAAAAATATATAACATGTCAAATTAAAGATTTGAAATGTTTATGTAGTTGTTTGCTGATGAATATGTAAAGTGTCGGTGATTGTAAATGCACTATTAATACAATATTGACCTACAAATCTCATGGAGCAATACTAATTTTAAATAGCTAAATTTAATTTTCACTCTCTACAAGTAACTTGATTACTTCTTTACCAAAAAAAACGTAAAAACACAAAATTTGTATACTTTTACCTCCTACACCATTCAAGTGGTAAACTGCAAGTATCATCATGATACTGATGAGATATCATTTGCTCTCTCTTGAGTTGTGGCCTTATCCTGGCGAGAGATTTTGGGAAATTTAATTTTCACTCTCTACAAGTAACTTGATTACTTCTTTACCAAAAAAAACGTAAAAACACAAAATTTGTATACTTTTACCTCCTACACCATTCAAGTGGTAAACTGCAAGTATCATCATGATACTGATGAGATATCATTTGCTCTCTCTTGAGTTGTGGCCTTATCCTGGCGAGAGATTTTGGGCGTATCAACGATTAGTTAAGTGATGCCATTTCAGGGCCACTCTGGTAGGACAGTCAAGTATGAGGTATCAGACTAGCACAACCCATCCTGCCCTGAGGAGGGGCCTAGAAAAGGTGGCCTAAACATTGCCCATTCTGACTTACCAGGGAGGGTAACTGTGCTCATCATGGCATTCATCTGGCTGTCGAAATAATAAAGGATTTATTTGATTTCGATGTAGTTCCAGGCATCAGATGCATCATTATAAGGCTTTTCTATGCCCGACCAATTACCACTACAAGATTGCCACCTGGAATGTCCTCACCCTTTTGGATACCAACAATTTTGCCTGCTCAGCTCTTGTTGTTGCTGCACTCAGGAGCTACGGCATCAACATCACCACTCTGAGCGAGACAAGACTAGCAGGTGAGGATTCCCTCACAAAGTTTGGTGAGAGATACACATTCTTTTGGAAAGGCCTCCCAGAGACACCACCGAGAATTTACGGTGTTGGCTTTGCTATTAGAACATCTCTCCTCAACCACTTACCTCTCAATCAGCAGTCAGTATCAGTTAACACCAAATAACAGTTCACATCACACTTGCTTCTTACAGGTATGCACTATTGTGCTATGCACCTACCCTCACTTCCTCTGATGACATTATGGATGAGTTCTATGATCTCCATGATCTAATACTGCATGGCATCCTCCTTTCTGAGAAGATCATCTTCCTTGGCAATTTCTATGCCAGGGTTGGGTCCAACCATGTCGTGAGCATTGCCATCACAGGCATGTAGTTAGAAATGTCAATAAGAATGACCTGCAGCTCCATGCCCCAACCATGATCTTTCCATCACAAACACTACGTTCAAAATGCCAAACAAGTGCAAGACCTGGATTCACCTCTGCTCTGAGAACTGGCATCTCATTGATTACATCATTGTCTACATGACCTACCTGCAGGATATAATCCTCATCCAGGCTCTTTGTGATGTGTAATGATGGACTGACCTCCATCCAGTCATTAAATTATGCAGACAAGTATTAATGTAAGAGTAACATATAACGATAATTAATAGGCAATCAATACCTATAGAGATACACAAAGCAAGTTAATATGATTAAAGTCAACTGATGCCTGATGCCACCCCCCCCCCCCAGTACAAAATTGCCTAGAGGTTCAGCCATTGAGGTGCTGATATGACGTGGCAGCTCTGAGTGGAAAGATGCGGTGTAGTAGTTGTACTGGAAGTTGAATGGCAAGTAATGCAGAATCCGGAACTGGAGAAGTTACTTGTGGTACATCAAGGAAGGCTGGCTCTAGTTGGTCAATAGTGACAGTATCCACTCGTGTGATGAGTTCTAGAGTGAGATATTTGTCATTGTGCTTGAGGACTGTGTATTGATCACTGTATGGGCAGCCTAGAGGGAAACGGTGAGTGTCTTGGCACATGAAGACTTGTGTGCACTTCATGAAATTGTGAGGAATGTGGAATTCTCTATTTGAGCTATGAAATTTTGTTGGAGTAGGATGCAATGTGGCCATGTCACTCTTGAGACGTGAGAGAACGCTTGTGGTTGTGGAGCATCTGGAGAGGGAACAAAAAATTCTCCAGGAAGTCAGAGTGTCTGACCATACACCATATCTGCTGTGAACAGCCAATATCTTTCTTGAGAGCAGTTCTTATTCCCAGCACGACTAATGGCAACTTGTTGAACCAGTTGGAAGCATTCAGCTTGCCTTTGGAGGCCTTCATCTGTCGATGGAACCATTCAACTACACCATTAGCTTGAGGATAGTATGCAGTGGTGTGAGCTGCTTTGGCACCAATCATGTCTAAAAGTTGTGACCAGAAGTCAAACATAAACTGTCATCCTTTGTCAGATGCTATGTCTTTTGGAAGATCGAAGTGTGAGAGCCAACCAGAGAGAAGTGCCCTGGAGCAAGATTCTGCAGTAATATCGGCCATTGGAATGGCTTTGGGCCAGTGAGTGAACTATCAATAATAGTAAAAAGGTAATTGTGAAGGTTTGAAATCTCCCAATGGTCTTAAATAGAGTGGCTTCTGCACTCTTTGTGATTGAGGGAAGTGTGAGAAATGAAGCAGGCCTTGAGAGTATCATAGGGGTTATCCTCTGGCCTATTCATTATTACATCATGCACTTCTCGAGCAATTTTTGGTAGTAAGGATGCTACCACATGGTTGTATTGAGTCAATTGTTGATTGATATTTCTGGTGTAAAACTGAGCCTCCACTTGATGAAATCAGAGAGCAGGGTCTTCAGGCCAGAAAAGTGGTGCTGATACTTCATTCATGGGCGTGGAAATGGTTAAGTAGGTTAAGAGCAGACATGAGCTTGATAGTTAGGTTTGTTGGTGTCACCAATGTAGAAGTTAACAACTTTTTATAAAGATAACTTGATTTCATTGAAAAAACATCTACTGATAAATGAATCAGCTAGTCTATTTGTATACAAATCATATAGGAATGTTCTAGAAGGAATATCATGCAGAGAATGAAAAATGAGTGGTGGATAAATAAAGCTAAAGAGATCCAATGTTTTGCTGATGCCAATGACCTTTAAGAACTTATATGATGCTTTAAAAGGCCCAGGCAAAATACCAATATCTCCATGTGCTCTGCAGATGGCCGCAAACTCAATAAGGAGAGAGAGGGCATCCTTGTACGTTGGGCAGAACACCTAGTGAGCTTCTTAGCAGAGAAAATCCAGATGATCCTGATGACACTGATCATCTCCTACATTCTCACCTCTGATTAGTGTTGTCGATATCCCCCAACTTCAGTGAAGTACATTGTGGTGTCAAGAGCCTAAAAAAACAAGGCCCCAGGTCTAGACAATGTCCCTGATAAAATATTTAAATTTGGATGTTACTGCATCATCCATCACCTCCACAAATACACCTCTGAAATCTGGAATGCACAATCACTTCCACAACAGTAAAAGAATGCTAACATTGTCACCATCTATAAGAGAAAGGGTGACAAGTCTCTGTGTGGAAACTACAGCGTCATTTCCTTGTTGGCGGTGGCCGGTAAAACTTTTTCTTGTGCCCTGCTCACCTGTCACCTGATAACTGTTGCAAATGTTGTGCTTCCTGAATCACAGTGTGGGTGCTGTAGGAATTGTAACACCATAGACATAAAATTTGTGGTACGATTACTGCCCATATATGAAAAAGCCCCAAGTGGGCAGAAAATGTTATAGCTTCTTATGAGCTGTTGTGCTGTGGACTGCTCAGGTAAATATGGGTTATCTTTCAGAGTCAAACCAACACTGTTTCTCTCCATTCCTCTCCTTCAATTTTTTCATGAATGTGTAAGACAAGTTTCAAACAGAAAAAATGTCATTTCTTACAATCAAGTCACACACTGTATATCAGTCACATAACTATCAATCATTGTTTAAAACCAATGTTTACATTGCAAGATACATGACTTTAGAATGTTTATATTACATCACAACCAGAGTCTGTCCCTCTACATATGCCCTTCCCTGTTTGTAGCTTGTCTCAAGCTTCTAAACAACAATCAATCTGGAGGATATCTTTCTCTCTGGGGTTAATCTCTTCGGCAACACTGGAAGTGGAGGAGAGGCTGGTAAAATAACATGATCCACTTGAGGGAAGACCCAAGGATCTGATATGCAGGAACAAAAGTGTTTAAGTTTCCTGTACTTCCATCTCCAGGTTGCGGCTGTACTCGATGTTGATGGCAATTAACATGCACAACCTTGGTTCTCAAACCATCCAAAATTCCCAGATTAATTAAGTTAATTACTCTACTTACACTCCACTCCCCTTCCCACCTGGGAACCAATTTCCCAACATTCTGTAATGATAATCAAACAGGGTCATTGACATTAAAAAGTCATGTAGTTGAATGAAAATCATATGAGGTTTTCTACCGCTGGGCTGCTTGTGCTGCCTTAAATTCCACAAAATCATGTAATGATGAAAGTTTTTCTTAAAGGTGGACCTGATATGAGCCTGGATCAAATCCTGTGTGGGGAAGTATGTCTGCGAATTGTGGTTGTCTTCAAAACATAAGCATAAATGGTGAAACTCCAGTAGACTCATGGACCTCTATTTGGTAAGCATACAGCACCAAGGGGAGATGATGCTCCCAATCATCTTGGGTATCAACATAAGCTTGAAGCATCTGGAGAAGAGAGCAATTAAATCGCTCCACCATTCCATTGCATTAGGGGTATAGGTCATAGTATGTGTTTTACTTACTCCAAATGCTTCAAGGGTCTGATGAAGAATAGTGCTTTCAAAATTCCTTCCCTGGTCTGAGTATAGAATCTTTGGAACTCCAACTCAGACAATAGCTTCACTAAGATGGATGTTATGCAGATAGCGGTCCGATCTGAAAGTGCAACCACTGTTGCTCACTTAGTGAAATGGTCTTGCACGACAAGTAAGTGTCCAGTGTAATTGGATGAGAGTGGCTCTTTGAGAATGTCTATGGTTATCATTTCCCAAGGTCGACCCATGGGAATATTGGTAAGTGGTGCTCTTGAAGACATAGGCAATTTAGTCTTCTGACATTGGGTATATTGTCTACAATAATCATTAACATCCTTAGCCATGTTCACCCAGTACACCTCTTGCTTTAAGCAAGCGGTGTCTTTTAAAATCCTTGATGGCCCGATGTGGAAGTGTCATGATTGCGGTGCAGAGCTCTCCTGTGATGGCTTGATGGAAGAATTGGAACTAATAACACATCAGATCCTGGATTGGGAGAATACTTCCTACAGACAATGTCCCCTACTACCTGGAGTTGTGACCAGAGTTGCCAATGACGCTGCAATGGTGATTGTGTCCCGCTTGGTGGAAGATGTTTTGATTGTAGTGCCCTATACAATTCATTTTTGATGGGATCACTTCATTGGCCTTGATGAAGGCTCTCTTTTTCTAGCACTGAATCAACTGTGGCAGCTGTGCATGGGTCCACTGGAGAGCTTGGACTATTTTGGTGAGAGAGAGCATCGGCGTTACTGTAAGCGATCCTTTCCTGTAATATATCTGAAAATCATACTCCTGCATGTCAAGTGGCCAATGAGGCAACGACAGAAGAGGCCATTCATTTTCTGTGCAGATAGCCATTGGAGAGGAGCATAGTTTGTGAAGGGCTTGAACTTACACCCCAACAGGAATGCCTGAATTGCTTCACAGCATACACAGCAGTTAATCATTCTCTCTGTATGACACTGTAATTATGCTAAGACTTGGTCAATGAGGGACTTGAATACGCCACAACATGCCATCCTATTCAAGGACTACACTAATTCCAACATCACTGGCATCTGTTTGCAGAACAAATGCACTTCCTGAAGAGTTAAACTGGGGTAAACCTACACTGGTGAAGTTATGAGGAGTTTCTCCTTGATTGTGGTAAAAGCATTATCACATTCTCTGCTCCAGTTGTAGATGACACCTTTCTTAGTGAGATCGTGCAGTGGACTTGCTATGTCAGTAAATTGGCATATGTATCTGCGATAATATGAGCCCAGGCCAAGGAATCAACATACAGCATTAACATCTGTTGGCTTAAGCTCCTCTTGGATATCAAGGATCTTTTTTTGGAGTCAGAAGCCATTCCTGTGCCAGAAAATGTGACCAAGGTAAAATATTGTAGACCTACCAATGTGGCATTTCCTACCTCTCAGGGTTAATCCAGACTTCCTCAAACATTCAAAAATTATTCATAGCTGCTCCTGATGTGCTTCTTCACTCTGTGAATGGATTAATACATCATCAATATAATGGGTCACGAATGGCAATCCTCTCAGTACCTTTTCCGTCAATCTGTGGAATGAACTTGGTGCACCAGTTAAGCCTAACGGCATTCTCTGAAAATTTAACAGTCCCATTCTCAGTCCTGGGCAGAATGCAGTCTTTTGATCCTGAGGATGTACAGGCATCTGCCAGAAACCACTCTGTAGTTCAAGCGTAGAAAAGATAGTTGAGCCTGCCAATCTGTCCTGGACTTCATCTGGTAATGGAAGTGTATATGTGTCCTTTATAATCTTTTTGTTAAGTTCTCTATAATCCATGCAGAGACGTATTCATCTAGACTTCTTCTTCACAAATACTGCTGGAGTCATTCAAGGAATTCTACTCTCCTTTATAATTCCCTCATTGAGCATGTGTTGAATCTGTTCTTCGATATTCTCATGATAATGTGCTGAAATTTGCTGAGGTAGAATTCGCATTGGACTTCTAGATGTAAGAATGTAATGATGAGCTTCAAAAGTCACTCCTGGGGATGTACTGAATGGATCCTTAAACTCTTGAACAACTGACATGAGTCCTGGTACTTCACATTCTGGTCTCTCCTAGATAGTTTGTCTATCAAATTTTGGAATGGTACACTCATTAATAGTGTCTGTTGTTGGGTCCATAACAGCTATTATGCTACAAATCTTTGATATAGACATGAGCACTGCATCATGTACTACTTGTATCTCCTCTGGTGTATCATTAACTTCCTGCAGCTGGATTGCATTTTCTTGATGCTTCTGATGTACTTCAACTGGTGTAGTACTAAAAAATTCTTCTGCTAGAAATCAATCCCCAAGATAACAGAAGCTATTAATTGCTTGACAACAACCAAGTTGTGACTAATTTCCACTTCATTCAATTGTATCATAGTAGATATGTGATCTACTATCTTTAATTTCTCCCCAGAAGCAGTGACTAGCTGCAAGGAAGGTTTAGGTCGAATCTGGTGTACATCCGGAGGTACAAATGCTTCTTGCATGAGAGAAATGGAAGATCCTGAATTAAGAATTATCTCAATTCACACTCCTCCAAAAGTTACCACAATAACTGCCATCCTGGAGCGGAAAGAAGCTGGTTTAAAAATGCTAATGTCTTGGGGGCCTACTGTGAGGTAGGATGCTTGCTGGCCCATGCAAGCATCCCTTGATCGTTTCCTTGGTACTGGCAGTCCCTTGCTAGATGTCCAATTTGTCCACATGCAAAGCATCTACGATTTTCCTTAGTACCTTGCCTACTTTGACACTCCCTCAAGGTGTGCCCCACTCTGTTACATTTGTAACAGCACACTTGCCAACTTGCTGGACCTCTTCTTCCCAGTAGATGAGGAGACTGTTTAGATAGGGCTACTACCTGCTCTGTCAGTGTTGCAAACTGTTCCTCCAATTTCTTTATCTTGCTCACTTCAATGTTTGTGATAACTGCAGTTCCTTCCTTGCAACTTCCAACATTAACCATCATCAGAAGGCATGCGCATTCCACAATGGAGGGAAAGTCCCTTACATCACCTGATGCATGAATCTGCTTGCTGATTGCTTTCGGTATTCCAGACAAAAACTGGTGCAAGATTAATTGTCTCTTCACAGTATCATCAGTAAGCTCTGGAATCACTTGTCCAAACAATTTCTTTAGCTCGTAGGAATACAAAACCAAAGATTTATCTTGCCGTAGCATCATTCGTGCATAAAAGCATAAAAGCTCTTCTGAGAGCTCAAGCCAGACAGCCAGACTTTCTCCTTCAAGCAGAGTATGTAACTTTAGAGCTTGTATTTCAGCTGTCCATTTATTTGTCTTGCTGCAAATCTCAAAGCGTTTAAGCCACCCTACAATGTCTCCACCAGAAAATGACACAGGTACACTGACATGTCTCTCAGCCACTGCCATAGTCAATAGTATTCACCCTTATACTCAGATCTAGTAATCAACTTCATTGTAAAAAAAAACAACAAAGAAGCAAGCAACCATTCTCTGCTACCAATGTAACACAAGTTTCAAACAGAAAAAAAGTTTTTTTCAATCAAATCACGCACCATATATCAGCCACATAACAATTAACCATTGTTTCAATCCAATGTTTACATTGCAAGATACATGACCTCAGAATGTTTATATTACATCACAACCACAGCCTGTCCCTCACACTTCGTGCAATAGTAGCTACTCATCATGGCTTTGTTTTCTACAGAAATAAATTGAATGACTATGCTTTTATACCCATGAGAGGGTATATTAGATGCTTCAAAAAATTAACGTGAAAACTATATATAGCTAGCCAAGGCTGGTTTTGGCTCTTTTACAGGAGTTGCTGTCTGGTTAACTGAAGATGTCTCTGAAAAATATTTTAACTGGGAGAGCTGCCAGTTGTTCTTTATTAAAGTGATGTTCAAATAAAATTCAAAAACTAATTGTATGACTTTAATTCAAAATTAACTTTTAAAAATTAATAAAATTTGACTTGTTTCTGGAAACCATGGAAACTACCCTAAAACTGCTACTGCATGATATATTTTTTTCCAGTTCAGAGAAAATAAAACACCAAGTTGGAATTCTCAGGCCAAACTTAGTCATACAAAATCAGTTTTGAGTAATAATTTCATAAATATTTCTTGGTAATTTATTAAGAAATTTGATGTGATAAGATAATTGGGATTGTCACACTTCAGTTACCTGTTGTTTATCTTCATGTACATTGCAATGATTGCTCCCATCAACTTATATTACTTCTGCTTACCATTTCTCTTTTTTCTTTTAATATAACATTTCTCCTGAAATTTGGAACACTGAGAAGAATGATTTCCAAAACCAGTATGAATCCAACAGATGCAATTATCACCATAGACATGTGCCAATCCTTCACAGCCTAGGGTGGTAAATATATGGAACATAGTATAACCATTTTTAAATTTTTTATCATTACACATAGAAAAGGTTATTTGTGTACAGAATGTGTCAACTAATTAACTATGATAAAATTGACCAAATGTTTAACAGTAAATTGTTACATATTATCACACCATTCCTATTACAATAACTAAATAATGTGAAATATATATATATTTTTACATTATTTACAACATTCGCTCTTATTGGTTTTGGAAGAAAAAAAAAACTCAATAACTTTCACTTACAACTTTATTACCTGTGGCACAACGTGCAGAGGTTTTGAACCTGCTTTTTATCCTTTTGATTAGGACAGAACACATTGAGGGTGATGTTTCTGTCATGTTTTTTTTTGGGGGGGGGGGGGGTTCAATCTGTGTGATAACGGAATGTCTTATTTTTGGGGGGGGAGGTTCAATCTGTGTGATAACAGACATTCTATTCAGTGAAAAAAAATTTCTTCAAAAAAAAAAATTAAATTCCTAACTCCATTCTAGTTTAGAATTGTTCATTGGAACTTTGTCCGGTGTTTACTTACACATCAAACTTAATTGCCTTTGGAGGATATCCAAAATGGAAGACGGTTGTATTGAAAGAAACCCTTGTGTGTATTTATAGTAGGTATTTATTTGGCTCATCCTCCAATGGCAATTGTAAATATGGAACATATGCAGGGTAGTGAATATCCCACCCCCAGAAAGACAAGCAAAGAGGTCTTCAACATGAGGTAATGGGTATGTTTTAACATGACACACTTGGTTTACTTTCAGTTTGTAATCCTCACATACGCAACTTGCACCAGACTGTCTGATTAGAGGCATAATGGGCGCAATCCACTCAGAAAATTGTACTGAGGCAATAATTCCCTCCCTCCTAAACTTTTTCAAATCTTCCTCGACCTCTGGACCTTTAATATGCACAGTACAAGGTTCGAAGATTTGTGGATGGAGTTATCCTTAACATGGATCCTCACTTTTACATCTTTCAAATCCCCAATTCATTGTTGAATATGATAGAATGTTTCTCTAATAAGCTGCTCAATATATCTGTAGTATGCACTTGATAAATTTCCTGCAAATTAATTTTTAAATGGCTAAGCCAATCACGACCCAATAAATGAGATCCACACCCCCTTGTAACCAAAACAGGAAGTTCCAACTGTTGGGACTTGTATTTAATGACAGCAGTGACCTTTGCCATTAATTTAGGGGCACACCAGTATAGGTAGTGAGATAGATAAATTTCCAGCTGCACTCGATGATCAACACTAACCAGTTGCTTATAAATTTGCTCACTTAGGATCGACTTGGACTTCCCTGTGTATACAATCATATTTATGTCATGACCACTGAGATTGACACTGATTGTGATAAGCTCAGGTGAGTGGTTGATATACATACAGTATGACACATCTTCCTTCTCTGCTGGTAAGTCCTGATCATCTACAAAATTTCCCTCCTTGTTTGAGCTTTTACCATGCTTGAGTGGCCCGGAAAGATTCAGTGTTGGCTTGGAATGACACATACTCTCTAACTGATCTTTCTTCTGGCATGCCCAACAAAATATATCCTTAAATCGGTAATTGGCAATTGGAGGGTGGGTGATTAATTACTAGTAACTCCACACCTCATACAAGTATGTTCCTGTTCTGTCATAGGTTTAGACCACTTTTTCCATGAACGATTATCTTTGTAAACAATTTTAGAGGCTCATGGCTCCTCCTAAGGTGGCAGGTGTCTTTATCTACCCTTTCAACAAATTGGGATATTTTGAAAGCCTTATCAAATGTAAGTTCTTGTTATGACAAAAATCTCCTTTGGATGAGGTCATCATTCACTTCACAAAGTAAACAGTCCCTCAACATTTTATTCAATTTGAATTTCAGTCTCTGCATGATGCTAGAGGGTGTTGGTGTGAAATGCTAACCAACCAATCCAACCAATTTCCCATAAGTGTTTTCTCCTGGCTTGATGGGAGCAACTAGGCTTCTTGCTTAAACATAGGTCTTTCATCCGCAGGAATTTAGAAGCACTGCCCACTTCTTCTGCGCTATAGTAATGTCATTGGCCTCACAATATTGTTCAAGCCTTTCAACATGTGAATACAACTCCTCACTTTCAGGGTCAAAGATACCAATGTCACCATGTGTACCAGGAGTAGCCATTGCAAAAAAGATCTGTGAAGAGCAGATCCTGTCTTGTCGCCAATTTATGTGGTGTCTTGCCCAGGGCTCAACAACATGTTATATTTACAGCTTAAACAACTCTTCACAGGGACCAAAAAGTAACAGTTATATGAAAGGTATCAAAAATCAACTAAGGGTAGCATCAAACATCATGATGAAAGAATCAAGGTATATTTTTCGGATACATTACATAATGAGCATGACAACAGCTGGTGTGTGTAATTGTAATTAATGACAAATTATAATAGGAACCATCATAGGACAGAATTCTACTAGCTGAATAGTACATTTATACTTTTGCTGTTGTACAGGGTTCATTTTGTTCACAGTTTTGTTGACCTCGTTTAGAGTGTTTTAAAGTAAACAAAATTTTTAAATATTGTGGTTTGTGGAGTAGATGCAGTGAGTTTGTACATGTTTTTCAGCTGGAAAGAAATGGTTGTCTGGAACCATATCTCAGATCAGTGGTCCAATATCTTACCATGTTATATTAGTGGATGGACATGTCATTCGTCAACATGTGGATCATGTATGTGCCCACAGAACTTCCACTGCTGATTTGAATCCTGATGATGATGTAATGGAAATTCTTGCACCCACAGTGTCAGTTGACAACACCATTCAACCCATTGCTGAACGTGATTCTCAATCAGACAAAGAATTCCCCACAACAGCTTCGACAACGATTATGAGTCAGACTGTTCTGTGTAATGACCTTCACGAAAATCGTCTCTAGTTATTCACCCTCCTCATTATTTGAGATACTGATTTCACTCTTTATTGAGTTGGGGAGGAGAACAGTAATAACTTCGATAAATATAGTTCATGGTTAATGTTAATGTATTGATTTTGTGAGCCTGCTCAGTTGTTTTAATTCACCTTTTCCCTCTTAAAATACCTCATGTTAAAGCTGGTGCACTTGCTGTGTTATGTTGATTTAATAAATATGTTAAGTTAGTTTATGCAACAAAAAAAACCGTTGGGGATAGTTAGCAAAAACTATAACTCCTTCATTACAGGTACAAAGAAAAAAGGGGGAAGGGGAAGGGATGGAAAGAAAGGGCAAAAGAGTGAAAAGAAAGGAAAGGAAAGGAAAGAAAAGAAAGTAAAGAAAAGGAAATAAAAAGAAAAGGGGGGAAAAGAGAAGGAAAAAACCCATAAGTGTAGAAATCTGAACGCACAATCCCAAGCTACAAACCAAGCTACAAACCAAGCTAAAAACCGGTGGGTGAAGCTATCAATCTATGAATTTCATTTTTATAATATCCACCCCTTCTCTTCCCCCATACCCACACATATACATATATATATATATATATATATATATGCAAACTGTCTTACTATCCACGAAAATATTTTGGGAGCATGACTATGACCTCTATAATTGTGCAATAGTTTATGTTACTTATAGCAGGAGAGGAATCAGTAAGAATTGTACACTTGGTGACACTTTTTGAAATTTGGTACCCTGTTAGGTTAGGCCATAAGGTTTTCAAAAGTGACTGGCTAAGAGTTGGTTCACTCCCTTGTGACCTGTAGCAGCAAAATCCAAAATGGTCAAAAACAGAAATCAAATATGCTACATTTCAGCCTCCAATATAAAAACATTTATCAGATGTATTTGAGAATACATTTTTTGAAATGCATTTTTGGTTTTAAGATTACTTGATGGTCACCAAGTTTAAAGAAGGTTAAATTAGTGTAAATTCTGTGAAATAAACTAGCCGTTAGCTAAATTTATCTTAATATTTTATTCAATCATCTAAATGTTTTATACGTTCTATGAACATCTAAAAATACCACAATAATATGTAAGGAAAAGTTAAAATCTATCACGATGTGTTAGATAGTTATCTTGAAATTTGCAGAAAGTTTATTTCAACTATCAACTTACAATCTTGACCTGAATTTTTACTGGCCTTCTAATAATAAACTATGATTTGGTGGGAAAGCACACTTCCTATACAACATACAACATTTTCTATAACATATTTTTGACTATTCATATTCAGGCCTGTCATCTAAAAGAAGAAGTAAATTCCAAAGAACTGGTAACAATAATTTCAACAAAACTTATGCATTTAGGTAGTTTTGTAGAAACTTGTATTATTAAACTACCAGAAATATGTTTATTTGATACTAGTTGTAAGATTTTTTTTCAATCAATATTTTTTCTTGATGAGGTCTTGAATGTTTCAGCCACTTCTGTGCATTCAGGTTGTGAATGCATTGTAGATTGTGTTTGTGAGATCAATAAATAATTGAAAAATTATCTTTTTTTATTAAATTTTTTAACAGTTTTATATCTTCAACTTTGTTTATGTTTCATAAGTTATGTTCAAGAATTATAAATTTTCTATGGGGAAAATGTATTACATGTTTTGTGGATGTGGTCTTTAACCAGATTTTCAAATTTCTTATTTCTTCCTTCCAGCTAGCTAGGCTAACATCTTGCACTTTGAAGTACAGAGACAGCAAACCAGTGAAAATATGGGTAAGATTGCTAGTACTATGAGGGTAATTTGGTGACAATGCCAAAATTAATGTGACTCCCACCCGATGCAGGTGAGTTAGTAAGTCTGCACATATATTTCCTTTACTTGCTTGCTTGCTTATGGTTGCCGTTTGTTCCCAAAGATGATATTAGTCTCTTTTGTTGGTCACTTCATGCTACATTATGATACACATAATCTTTTCACAGAAGTGGTATCTCAGGTGATTGTTCCAAGATTGATGTAGTTGATGTCACTGCTTTCACCTATTCTCTTGTCTTCTCTCAGATGAGTTCTCTCAGTCTCAAACAGCTCTAACCTGGTTTTAATTGTCAGAGGCAAGAGTCTCAAGTTGATTAAAATTAGATCCTGCAGTTTCTCTGTTCTCTCTTAAATTGCTCATGTATCACTTCTTTTGAACTCCTAGTGGATGCTTTTCCTCCCTCGGTATCTTCATCAAGTACAATAGAGAAGAGGAGGGGGGGGGACAGTAATCTTGCATACTGATTACACGTGCCAGATACCTAAGTCACCTTGTTAAAATGCATCCATCTTTGCTTGTAATGCCAGTGATGGAGGATTTCTGTGTGCGGGACAGTGTCTTCCCAGGTGAGACCAAGAACTCACTGGAGACAATGGATGTGGAAAACCTTCCGAATTTTGACCTATCATTAGTAGAGGGTTCATGATATAGAACCAAACATACATCAGAAGGATAAATACACTGAACAGTGAATCCTGTGGTATATATCCTGGATAAACTTGTTTCCGATACACAGATGAGATGGTGCCACTTCATTATGTTGAGGTTGCCAGAGAATCTGTCTTCTTTGGTTTGATCAGATGATTTGAAAGCCAGCATAATTGTGAGCTAAGTTCACAGTGTTAATCTTATACTGGAGAGATGGAGATATATATCTAAGTGTTTCGGAGTTATTTGACTACTGAAGCTAAATAAATAATAGAATTCAATTTTTTGATCAACCATTAGCCTCCTGAGGTTGAAGAGATGCCTATCAAAACAATATGAGATATTGATCCTCTCTTGTGCTCACAAATTTCTTCTAGGAAGGAGCGTGATTGTAATTAAATAAATAATGAAGAGAACAGGCTTAAGAACACAGCCTTGCTTGACACCAATTTAAACAAATAAAATTAATATATTCAGTGTTATTCATGGCGATTCTTGAGTGCAATCCTTTGTGCAGTTGTCACATAAGAATACATACACAGCTATATACATATATACAGAAAAAAGCTATATTCTTAGCAGGTTAGGACTAAGTGTGTAAGATAATTATATTAAAATTTTAAAAAAAGCCTTATGCATTTTTCAAGTAGCATACATGATATGTGAAAGCATACAAATGGGCAATATCATAATGGCCTCAAGTCCAACTATGTTAAAGAATCATTAATGGTACCTCTTTTTTATAATGGGGGAGGGGGAAGGGGAGTGAGCACTCATGGATTGCACAGCTATTTGTATTCGCATTTTTTTAATTTATTTTATAAAATCATATTTTTTAGTATACTACATATTATATGCATACTATTTAAATAAAAATAGGATTTAAAATACCTTTTCTTTTTTGTAGGTTTATGAAAAATGTAGAAAATTCTACTTATTTTCAATAGGAATGTCACACTGATCAATTGAAATCCTGCAAATGAAGTGTGCCCACCTGTAGAAATTGGATGAAAGATCAACATAATTAGAAAACAGTAATGTAAAAAAAAAAAGAAAAAAGTAACATTTCCATTAAATAAAGTTATTATGTATGTAACTTTGAGGATTAAAGGAAAGGATGGTGGGTGGGCATGGTGAACATTAGAATTCCAGAGTAGAAGAATATGTCCTAAATATAAATTCCATGGTTTTGAATATTGTGTAATATTTGGTAATGTATCTTATCTCCAATGATGGGAACTACTCACGTCTAACAAATAATTTAGGCTTGAAATTCTACTTTATTAAGACTGATAGTAGATATAATTTTTAGCTGTACAGTAACAATATCAGTCACAATGGTTATAATTAGTGTCTAAATTGCAGTCCATATGGTGCTTTTATATATATATATATATATATATATATATATATACACACTAGAAAAAAACCGCCCATAGGGCTGTAGTCACAAAACTGTCTTCTTCATGTATATATTTAGTTGGGTGAGGAGGTGGTTGAAGTTTCTTTCCTATACCATGAAATGGTAGGAGTAGAAGTCCTTGCAGATGACCGACTTGTTTGTTTGTTCTCAATTTCCTGGTATTACTTGTCGGTAAGGATACGTTATATCCATCTTGGCCTTTCCAAAACATCAGAGGGTATTGTAATGAGTCCTAGGCATGATGTGATTTGGAGATTCTATTGAGAGAACCACATCTTTGTCTCAGAACTATGTCCCTGTTCCCATGCTGCTGGTTGTCGAGGATGATGGCAACTTCATCTACTGATGGTGCATTGTAGTGATGTTCATGTTCTCCAGCTGGTCTCATATCGAACCTAATTGTTACTTTGCAGTCTGGCAGTGCTATGTTTTCCATTGCATGCTTGAATATGCTCAGTAGTCATGATTTCGATGAAGCATTTCCTGCAATTCAGTGACTATGTTCATATCAAAGTTTCCACCAACATGTCTGCTTCATTGCTTGGCCTCTTCTTGTGTATTTCCCATGAAATACACTTGAACGAACTTTGTTTCTTATTCTGAAATTTAAAGTAGTCCTCCAATTTTGTGATAGCATTGGCCTTGAATTTTGAATGTGGTGAAGAATCCATGGTTGCTTAAGTTGTGCTCTGTTCCAAAGGAAGTCATCTGGAATGCAGAATTGTACTTGTTGATATTGCTTCTAAAATGCTTACGAATTGAAGTGATTTCTTCAAGTAGCCTGTACAGAATTAGTGGGGACTCCTCAATAAGTTGGAGTCTCATCTTTCCATTGGAATAACAGGGTGTTGGCGGTTCTTTCTTCCATTTCTGTGCATAGCAATGCGGGCATACATCTGTCATCCTTCCAATGGTAACCTAATCATTGCTTGCATAATCAGTGGTTTTGTCATATAGGAAACCTGCATTTAGCCAGGTGATGTTTGATCTTGCTGGGGTGGGTCCCATCTGGCTACACTTTTCCTCTTTGTGTGTAAGGCAAAAAAAAAATGAAAATGATATCTTTAAAACAGTTTGACCTAATCACATGTTAACTTTTGTTTCAAAAGTATAAACATATACCATCAAAGCAGACATTTTTTTTAATATAATCCACCAAAGATGGGCTGAAAAACCGCCCATAGGGCAGTGTACATATAGTCGGTGTGTCCCTTTGTACACCTTGATTTAATGCCCCTAGGTTTGATCAAAACTGAACCAAATTTGGTGTGATTATTCAGAGAATTCGACATGAGGTTATTAATCAGACATATTTTTGAAAAGTGGTTCCCCTGATGAGGAAAAAAAAAAAGTTTCCATATGAAAATAAGCCCAAAAAAACTATGGTGTGGTGGTCGAAGTAGTGGTCTTCCATGTAGTCCCAGCGGTGAACCATTTAGGCTGGACAAAAATTTAACAATGCTTTCTCACCTGTAATGGGTTCATTGACAGTTTATTATAACACCACAAAAATTCCACCAAAATCCACCCATGACATATTTCAGGTTCAAGTCAAAGATGGCCGCCAATATGCAGGGCCCATATTTAAATGAACCTAATTTTATGACTAGAAAATATTTTATGTTTAATTTTCAAATAAAAAGAGAATACCAATTCATTTCTGATACACTGGATATTGTCGGGAGGTCGAAGTATGAATTGGAGGTCAATATCAGGTCCAAATTACTGCCACTGGGCATGTTTTATACTACTTTTAAATGTCAATACTCCATATCATGAAAATTTACCAAAATTGCTTGGTTATTACTTGAAATTAAATTTGAAATGCATATCTTGCTATAATTCATTATTCGTTTTTTTATTGTTTTATTCTGCATGTATTGATTATTTGTTTGTTAGCCAGCTCCTCTGAGGCATTTGGGTCTACATACCTAAAAAACTTTAAGGTTGATAGGGGTCAACCAAAGGTGGTTTTAGGCAGGACCATGCATGTGGGGCTAGTTTTTTTTCCTCATATTTCCTTGGGAGGGGACTCAATTTCTCGCTTGATTAACCAACAAACTCCATTATGATTACTACAAACCACAATTGTGTAAACAGTGAGGTCAGGCTCAAGCATCTGAAGGCAGATGTCTGAGAGAATATATCAAACAAACAAACAAACAAACAAACAAACAGACAAACAAACAAACAAACAAACAAACAAACAAACAAAAAAACAAACAAACAAACAAAAAAACAAACAAAAAAACAAACAAACAAACAAATCTAGAATTATATCAAGATATCCATGTTACCTCACCCTAGGAGAGATGCTTTGCTAATTACTTGGAGTTGCTATCATATAACATATTTTATAGGTGACTAGCAGCATATACACGGCGTTGCCCGGCAATGTCAACATGAAACATTATAGAAGCCAAAATAACTTCCTGTGGGTTTGGTTGATATCAAACCACACCCACTGCCTCACCCACACACAGTTATTAATGCTAACCCAATTATTTGGACTCCATATGCCAAATTTCAGCCTGATTGGTACATAAATGAGATTTTGATAGGCATAAAGATGTCCTATGGGTGTGGCAATGACCAGACTACAACCATTGATACACACATGCGATTAATAATGCTCACCCAGTTGCTTGGAAAAATTATTCCAAATTTCAGTTTGGTTGGTCATTGGATTACATTTTAATAGCCAAATCAACTTTCTATGGGTGTGCCTATGGCCAACCCACACTCATATGTGGTTAATTATTCTTTCCCGGGTACTTGTAGACCACACACAAACTTTTCGCCTGATTGGTCTCTGATTAACTTTTATCAGCCAAAAATAACATCTTGTGGGTGTGGCTATGGAAAAATAACGCCCATTACCATGCATACATGTGTGACATTATGCTCACCTGGATTCTTATAGAGCACAAACCAAACTTTAGCCTTTTTTGTCCTTTGGCCATGATGCCTTGATTCATACATACATACATTATACTGGAGTGGTATAGTTTACCACACATGTGCACACAAACAGACAGACAGACAGACAGACAGACAGACAGACAGACAGACAGACAGACAGACAGACAGACAGACAGACAGACAGACAGACAGAGACAGACAGACAGACAGACAGACAGACAGACAGACAGACAGACAGACAGACTGACTGACAGACAGACAGACAGACAGACAGACAGACAGACAGAGAGACAGACAGACAGACAGACAGACAGACAGACAGACAGACAGACAGACAGACAGACAGACAGACAGACAGACAGACAGACAGACAGACAGACAGACAGACAGACAGACAGACAGACAGACAGACAGACAGACATCTCTTATATAGGAGATCAAAAGTCGAAACCAAGTTTTAGAGCTTATTGTTATTGTCTCTCTGATGCTGCTCAAGATCTTCTTCAGTATCATCAGTGTCCTGGCTTGGGTCTATTTATGATTGACCATATGTTGGTGTGCACAGCAATCTATTTTTGCAGCATTATCTCATTTTCACCTGTGGCACACAGGTCTAGGAACATTTGGAATGGTGGGGAACCATATATCAACAAGTTTTGGTTAAGAGGATTTTTAACAACTTTTTTACTGTTTGGAAGCACCAACGTTTGTTGTTACAACTATTTGGTTACAACTAAGTCCTTTTACTGTGTAGAAAACCAAATGATGTAAATATTACCACTACTGTTACCTCACCTTAAGTGTTCTATACAAATATTTTGTCTGGTTTAAAGCACTGTTTTAATAAATATTATAGTAATTATTTGCCACATATCTTAGTGCCCACCACTATTATTTTTATGCACTTACTCCCACAGATGCATCTGATTATGCTGTAAAGTTGGAATAAGACTAGTATAAGATTCTCTGATTGTAAGTCGATAACTATAGTAGGCTGCTGCATCACTCATAGGCAAAAGCTTCTCAGGAAAATATATATACAGCTATCTTCATATTCACTTGAATTTTTGTGAAAATTTGAACTCTGTCACAGAATTTCCAGACTGTAGATGCAAGGATCTGATATCATCCAACACTTGACCATCATATGCCAATAACCCTGCTGCAAATTTTCCATACTTTTCTGAGGATTTGTTGATGGCCACACTATACAACACTTGAAGGAGCTCCTCTTGTATATCAGACATGGTAATGTCTCATTCGTGATGTTGCCAGATTATGATGTCCATCTATATTTGAAGAAAATCCTGCAATCTCAAAGATTACTGGCTAACCTCAGGACATATGGGTGTTAAAAACAAGAAGAACAAGAAAGTACTCTGCACTAAAGCCACCGATCATGTATTAATCTGCCTGTTGCCTTGATGCCAGTTATCAAAATTTGCTCTATGAAGAGGTGTGAACATACCTGACCCTACAGAGGGAACAGTACATTCATGAAAGCTGCACATATCTCAGGGTGGCTGTGCTGTAGGTCTAGAATTTAGGGAATGAACAGTGCAAGAGATTTTGTCTAGTAATTGTGCCCAGCAGCTGCAAGATGTGCCTGCAGCATATCACACAGAGACTGTAAATACAGAGGCCAGCTTCCTATATGGGCAGAGAAAATGTAAGACCACATAATTGCAACCATCCTTTAGTACACTGTAATCACAACCCAAACATTCTATTTTTTTTTTTTTTTTTTTTTTTTTTTTTTTTTTTTTTTTTGCATCAAGTTATGCCAATTATCTAGCACACACTGGACGTTGCTTATTATGCTATTCTTGAGTGCATCATCCAGGATCAGTGTCACCAGGAATGTTATAAGCACGTTTATGTGTCCACGCTCCTTTTCTATACTTTAAAAAGTGATTAATAATAATATTGCACTTTACCGCGAAAAATTTTTGAGCTACAGGCCTAACATTTTGGCATACAGACACAACTTGACTCTGTGAATAACATGAGGTGGGTCCTATTTGGCCACAACTCTTCCTCTTAGTGTGTAAGGCTAAAATTGTTAAAAATTGTTAAAAATGGTAGTTAAAAAAAATGTTTAACCTAATCACATATTCACTTCTGCTTTAAAAAGTCTATAAAAAGTTTTCAGAGCAGATATCTTGTGACTATGTAGGTTGAATAACTGACCATAGGGCGGGTTTTTCGCTATTATTCATAAAATATCAACCTATATGTAGAGTTATAAAAAAATTCTTGTTTCTTTAGTTCCAATACAATATATACTACAGGTTAATTAAAAGGATGTTTACCCCAGTAAACACAATGAATATACCAGGTGTTACTGGTCCAGAAATAAATTTGTGATGAAGATAGCTATTTATATCTTACAAATAGAGGATGGTAAGTCGATTAGCAATCCAATCCACTCATAGGACATATTAGATGCTTCATTCTACCCCTGTACTCAAACATTTTCAACATCCAGACCTAAGTGATCCCGGCCATTGAGGACAGAAGTAGCATTCACCTAGCCAGAAACTTTAATCAATTTGGCATATTGCGAAAATCCTCTCTGATGTCATGGTTTACAAATTGAACTCATAAATGAATTACTTCTTTATTAAAATAAGTTATTTCATCTACCATTATAAAAAAAATTATTAAGTTTAACTAGATGCCCAATATCCAGACCACACACACAATATCACTGCACCTATAGAACAGTACTCCATGGACAGACACCAAACACACGCACACACGCACGCATGCACACACGCACACGCGCACACACACGCGCACACACACGCGCACACACACGCGCGCACACACACACACACACACACACACACACACACACACACACACACACACACACACTTGCAAGAATTTTATTTTCATTTAATTTCATGAGAGTGGTATATTAATTTGAGTTAGGAGTGGGCGTATAGTTGCAAGGTAATATTCTTTCCCGTTGAGTTTTTGACGGTGATGTCTCGGAGCGCTATTCTGTAGGTTTACCTATATATGTGTATATGTATGTGTGTATATGTGTGTATGTGTAGGTATATATGTATGTGTATATATGTGCATATATATGTATATATGTATGTATGTAAGTATATGTATGTATATATATGTATATGTATGTATATGTACGTATGTATATGTATGCCTGTATGTGTATGTATATGTATATACATGTGTGTACCTATGTACATGTATATTTATGTATACATATGTATATAAATATATATGCATGTATGTTAGGTAGACTTCTATGTTAGTTGAAAATGTTTTAAACTCAGGTTATTTGCATGTCAATGATAAGGATTTAGGTGTGCAGAATTTTAATACAGAGTGTGAGTGTGATGCATTTTAGATGTCCAGATTTGAAGTTGTTATTATTATTATTTAGTTATTTCTTTATCTTAGGGTTCATGCTTTCAGGAAGGAGTCTCTAATCTTGGTAAAATAAGGACCATTGTGCCAGAAAGGGTTGACTTGATGGCACTAACTGCTACTGCCACAGTATCTACTAGGAACTTCATAATTAAGAATTCAAGTATGCGTAACTCAGCTATTGTCTATGTTCCACCATTTAAGCATAACATTATATACTTTGAGCTAGACAAACCAAAGGAGGGCATCCATGAAGCATTTCCATCTATTGTAACGGGATTAATTACTGATAGAAATAATGGTAAGTAATTATTTTTTGTTGCATGTATCAAGGTGCTAATGCTATAAAAAAATTTTTTTCTTCATGCTCTTGAAGAGTATTCCACTGAACCGAAGAGATCACCAAACAATTTCGTTAATAGAGTTTTTGACTTGTACTCTCACTGCACACATCCTTCTGTAAAGGAGAAAATCTTACAGCAGTTCACTACAGAATCGTCTTTATGCTTAATTATTGCTACTAGTACATTTGTAATGGGGATTGATGGTCCTGATGTGAGACAAATAATCCACTGGGGTGTCCCAGAGGATACAGAAATATACATCCAGGGGAGTGGAAAAGCTGAAAGAGATGGAAAACCTGCCATTGCCCTTATCATGAAAAATGCCTGTGATGTTATTAAGAATTTCATGTCAAAGTAAATGCAGGACTACTGCATTAACAACCAATCATTGTGCAGATGATGTATTCTGTATAGTGATTCCCAGCTGTAAGTTATCATCACAAGCTGGTTGCAAGTGTTGTGATGTTTGTGGGAAATCTTGTGAATGTGGACAATGTGCCAATAAACTCAGTTCATTTATACTTTTTAACAGATTGATTGTGTGTGTATATATATATATATATTCAACATCTGATTTATTCGAGTCATCACAGCTATCCTCTGTATTTGGTGGTGGCATATTGGGTTGGTACAATATAGAAAATTGTTCTATCAACCAGTGTTTCAGTTGATCTTCATTTAATGTTTTAGTTATATTCCTTTTTATATGAGGAAAAGAATAGAGGTTCTGTTTTACCAATGCTCTTGCTGGAGAGAGGTACAAACCGGTTTAAAGTGTAGGCAGGCCTTTAAGATTGAGAGATGGGTAAAGTGTGGCTATGGTTGTCTATGGTTACAGAGGCAGGGATTAGGTATGAATACAGTGAGAACATAAGAACCTTAAGACAATTGTGATTGAACTTTGTGTACCTTAGTTCATTTGGCTGGTGGGTTATTCCTACCATAAAATAACTGTCCCTCTTTTTGTTCAGTTGCTTCATGGTATCCAGGATTGGTATCCATAACATTCCTCCATAGCAACTGTTGCCATGGACACACCATCCCTTTGCTGTCATTCATGAGTGATCAAACATCCCTCCTCAGAAAAACTGTGGAAAGAAATGTAAGTAAACATGTTTCTTTGAATCAACTGAAGAACTGCTGCATCATTAACATTGTGCAACTGGACAATGTGATTGTTCACATGGGGCTCCGAATAAACAAGGGTGTCTAAATAGAGCGCACCCTCTCTTAGGTGTGGATTTTCATTTGAGTTAAACAACTGGACCAATGGGATTTTAAACATTTATACACCTCCAGGCCCTTCATAGCAGCTGCACTCAGGAAGATACGACAATACTATTTATAACAGCATCAATTCCACATCAAGATTTCCAGAGACTGAACCATTCACTACAAAAGACTCTGCTATAATTACGCAGTTATAATTAGATTCCTCTTGATCTAAACACCTCGGGCTATATTAGTGGATAGGTCCTCCAACTTTCCTATGAGTCTAACTCCATAGGTGATTCATTTCACTGTTTAAAATTCACTCAAAAACAAATATAATATATATATCATTTTCGACATAAATTAAGCACATTGATTTATTTTTTTCAAGCGACTTCAAACCAAAACACTGGAAGTGTTTATGCAACAAAATAGTAATTTCAAGTAAATAAACAAACTAAAGTATGGAATGTCTCCTGCATTCACAATGATGCTTTAACAAGGCATGCAACACAGGTTTTTTTATGAATTAATAAAGGGTATCCAACATGGGGCTACTTTTGGCCTGCTAATTATATTGTTCTAATAATGTCCTGGATGACAAACAGGAAATTCATATGCTGTGGTTATGAAGTAATTGATATTAATACTTTATTACTGCTGCAGTGGGTGTGGTTTGGTCGTGGTAAACTCGTGTTGGTAAAGAGGAGCCACACCTGTGCACTACCTGTTTCCTGTCCAAGGTGAGGATCATCAGCATATGTGCTGACAGGTAACTATTCTGGACATACACTGATTGGTTGAAGTCAATTCAGGTTAGGTGAGTTAGATGAAAGGTTAAAGCATGTATGTAAACTCTCAAGAAGAACATTGTCTACAATGATTGATGAATTAATTACATTTACCTACCTTTTGGCATTGTAGAATAATATCCTTTATATGTGAAAGTTCAACAAGAACAATAAAAGCAGAAGCAGTAGCTGTACTCTTTTGGAGGGACCCCATTCCAGTGCTGTGATCCCAGCCCCAACCCCACCCCTAGCCTCAGCCACACCCCCAGCCCCACCTCTCACAGACCTCACACACTGAGCAGGCACTAATAGTCACACTTAGTGTTTTATGTGAGGGAGAAATTGATTTAACAGGAGATAAACATACCTGGGACATCATGATAGAATAGTCTATGAAAAAATAAGAGATCATGAAGACAAAGAGACACAAGAATAAGAGAAGGAAAGGTGGACAGAACAGACAACTTGCAAGGAATAGAATAAATAGAAACAAAATCTCTCTCTCTCAGCCGGTCAGGTTGCCTCCCACAGACCTCACACTGAGCAGGCAGCACTAGGCATACTGGACATTTGCTTCATGTGAGGGGGAAACAGATTTGATAGAGGAGACACAAACCTCACCTGGAACATCAGGATGACATTCCTCAACAGGAGAAAGTGAATATGCATGAATGGAGAACAGGAAGACTCAACTCTATTTCTCAGTCATGTTCTCTCACTCCTCCTACTGCTAGGGCTAGTGCTATGAGAGACACACACACACACACTCCTTCCTGACCACTCCACTTATGGTGTGCCACACATAGACACATCCTGCCACATCTGCACAGGCCAGAAAGTCTCCGCCATGAGACCAGCTCACAACATTGATGGCCTGCACACATGTATACACACATGCACACAGACAGACAGACAGACAGACAGACAGACAGACAGACAGACAGACAGACAGACAGACAGACAGACAGACAGACAGACAGACAGACAGACAGACAGACAGACAGACAGACAGACAGACAGACAGACAGACAGGCATAAATGCAAATTGTCTAGCTACCGTCAACACGGTCACACACACCTGACATAGTCAGGATGCCTGTGCACTAAGCAGGCACTATGAGCCAGTGCAAGCAAACTCCAGGAGCCGGGCTAGGAACTCGCAGGAGGACTGACCAAGACTATCAGCTTATGGGTGTGGGCACCTGAAGTCCCACCTGGACCCTTAGCTGATGGACAAGTCATATCCAGTGAATTTGCACCCCAGAAAATTCCAGGTCCCCATCACAGCTGGGTGGACCGGTGTGGGAAGAAGGTGTTCAAGGACAGGAAATTTTTCTGTCAGTGCTGGGTTTGAACTCGCAACCCTGGGGTTGTGAGTCCAAGGGCATAACTATTCACACACACACACACACACACACACACACACACACACACACACACACACACACACACACACACACACACACACACACACACACACACACACACACACACACACACACACACACACACACACACACACACACACACACACACACACACACACACACACACACACACACACACACACACACAGCCTTACGTCTCCGTTACATCCCCACGCCAACTGACAGAGAGATTTGGAGAGAGAGAAGTCATACGATTTGGGCAGAACAGGAAGTGTCTTAATAAGAGCACACCTACTTATTGACCACACCCCCACAGAGCCATCACAGCTGCTGGAAGCCTGCACAGAACAACAAGTCACGCCAACAACAACATAGCAACTGAATAAGTGACAGGTTTGATGCACCCAATTAGTCAATCACTCCATCAATTAGCCAATAAGTGAATTAAAATATCAGTTGATCTATGGCATTAAATCTATCAGTTAATCAATCACAATCACTTAATTAATCAATCAGTAAATTAATCAATCTATCTATTCAATCAATTCATCAACTGATCAATTAAAAATTACTATCAGAAAATTAATTAATTAGTGGATTAATCAATCAGATGTCTACATCAATCAATTAATCAATTATTAAAAATAATTTAATCAATGTATCAATCACAGAATCAATCAATTTGTCCATCTATTTATTGACCAATTCAATCCAACGTTTAAAAAAAAAAAAAAAAAAAAAAAAAAAAAAATTATCAGCAGGAATTCCCTGTGAGGGTTAAAGGTGAAGGAGAGTACGGGAGCCTCGTGGGCCATGAGAGAGAAGGAGGAGGGCAGACTGTGCAGCTCCAACACCTTCACAGAGAATTCACTGGAGCCATCTGATTGTTGCCTATGATCCAACTATATTCGGTATGGCCTAACAATGTCATAATAAACTATTGAACCAGAGGTCACATGACCGCCATTCCCATAGCATTAGGCTCCCCACCTAGTCCTGCTCCTGTCAAACACCTTTTCCCTATTTTTTATAAGTCAAACAAAAAAGTTAAAGAGAAACCAAAACAGGTGCTTTTGATAAATTTCATGCTAAATAGGTAAAGGATCTGCTATGTCACTGCCCCATATTTAAGATGGCGGAGAGAAAAGGCACACAAAAAAGGAATTATTTGGTGAATTACCACCGAGAAGGCAATGTTGAATTGTCCAACTTGGACTCAAGGAGTACTGTTAGAGAATTAAGTAAACTAGTCAGCCAGTGGTCCAGATTAGCTAGGGCCACCTTTGGTGGGATGTAGTCACACTACATACGAGTGATGGCATTTGCATGTAACTAATTAACTTGCTTCTAACTAATTAACTTGCTTCTTCAGTGTTAGTTGAGAGACCGTGCTACAGACCAAAGAGCAGACAAATGAGATACTGTGAGCTGAGATATAGAAATAGCAGCTGCTGACACTGCTGGGCAACTATGGAACAAAGAAAACCATGGGAAGGTAGTCACAAACATTAGCTCCAAATCTACACTTTAGGGGTTTCTTTGGTCTGTGAAGACCACAAAAGGAGGTGTGGTCAAATGGGACGCAACACAAATGTGTGTGCATGCCACTAGAGCCACTGACCCCACCCCACCCCCCTACTGAGTTTCAGATCATTAGGTCCACACTTAATCTCTATGTGGTGTGCACCAATTAGAGCACAAGATAGTTAACCCAGTACAGTTCCTCTATACCATGAGGAGGGAGGTTAGAGCCTCATAGGTTCCCCTGCACTTATACACACTTATAATGTTCCATGTTACCACGACTACACACTCACCTGCCAATGTGCCACCACAACCAGTGCTAAAGGTCACCGCATCCACTTGGCCATCTGCAAAATACATTTTACAGACAAGAGGAGTTGAAGAATGGCAGGTTACGTACGTGGTCACTTGAGGTTTGGAATTAGTGGGCTCCACTGTATACAGATTTGGTCCCCACTTAAACACATGTGGTGTGTGTGTGTGTGTGTGTGTGTGCGCACACACTTGCCTGTTTGCCGCCATATCTCAGGGCCAGTGGTCTCGTAGTGGGCCTTCCTGTTTGCCCGGTTATCAAACTGGTTGGTCCACATGGCATTGTCCAGTGTCTCTGCATACTCCCTAGCCTACAGGAACACAAGGTGAGCAAAAGGAGGAATTTAAATATTAAAAATATTTTATGTTCACTAATAAGAGATTTCATGTCATGAAGTAATAACATGTCATGAAGTAATAACATGTCATGTAATAAGAATTATCATCTCCTATATACAAAAAAAAGTTTAATGTTCACTAATAAGGGCTAATAAATAAGGTGTCTGTCTGTATGCTTGTACCATCATCCTGGCCAAACCTGTGGGTGGATTTCTCTGAAACTTGGCCTGATGATAGGTTTTGACCCAACTTAAAATATGGGCTAAATAATCTGGAAAATGGTTACCACGGTGATGAAAAAAAGCCAAATAAATGGTATTATTGCCTGAAAAACCCTTACAACTACATATCTAAAACTTGGTATGAATATATAACTTAACTCTGGGAGTAACACGGGCTGGGTCCCACCTAGCCACACCTCTCCCTTTCCTTTTGTAAGGCTAAAAAATGCCAAAAAGGGTATTTCAGTATAAACACTTGAACCTAGGGAGTTAGACCCATAAACCCATATATATATATATATATATATATATATATATATTTGGAATAAATATCATCTGGGGAATTTTTTTAGTACATGTATATGACCACACCCATTTCTGTTTTCATGTCCTACCAAAAAAAAAGGCCAAAAATGGTACTTTGGCCAGACAAACCCTTGGAGTGACAGACTTAAAACATGGTGTGCACACACAACTTGACTTTGGTAGTAGCATGGGCAGGATCCCTCCAGGCTACACCTCTTCCCATTGGCGTGTACAAAGTGAAGAAAAAAAAAGAACTTCTAAATATCTCTTGGACGTAAATCCATGAACACACTTTAATTATTTTTTCTCATAAGTATGTATGTATGTTTATATGCACGTGTGTCTAGGCATCACAGCCAAACTCTTGGACCAAAAAAACCTAAATTTGGCATGTACTCAACAAGAACCAGGTGAGTGCTATTAAACACATGTGGCATGGTAATGGGTGTGCATTTGCCATAGCCACACCCCCAGGATGTTGTTTTGGCTGAAAAATTAATCGGAGACCAATCAAGCAAAATTTTGGTGTGTGATCTCCAAGTAGCTGGTAAAGCATTATTAACCACACATGGGTGTGGTTTGACCACAGACACACACACTGGAAGTTGGTTTAGCTATTAAAAGCTAATCAAACGACTAACCAAACTGAATTTGGAATGAGATTCCCAAACAACTGGGTGTGCATTATTAATCACATATGCGTGTGTAAATGGGTGTGGTTTAGTGATCGCCACACCCATAGGATGCCATGCCTACCAAAAACTCATTTATGGACTGATTAATCAAGCTGAAATCAGTCATATGGAGTTCAAGTAACCAGGTGAGAATTATTGACCACATGTAGGTGTGGCAATGTGTGTGGTTTGGCATTAGCCAAGTGGACAAGAAAGAAGCCTCCACATGAAGTCCACTGGTAGTACGGCAAAAACCCTACAACGAAGGAACATTCTACAACTGACCTTCCGAACGAAGAATGCCCTAAGCTAATTTTTTTAACCCCGCAACCAACCAAGTCAACTCTATCGCTGGCTATCAAAACCACAAGTCCTTTTCAGGACTGGCAGCGAGCGTCGTATCCTTTAACTGTGAGGAACTAATGAGGTAGAAGGAGACTTTGACCTCGGAAATAGCAAATGAGAACTATTGTGTCGTGCTGTGTCTCCAAGAGACTCACAGAAAAGAACAGTCAAATAGCATCCATGCCAAAGGATTTAATCTGGTCACTGAAATCAAACACAACAAACATGGCAGCACAATTTTGGTGAAGAACCATATAGTGCCACAGTCAACGGCCACTGCTGTCCAAGATGGAATAGAATTTATGTCCGTCTCGCTGGATGCATTGACAATGACATCAGTCGATAAGCCACCACCAGTGAAACTCAAGTTCCCAATTCACTTTTTTTTTTTTAATTTTGGTACCAAAAACATTATAATTGGTGACCTTAACTCTCACAACCATCTCTGAGGCTGTGGAGACACCGACGAGAAAAGCAGTGCACTGGAGGAATGGATGACTGCAAACGAACTCCATCTACTTCACGCCCCCAAGCAACCTCCCACGTCCAACAGCTGCCGATGGTGGTGAGGCTACAACCCTGACCTCGCTTTTGTGTCTGACAACATCAGCGGCATGTGTACCCGTGCACTATACGATGTCATACCACACTTTCAGCATCGACCGCATGGAGTTCCCATCAAGCTGATCCTCACACCTATCAAGCAGCCTTTCCGACGGTGCTTCAACTTGAGGAGAGCGAACTGGGACGATTTCATGAGCAAGCTTGAAACCAATGTGGACAACCTTGGCCCAGCATCATGACGAAAGTACAGTGAATTTTCGGAAACTGTAAGATCATCGGTCAGAAGGCACATTCCCCGTGGCTGTCGCACCAAGTACATACCCGGGCTCTCCAGCTGCTCAACGACACTTCTAACGGAATACCAGCATCTCTATAACAGCGACCCTTTCAGCGAGGACACCATTGAAGCCGGCTAAATCATGTGTAGCTAACTTAAAGCGACCCACCAACAACAATGGGAGGAGATGGTGGAGAACATCGACCTAACCCACAACAGCAAAAAGGGCTGGCAGACGTTATTCAAACTCAGCAGTAACCCCAAGCCAACCACCTCGTATACCGTGACACCCAACAGAGTTGCCCACCAAATTCTCAACGGGAAGCCAGACAAATCCAGCAAGCCGAAGATGCAAAAGGTGAAAATGCGATCAAGCAACTTGGGACCTACCATCCTGTCAACTTTTACGATGAAAGAACTGGACAGTGCAATATCCTCTCCAAAACACGGACCTGGTTACTTGGACTGATCAACGACTGCCTAATACACGACAAAATCCACTCAATATGGCGAAAGGCAAAAGTCATAGCTCTCCTAAAACCCAGCAAAAATCCCAACAGCCCGAAGAGTTATGGCCCAATAGCCCTCCTGTGCACAGCACACAAACTGCTTGGACGTATGTTACTAACACAGACACAGCCAACAACAGAGAAGCAGCAAATAGACCAACAGGCAGGATTCCGACCAGGAAAGTCATGCTTAACAGGTGCTTAATCTAACTCAGCATATTGAGGATGGCTTGGAACTGGGAGTGGTCACAGGTGCAGCGTTGATGGACCTTACTGCTGCATATGATACCATGAACCACAGAAGTCAGCTGCAGACACTTTTTGACCTTACAGAGGATGTAAAACTAACAAAATTTGTCAGAACAATGCTGTCAAACTGCCGCTTTATGGTTGAACTGAATGGCAAAAAAAAAGTTGCTGGAGATTGCAAGGCTCCGTGCTTTCACCAACTCTTTTCAACATATGCACGAATGACCAGCCTCTACCAGCATCAACAAACAGTTTCCTGTATGCCGACAATCTGTGCCTGACAGTTTAATAAGAGACATTCGTGGAAGTGGAGACCACATTGACTGCAGCACTAACCGAGATGCAAGAGTACCACTTTGAGAACCATCTTTGACCAAACCTTGGAAAAACCCAACTAGCTGCGTTCCATCTAAAGAACTGACAAGCAAACCGTGAGCTGGTTACATGGAACAACATAAAACTAGCTAACACCCGCAATCTAGTGTACCTTGGTGTCACCCTTTACCGAACGCTAACCTACCGAGAACACTGCAAGAAAACCAAAGACAAAATCGCATCACAGAACAACCTACTCCACAAACTTCGTGGAATGAATTGTGGTGCACAGCCACAGACATTGTGTACCACAGCGATGGCTCTGTGTGTCTCAACAGTGGAGTGCTGCTGCCCGGTATGGTCTCAGTCAGCCCACCGCAAGGATGTAAATGTCGCCTTGAATGACATGTGCCTCTCATTAAGGGATGCATCTGCCCAACACATACACCGGATCTCTACGTGCTCTCAGGAATTGCACCACCAGACATTCGACGACAGATTGTCACCCAAAAGGTACGACAAAAAATAGTGACCGACCGCAGACACAACCTCTACAACCACGTGCCCGTCACACGTCGTCTGAAGTCGGGGCACAGCTTCATAAACAGCACCACAACACTAAACACAACACCCGAAACCACCTGACAGGAACTGTGGTCTGAGAAATGGGATCAAACGGACAGCGCACTAAAACAATACACGGCTGTACCAAAAGAACAACTACCTGACAGTGGAGATCTTTCATGGAAGAGCTAGCATACAGCAAACCGAGTTTGACGTGGAAAAGCCGCCACACCATCAGTAAAACTGACATGGGGCTACACCAACATACACCTGTGTAAATGTGGCCATTGACCGTGTGACCTGATACACCTCATGACCACATGCGAACACTACGGCACCAGACCCAACACAGAAGACATTCGTGGCAAGATGAATACGTTCAAGACTTGGCTTGGAAATTAAATGACCAACCAGGTCGAAATTTGAGTGGCTTCTATGTTTCATATTGACATTGGCTGGGCAACGCCGGGTATATGCTACTATTATATACAATAATTTTCATCTTATCTGTTCTTCAATTAGCTTTTGAGAGCCAAAAAGTACTTCTTATGGGTGTGGTTATTACCACACCACACCCATTGACACACACATGTGGTCAATAATGCTCACCTGGTTACTTGGAGACCACATGCCAAATTCTAATCCAGATGGTCCATCACTTAGCTTTTGCTAGCAAAAATGGGTGTAGGTGTGGCCATGACAAAACCACACCCATATTTAATGCCGCTCACCCAGTTATATAACCACATAATATGAACAAAATCTATAACATAAATGTGAGTGTGTGTGTTCTGTTTATTTGCCACATGTAAGATGCTTAGACTGTATACTCTCCACCGATAATGTATTCCTCAGAATTTTTTACCACTTGAGCAGATGTTAATAACCATCAACTCATCCGTAATGACCACATAAAAACCAACAACAATTGTGATCACGTGTAGAAAAAAAGTTGAATAGGCCATTTCTTAAACACATGCTATACTTGACCAAACACTTGGACCTATCTTTGGTCTTATTAAATAACCTTCCTACCCTAACAAACCACACCCACACACATCCCCCCCCCCCCCCAACTCCCAGTATCAGCAATGTATCACAGTACAATGAACAGTTGAGCAGAGGACAATGGTAGTGAGAACTGGTTGGTTGAGTGCATGTCACAGGACCCACTATGAGGTGACTGTGGGAGTTTAGGGGGCGCACTACTGCAATGGCTTACCTGGTGAGTGTAGTTTTGGGGGCATGTGTAAACCTCATTCAAATAAAATTGCAGTTGATCATATTTTTGTGTGAAGTGGGGAGAAGAGGGGGGGGGGGTGAGGGGGGGGGAGGGGGTGAGGGGTGGGGGAAGGGAGGAGGGGGTGAGGGGTGGGGGAAGGGAGGAGGGTTCTGGGATACACACTAATTTGACATTTGGCTGTACTTGGAGTGTTTGCTAACTATCTTATAATCTTGTCTCTGCCAGAAACCATCCAGAAGTCATCTATTTCCAGCTTGGATTTGCTCCAAGGGACACTAGCAAGGGTGAACAGACTTGACTCACTAGAGAGCTGCATCACACTCAAACTCCTCCCCCTCCCTCCTCCCCCCCCCTCCTATTGCAGTTAAAGATAAAGTGATCACTCTTACTAGCCAGGAGTTACTGAGGCACTACACACAGAACCATGATGTATATTTCTACTTTTATAATTCTCACTAAAAATATATACATAATCCCTCCAATCTCTAGTCAGGACAGAGCCTCAACTATAAGGACCAGCCACAGTACACACACTTATAGGGCACAGCAATGCCACACTTCTCAAGCTCCGCCCACATACACTCTGCACCCCTCTCACTTGTGATTGGGTGTAGGGCATGAAGATGACGCATTTGTAGCCCAGGGCATTGCACATGTGGGCCAGGCCAATGCCAGTGTTGCCTGCAATGCCTTCCACAACAGTGCCACCAGGTCCCACACGCCCTGAGGGCCACAACTAGACAATCAAACAAACTGGGCACAATGCACAGCAGAACTACACTGCCACTACAGGACCACAAGGAAGAACTCATAGGATCTGGACAAGGGTACAAGCTAATTGAGACTCTCACTGACCACACCCACCTTCTTTCTCGGCCTCCTTGATGAGGTAAAGGGTAGCTGTCTTTCACACTGCCCCCAGTGTTCTGATGTTCAGTGTTCACGGCTATGGTGCAGCCTGTCTGCTCATTCAGTTTGCCCAGCCTGATCAGAGGAGTGCTGCATCAGCAGTGACACCAGGACAGAGGAGAGGAGGGGGTGGTGGAAATATGAGGGAAGGGGAGGAGGGGGGGGGGGGGGGGGGGATAAATTAAATATATGTGCGATGATCCTTTACCAGTATGCATTAGAGATAGAATGAACAATGACGATCCCTTACCAGTTCACACTGGTTGTGTTTTTGTTTTTTTAAAGATGTGAATAAATAATGATCTCCACCATCACATAATAGATTTAGAGATGTGATAAATGAATATACTTTACCAGTTTACAACAGTTTACTGAATATCATTTTGTGTTGCTGAGTGATTTGCATGCCTGTGATTATGCAGAGTATCATGTGTCCTTCACAGTTATATTAGCTAGGACACTGTGTGTTGATCTCATCTCACACACTATCAAGTCTCACACAACAGCAAACACCAGAAGAGTGATGGCTACCTGGAAGACACACACTGAGTCAAACAGGTTAAACTAGTTTGGTGGCAATCTCACTAAAAACAGCTACAAATTTTAAAAACTGCAAAGACGACTTCATTAACACTAAATCTTTCGAACTTGGTCTTGTTCAATGCATTGTGCAAGATATTCCTAACGTGCACATACACACACACACCACACACACAGACAGGAAAGAGAATTTAGATGAAGGTAAACAAAGAACTGCCTATTCACAAGCCACCATCAGCAACACTCCCCACAACAAATCTAGCATGCAATGGAGGAACCCAATCTAACACTTTACACTATAGCAACATCTAGCATACACTGGAATGACCCAATCTAACACTTTACACTATAGCAACATCTAGCATGCACTGGAGGGACCCGATCTAACACTTGACACTATAGCAACATCTAGCATGCACTGGAGGGACCCGATCTAACACTTTACACTATAGCCACATCTATCATGCACTGGAGTGACCCAAACAGGAAGGGTAGGCATGAATTAAATTTAATGTTAAAATTAAATTAAATAAATTATAAATTAAAGAAATAAATAATTAAGATATCTCTATTTATCCTTAGCACTAGACTTAGATTAAGAAATTAAAATGTACACCCTTCATAAACCACCAAACACTCACACCCAACCATGTACAACTCATCCATCACTTAGTCTCACATAGCCTGGAGCCAGGTTTACATGATCCCAGCGGAAGTGCATCACAGGCCAAAATTTTTTTATTGTGGTTGCAGATATTAAACGTGAGTTTGTGAAATATGGAATAAACAACTCATTTCTATTCCTTGAAATTTATTCATCACTAACTATATGACATGCACAAGGTGACATTATACAACTCTGACCAATCAGATTTGGTTACAGAATCTTGTAACTGGCTCACGTAAACCTTGCTTCAGTGACCAGACAGTTTAGCAGCGAAGAGGAGGGTAAAGGGTGTGCGGGTAAAAGGTCTGAGGGTAAAAGGTCTGGCTACATGAGACTACACACCACTAGGGCACTAAGGCAAGCCAGAAACATGTCCTGTCAATACTGTGCTCTTTAGAGGTACCATATTTTCTGCTTTTAAAGTGCCACACCATTTATAAATATCAATCAAGCGCTACCATCATATCTTTTTTGTAATTACAGCACCAAGATGATTGTGAATCAATTTACCAGTAATTAGAAGTGCAATGTCACAAATTGGATATATTTTTTCTTTGTAATTAGAGCATCCTTTAAATACAGAAAATACTGTAAATATATTTATTATTTCTAACTAATAACTAACTTTCCAACAGATGCTTGAAAGCCTTCCACCATTATCTAGTACGAGCGGTGTAGGAAAAGATGCCTCCATGACCAACTGGTAAAACACATTTTGTTGGAAGTCATCAGAAGTTATGCCACCATAAAGTCTAGCTAACCCAATACGGTGCAAATATTTGAACCACTTTCTCGGTCTCTCTTTAAAAAATTTTTTTTTTCTTGGACATTTTAGTCTGCAAAAGGGTCCAACATCAAAGGTTGCAGTTGACAGAAACATCTCACTCCCCAAATGACAGGTGTGCTCGTGAAGGATACACCAGCAAGACTTGGCTATTCAGAACCTCGGGGACATTCCCAATGCAGAGGTGCTGGCAACATCATTCTATGGACGGAACATAGGATAAGCTTACAAGCAGGAAGATAGTCTCTGATCCTTTCCCCACCATCCTGGTAAGGGTCGATAGGGAGACTAGCTGTTACGAAGGAAAGGTGTAATGGAAAGGTGTAATGTGCGGTATGGCTGACCATTACGTAATTTGACCCTGCGCTGTACCGGGGGACAATTCAGCTATCTGCAGCTGCGCAAATGCACCTACCAATTCTCGCTATTTTTTTTTTTTTTTTTTGATGATCTGCCTACGAGCAATGGATTTTACCTTCCCTATTGATTTTACCTTCTCTAAGGATTCTACCTTTGCTCTTATAGCTCCTACAGCACCGGTGAAATAATTCACAGAACATGCCATGTGAGAAACATGCAGATGAGAGGTCCATTCCAATGGATTCGAAAGTCTGGCCCTGAGTCTTGTTCAGTGATAGGCAAAGCATGGCTTGATAGGAAGTTGTAGGCCACCCACCAAACTGAAATGGCAGCTCAGAGTCTGATGGAATGGGAGGGATCTTTGGCAAGCAGACTACTTCTCCCTTGTAGAGTCCACGAGATAGTTGCTTCAATAAGGTTGTGGTGGAGTGTTGTTACTAAGCAGTGTGTGCCTGTGGCTCTAAAGGCCTTAGGACTATGATGGGGGAGTCCACTTTGATATTGAGGATGTGGGTGGGGGTGAGGGGGGGGGGGGGGGGCTGTGTGCGATGGCTGTGTGCGATGGCTGAGTAGTTATGCTCTTGGACTAACAACCCCAGGGTTGTGAGTTCAAACCCAGCACTGACAGGAAAACTTTCCTGTCCTTAGACATCTTCCCACACCAGGCCACCCAGCTCGTGTTGACTACCTCCTGGTGGTGAGCCCTGGATAACTGACACATAGTCAGGCATCAAGAAGAAATTCTCATACAAAGAAGAAGAATGGTGAGTCAGCTCTGGTGAGTTGATCTGGTGAGTTGAAGAACTCTACTGGACACTGCACAGCCTCACCATCACTCATTGCAGTGTCCACTGACTTGTATTCTTCCTCTTCTCCAGGGCAATCATTCATCAGCAATTTCTTGAGCTGGTCTACATCTGTATTCAGAAGGGAGATAATGGTAGGTTCAGCCAGTCACTTGGTCTGGTGATGTTGATGGCCAGGTTGGGGGAGACTTCTGCCTTGAGCTTACTCTCTTTTTTTATATTCACTTAAGACAACCTTTGATTGGAATTTTTCAGTTTGGTGTGAAATGCTGTTTATTAGCGACTATTTGCAGTAAACACTAACATACTATTTATTACTTCCTGCTAGATCTTTATATCGCCTTTTCTGTAGTTACTGAAGGGTTTTTTTTTTCCTTTTTTTTTTTTTTTTTTTTTTTGATGCAATTAAGCTGTCTTGAGTGAAATACTATTTAAAAGGGAATATTTACAAGTTCAAAAAAAAAAGAAGCTGTTATTACTTACAACTTGTTGAAAGATATTTTCTCTCTCTCTTTCAGTTAAGTCTCATGGAAATTAAATAAATAGAGCTGAAAGAAATGCAGTTGGCACCATATCCAGAGGAAGAATTTCCCTCTTTATATATATAAAAAAATAAATAAATAAATAAATAAATAAATAAAAAAAAAAAATTCCTCTTTTTAATTTCCCACCAATATTTATTCTCCCCTTTTCTTCCTAGTAACAGCTGAGTTTAATTTTTTTTTCTTTTTCTTTTTCTCAGCTATAATAATAATTACTGCTATTTTGCTTAAATTAATTAAAGTACTAGTATCTTCTCTCTTATTTGTACTTCAATCAAGTAATTATAAATTTCATAGGTCCAAGTATTTCCATAGTAATTTTTTTTGTTTCATTTTTAGCCTCATACAGCCACAAAAAGAGATTTAACCAATTGTGTGTGTATGCCAAGTTTCAGTTCTGTAGGTACAATAGTTTGTCTGGACCAAGTACCATATTATTTTGACATATTTTGGCCTTACTTGAACACAGTAAGTATTATTGGCCATATATAGGTACTTAAAATGATCTCCTGGAGATGCTGATTCCAATATATATATATATATATATATATATATATATGGGTTGGTGGATCTAACTTGCAAACTGAAGATGCTAGTGGAAGCAATAAGGACGATAGGAGATTACAACTTTATATATACTATTTATGAAATTGATGTTGTCTAAATTGTTTCTTATATTATGCAGAGATATATTATGTGGCTTTTCCCCACCTCTTGGAAAAGAGCATTGCAAGTAGTATGTATGTTTGGATACTCTAATAAATTTATGGTGTACATAATTTGACTTTAGGAGGGGCCAATACCTAAATAATTTTGGTTGTATTTGATTGGATAAAATGTACATTTTATTTCATGGTTGAACAAGCAGCTGGCTTTAAGAATTGATGGTTAAAGTTATTGCTCAACAAAAAATAGTAAATGTAGGTGGCATACATCTGATTAGGTGAAAAGTTAGTTTGTAATTTATGGTGTTTGTTTTAAATAACATTTTGTCTCATGGAATTTCATTTTGCCAGATTTTTGGATTCTGGGATCCAAAGTTTTGAAATCTGTTGCTGCACCGATAAGCAACTAAAAAAATCATCATTGCTGTGGGATATCTACTCTGAAGACTGACTTTTATTTGATGTGGTGCTTTGGTGATAAGTGGATACACACAGATATGCATACATTCTTACAAACTGTTTTAGCCTGGCACACACACACACACACACACACACACACACACACACACACACACACACACACACACACACACACACACACACACACACACACACACACACACACACACACACACACACACACACACACACACACACACACACACACACACACACACACACACACACACACACACACACACACACACACACACACACACACACACACACACACACACACACACAGGGACAGGTGTGGCCAGGTGAGACTCAGCCTATGTTAACTCACAGAGTCAAGTTGTGTATACATCAAGTTTTAGACCCATAGCTCCTAGTCCTTCTTACGCTAAAGTACTATTTTCCTGGTGACATTCATTCCAAATATATATGGGTTTGTGGACCTAGCTACCTAGAAGTACCATTTTAGCCTTCCATGCCAAGAGGAAGAGGTGTGGCAAGGTGGGACTCACCCTATGTTACTCCCAGAATCAAGTTGTGTTAGAATACCAAGTTTTAGGCCTATAGCTCCAATCTCTTTTTTCTCCAAAAGTACCATTATTGGCTTCTTCTTTTTTGGAATGGAGAAAGGGGTATGGCCATACTGACATATTGTGTATGTCTACAACTGTTTAAGCTTGAATTGATGATACACGGGTGTTCAATCAGCACTATGTCGCCATAAGTGGCACCAAGCAGTTCCTATGGCAACAACCTGATCATAATGTGGTGCCAGGGCTTTTTGAAGAGCTCCCAGAGTACAAATGTTCAACACTTGTCGATTAGCAAAACAAAAAATATATATAACACAAAAAAAAAAAAAAAACAACGACTGATGACAGGTTTCCCCCCTTTCTTTTCAAACTGCTCCATCAGTTCAAAAGCACTTACACCTGTTGCTTATAAGAAGGAAAAAGAAAACAAAAAAAAAGAAACAATAAAAACCACAATTATTTTGATTAAGTATAATATAATACATTAAAGAAAGTAAATTAAAAAAATAGAAATGAAACTTTTTCCTTAATATCCAGAAAGGAAAGTTCAAATCAGTTGATAATATCATGTGAGAATATTGATGACCAATACAGGCAATAAATAAAATAATGATAGCATTTTGGATTTTGATTATGAAGAAACTGTAAGAAAGATATTATTAATTATACTATTAGAGATCTAATTGAGTTGATTAAATTGTGAAATGGCACCAATTGTCATGTTGGTGCCATTCTTAAAAATAACTGTGTATTCACACTTCCTAGTATAGAAGCTGTACCCTGGTGTCTTTAGAATTTTTCAATTATGGGATACAAAATTGGCTCATCACATGATTTAATCATGTGGAAAATGAAATGTTTTGTAAAATTTAAAAACAGCAAGAAGATATTTCAAGAAAAAGCTCGAATATCATGTTTGAATGATTAGCAGTGTTAATTTACCCAAGTAGGAATTGTTTAAAGAGATGTACAAAAAAAAACAAAAAACAACCATGCACTGGTGGTCAGAGTAAGTTTCAAAGCAAGAATGAGATTCCTAAGAAAGTAACATTTAGACACCCGAAAACTTGTTAAAGTTCACTGGTAAAAACGAACTCAATAATGATGGAATGTCATCATGCATTTTCAGATTCAGGACCCCATAAAGGACTAAAAACGGGAAGAAAAAACTTGTTGCATCCTATAGCAACGTTGAGCCAAGTTTAGCCATCATGCTGCCTGACTAAACATATCAACTTATTACAGTCAATAAAAAAAGTACACACCTCATCAACGGAGAGGAAAAAAATTTTTTTTCTATATATCATTTTAGATTTTTTTGTTGTTGCTTTGTTTGTTCCCTATCACACACCATACCAGATGCTTGGTCCTGCAGGGTTCAAAAAGAAGAAATGAAAAGCAAAGGAAAGTATTTTATTGACCTTACTTAGCGTGTGCTTACATAATTGTGGTTTGGCGTATTCATAATGTAGTTAGGTGGCTGATTTTCATGCATATATAGGCACTTAAAAAACAAAACAAAAAAAATTCTATATAATATTATTTAGTTTAGACCATGCACATACACTGAGGCATGTAGAACGTCATTTTGGCTCTCCAGTGAAGTTCTTAATTCACAATACATTATTAAATCAATAAAGCTGAAAGAAACGATAATCAGATTTTTTTATCAAATTTCTTGGGAAATAATTACTGAGAACAAGGTTGACATGTTATCTTAATTGGCCCAAATTGCATCAACTTATTTGAGAGGATGAAGCTGCTAAAGCTACTTCATGCCTCATCAAATTTGGTCTTTATGTCATCTGAAAAGTTTCATAGTAGCTAGCCTATACTGTTCCCATGCTGTAAGATGACATTAAAGTTGTGTTTGAATTGAGTGCCCACAGTGAACACATGACACAGCTACTAAGCAGTTGCACATCACACAATGGAAGGTACATACCATGCAAAGGTAAGGATCATGGTTGGGCTAATAACAAGGTGTTTTATTGTGTGATATAAATTAGTAGCTTCATGCCAAAATTTGCAATTGGAGGGATTGCAATTCAAATTGTTTAACTGCTGTATAGGAGAAGAATGAAAAAATATTTCCCCAAAACTGCTACTGCAGGACCTGTAATAAAATGTGGTACAGCTTTCATTAGACCTGTTGTGCAACCCATGGCTTACTTATAATAATTGAACATATTATGATGATACATACATGATAAATGATTCCTTCTTAACTTGTCTCTGTGAGTCATTAATCTGACACCTGCAGCAGGTGGGCACTGATGAAGACTCAACCCAGGATGCACTCATCCAGCTCTTTCAGTCAACTATTCCCTTCCAAGCCTCAGATCTCACACAGAATTATGTACCAACAGACCCACATCAGTGCAGTGGACAATAGGTACATGGTAAAGTCACTTTAATTTCCTCACTAGTGCATGGACAAGGAGTGCTTGTCAGGTAAAGGGTCTGTCACTCACAAAACACCTGAAGCAACCTCAGGTTTTCAATCCACTCCTCAATGGAGTAAGGATCTTTAGAAAGATCTGCAGAATGCATTACTCTCATATCACTCCCTAGAACACACTAAGAGGTCAGACAAAATACACACACTTATGTCCATTTCTATTAAGACATTCAGCTGTTACAGCAAAACTTTCATCCAACATAGTAGAGAGCAACTGTAGTCTCACTATTTTTGTACTATTCTGTGCAAGTTAACGGCAGAAGTAGTTAGTTACATGTTGTTGCTATAATGCTTAAGTGAAACACAAAATATAATAAAATAACACAAAAATGGATGAAGGTACAAACATAAAGAAAACAGAACTGACTGTGCATTACAGCTTTGTGCAAGCTTGGACAAAAATATGAATATACATTAAGCACAACAATTGCATATATCTTCATAGTACATGTATACACTCCTATGGGGTTATGTCATTATAACAACAGTATTGTAGGTGACTGCATGAGTGTGTGTGTAGTGTTCCAGGTCTGTTGCAACATTTTCCATTCTTTCCGACTCTCAACCTGAACAGACATAAAACACACACACACACACACACACACACACACACACACACACACACACACACACACACACACACACACACACACACACACACACACACACACACACACACAAAATCAGTGAAAAATTAAATTTTAGCTGCCAATTTGTGTCAAACATTCTGAAATATTGAGCACTCAAAGTGGGTAAGGTGATTTGAGGCAATGAGGACTTGCCTAACTTGCCAATAAATCACAGCAACATTCTATCATGCCAGCTCACCTCATGTCTCTCGGTGCTGCAATGAGCAGGCTTCTTGAAGATCCTCCCTGGCTTTACCAAGCCCAACATCATCCAATAGCTCACATAGCCCCTCCCATGTGCATGGGTAGGTAGTTGTGTTGGGTCCAGCACTCATCCATTCTTCCATCACTGCACGTATACACTTCAGAATGTCATGACGATGATTCACTCCTATAATCTTTGTGTCCAATCCTAAAAGATCAGCCACATCCTCCCAATGTGTAGCCATTTCTTTATAGAGCCTCAAACGTGAAGTACTTCCTTCCTTGTTTGTCCACTTAATGAGTTGCAGATATCGTGAATTGATAGGCTCATCACCAGCTGAACACCACAATAATAAAGTGTAAATAACTATCTCATTATATATTAGTAATCAAGTAAACATGCTTAGTTTGATTACCAACAGTTAGACTACCAAGGGAAGAAAAGCTGCTTACTCCAACAGTTTAGAGAAGTGGGGGGGGGGGGGGAAGGGAAATAAGGAAGAAAGGGGAGGAAGAGAAAGGATTGATTTTAAATACAAGATTTCCTAGGCCTTGAATTTTACATAATGTTGGGTTGGAAGGAGGATATTGAAGTGTGGGCAAGAACACTATGTGAAATGTCTGAGGGAACACATCCTACATATCAGTTCACTTATCTTTGTCAATAGTACTTTTATGTGAGTGACAAACTTTCTGAAGAAAAAATAATCCAGGACAGTATGGCGTATTAATTCCTAAACCACAATCCACACATTTAATTATCATCATATCTTATCGATCAACATTGAAGAACTTGAAATAATAATGAACAACAAAAGATAGCTCTAATTAACTAATTAAAGCCTTCTTATACTTGGCCAAAAGCTCATGCCAACATATTTGAGTGTCACTAAACAGGCACTAGTGGAATGGTTCAAGTTAACAACTCATGCTCACAGTCACTACTCACACACAGCCTTGGCATAGTCTCAAATTATAGTTGAAAATAATGCTTTCTATAAAAATTAAAAAATTTAAAAAAAAATTTTTTTTTTAGTCATTATTTTATTCCACTTCTATCCAAAATAATCAAACACATGCATTCTTGCTACCATCAGTGGACTTGTAGAAGTGTAAGATTTAACAGTTTTAGAATAACTATCCAGTTGCAGGAGTAGAACCCAAAGAAGGAAGTGCACACCAACTTGTTCCTATAGAGTGGGTTAAGCTCCCATGAGCCTAAATGTTGTTTGCACATCACAGCAATGCTGTGTGCTCAATTTAATGCACTGTGACCTCATGAATGACGTGTACATGTGTGTCTATATTAGCTGGCAACATACAAGCAGGAGTGGAAGAGGATCCCATTACAGAGACTGCAGAAGGTTGTCCTTTGCCTGCTCCTTTACAAACAGAAGAAAACAGTTTTAAAATATTGATGAATAATTAATAATAATTAATAATAAATTATACTATTTGATAATTATATATATATATATATATATATATATATATATATATATATATATTTGAAATTACTGATAGAACTATGACTATTAGACTTGGCAACTAAGCTGCCTAATCAAGGGCAGACACACGTCTACTCTTGAGGTTGTAGGTTATGCCTTGGGCAATGTGACAGAGATGTGCTAGAGCTGTGGAGGGCTGTGATGGTTGTGGCCGTGTTTATAATGCACTCAACAATGTAATAATCAGTGAATATAGAACTGTGTGTCTGTGAGTTGCTTCACTCAGTCACAACCAAGTCCCAGGGAAGTTTCCTTGTTGGTCAGATAATAGCCTCAACTGTACAGTCACACACCAACTCCAGTAATGCAGATAATGAGCAGTGTCCATTACACAATGCACTTATTGGATTACATGAAACTACTGCTCCTATACAGCACAATCAGATGGCATATGAGACAGAATGCATCTCACATCAATTGCACTATGGCCCCAACACAGTAGGTACTGGCTGGTATTATTAACATGAATTTCCTGGTAATGAGTGAAAGATATATCTATGAAATCTCTTAGAACCTTGGTCTGCTTACAGACACAAACTAGTTCATTTCCTTCAAACTGAGTGCAATATGATAAACATCACTCAGTGTGATCTATTACATATTCATTCGATCATCACCTTTACCAACATCTGGTCATGTCAGACGGCTAGGACATTACCAGCTGATCTCAACCACTTCCTTTTCCCTTTGTTAACTAATGCATTCTCTGTTAGTCAATCAAAAACTAAATATATTATGACCACCACAATATTGTGCAATAGAAAGATTGAAAATATCATTAACTTCTGGATCCTAACAAGTGTACAAGTGGTACAATGACGTCGTATGTTCTGAGCAATAAAGTGGAAATAACATGTACAGAAGAGGGACAATATATATATCACATTTTTAATTAGAAAAAGGTAAAGGGTCACATATAGACAGTTAAGAATTATCCACTTTATCTTCATTCATCACAACCACCACAGCATACACACACTCACCTAGCCAAAGTTTGTGCTCCTCTGTCAGTGCTGTGGAGATCCTGGAGTCTTTGGTGCAGAGAAGTGATGGGCAATCCTTGATATACCTTGCAGGATGAAGGGAGTGGCTGGCTGTGCGATGTTCCTCACACTCAAAGGCAAGCTCAGGGTTATCGGGACGATAGAAGAGTGCTCGTGTGACTTCATTGACGACTTTCTTGACTGTATCACGTAGAGCCACGCACGTATCTGGTAAAATCTTGGGTTGAAGTTTAGCATCAGAGGGAAAGTGAAGGGTAACTTGGAAGAAGGAGTCGTAGTAGTCTCGAACACAAACTACACCAAAGACACCATTGCAAGTTAAGCAGAAGAGATTTCTGGAAACTTTGGAATACTCATAATGCTTCCAGCCTTCACCAGAGATAAGCTTGCAGATGGTGCTGCAGTATATGCCAATTCTAGCAATGCCCTTTGGGAAGTGCAACATCATTGAGAATTGAAGCATGGGATCGGCAGTCGGGCTCTCAATCCTGGGACTGCATGCTTGTGTCGACAGTAAGCATGGCATCAGGAACTCCCCAGGGTTCATCCTGAAACAGATCAGCAACTTCTCCAACAGCTTCAGCATGTCCTCAGCAGTGAAATGAGAATCGTAACAACACGAGATTTTTTTCAGGATCTTCACAGTAAGAATACCTTGTTCTTTGAACTTCTTCCATTCTGCTGTCCTGCCTGTAACTTTACCACTGTTGAGCTTGATGTGTTCCACTACGATCTCTGTCACCATGTTCAGCAATACTTGAGGATCTCCAATCACTTTGTCAGGAAACAACTCATTGAAGTAGAAGATGCGATTGGATTGCTCCAGAAACTGCAGACCCTCCTTCAAGGACAATTCATTATTGAAGTACTCCCTCACATTCTGCTTCACTTCACCGAGTGTGAATGCAATCTGTCTTGTGGTTGACATTTTTATAAGAGTCTCCTCCAATACGTGGAACTTCAATGGAATGATGATGATTTCTGCTCCATCTTCATCCATCACAACCTCCATTACCTTTCTGCCCATTTCATAGTCGGCTTCATTAGGATCGTTGGCATTAACAGCAAATATTAATTTCTTAAACTTGGCATCGGCATAAACAACGTTGTCTTCCAGGTCGAATGATCTCACCATATTCGAGAGCTTCCTCTCCTTCTCTTCTCTTGACTCACTGCACATGTGTTCCATATCTCTGTGGGTGCCCACAATGATGAACTTTATTTCACTGTTTCCTTGACTTTGTGACACAACCATCTGCAGGAACTGACGCAGCATCTGTTCATTGGTGATCTTGGAAGGCTCCCCTTCCCCGACACAATCACCATCTTCTCCATAATAGTAGCTGGTGGGATATTCATCCAGGCACTCACTCAGATTAGTGACAACAATAGCAATGCTAAGACCACTAATAAACCGTGGGAGTATTTCAAGAAACTGTGGTTGCCCACCACTGTCGGTTATTTCTGCCACAACTTCATCGATTAAAGGATCCACTCTATAGGATAAAAAATCTTTAAGCAAGTCAATTTTTACTATGCCAGCTAGCGGGTTCTGTTCCTTTCCTTCATTAAGAGCCAGCTCAACAGGTTTGACAACAACCTTGTTCTCAGTACAGCTAGGAGACATTTCTAGAAATGCATCTTTTCCAGTTCTGATTATCCTCCGGGAAAACATTCTTCGACTTATTTCTGCACAAGACTTGGATGAAGATGACATTTGCAATCTCCTGAGCCCTATGCTTCGTACAGGAGGCTTGAAACATGGTGTGCTGACATGTTTGGAAGGTGGCTTGTTGCGCAATATGAGAGCCAAAGTGTGGGTCTTTCCAGAGCCAGCAAACCCCAAAATCACACACTTCTTTCGCTTCAAGGTCACCTTCATTTTCAATGCTTTCTCCAACTCAGACCGAGCCTTCTCAATAAATGCAGCTGGGAGAGAAAGAAGATATTTTATCCATTGGTTGTACATACAGTTTATTGTAAGAACTAGTAATAAATTGTCAATAACTGTAAAAAGCACATACTAAGCACTACATAAAACCCCTGGTGCAAGGTTGTCACCATTGTCACCAGAAAACCATAGCATAGAGGTGATTTCTGCCATACCCACTAATTGAGGAGGAAAGAAAGGGAGAAAAATTGAAGAGGTGAAGATCAACCATTCATCATTACACAATGCTTTCAAAACATCCTAACATTCTAAAATATCAGAGGGCAACTTGGTTGCATGCCTACTTATGAACTGGTGTTAATTGAATTGAACCACAAGGTTCAGTGACTTCATTCGTGTTTCAATAAGCACAGGTGATCACTCTAGTTGTTCATTAACAGAGAATTAATTGCAATACATTCTTGATGTATTTCAAATCTTGTGGTTCAACTATAGCAAAGGAACAGGGCCCACTTTGTCTGTACCAGTCCACAAGTCAAGAATCTATCAAACTCTTCTCAATTGTTTTGTAGGAAATTAACTATTTAGTACCAACTTGAAAATTAGCCAATTTATAAAATACAAATATATTAGATACACCCATTAATAAGATCAATACACAAAAGAATGTTTGCAGGTATGACGGATTTGTTCCAGAGATTGAATCAAGAATACAATTATAATGTCAAGAAATGAATATTAATGTGAAAATATTTCCGGGCTAATGTGGGTGCTGAACTACTGCACTTGTTAAGTCTGGAGCCAATTAATGTATGGACTTAGTGATATCACAACAGCACATTATACTTACACATAACTAGCTAGTCATATAAACACAATACAACTAGTGACACTAATTACTATAATTAAACATACACAATACAATTAATAGACAAGGATTAGTACAAGCCATAACATTTCCACAGTTCACTGAAAATTCACGACATGCACAACTGCCATATGTAATCAATTTAGTTCTATGAGTTGTCATAGAGAACTGTTAGTACAAGATTTTATGTGGAGCAAGTAGCTCAATGTTAGGCTATCATACTCTCCTATATGCACACTATGCCACCCATTTATGTACACACATCTGAGGGGTTCTAAATGACAAACAAAATATGATTCTATAAATACTCACCAGGTGCGAGGATAGCCCAGATGTCCACAATGGATAGGTGAATATCAAATTATAACAGCAAGAAAAAAGATGTCATAGCCGAAAGTTTTCTTCGCAAAATCAAAATTCCAAATTTTAGAGCAACTCACATCCTATGATTACATTAAGTTAAGAATGAAAGAGAAAAGACATACATTGATAATAATTAAATTACAATCTTCAACTGAAATAACTCAAGTAGGTTTAATACATGCGATTTTTTTGACACAGGAAAAATTCACACCAGGATGAACTTATAAGTTGTGTCAAACAAAACAATTATATTAGCTTATGTAACTCTATAGGAAATTAATGGGTTGGACTCTTAGGTGCGTTTGTATTCTGTTTCCTATATATAATTAGCTGCTATTGTTAGTTTTGCAGGCTCATGCAGGAAGTTCAACTAATTGCCTTGTCAACATCTCCAAAGTATAAAAGAACTGCACCAGATTCATTCTGATGCATGAACATCAATTATTTCTTCATCTAAACTCCAATAACAATTGACACTACTAAACATATTCAGCTCCATTTTATAAAGTAATATTTTATGAAAAAATTTTTGTAGTGCCTCATTAGAGCTACCAGCTAGATAATTAACTTACTCTCTATTTTCATATGGAGTTCGACAAAGAAGAAAATTAAGAAATATCCAAATGTAAGTTCTTGCAAACTTTTTGCTAGCAGTAGAAGTGTGATAGCAATGTAACTCACCACCTTTAATGAGAGACAGGACATGTTAAAATAAGAGATAGTTAGTGCTAGTCTTCTTGCAGTGGTAGCTGTACACTAGCATTGTAACTCACAGACTATGATGATATAGAGTCAGGAGGTCAGATAGAGAGAATACAAGTTCAAATGTGAGATTATTAGTGCTTATCTTCTTGCAGTGGTAGCTATACACTAGCATTGTAACTCACATCCTATGATGATATAGAGTCAGGAGGTCAGATAGAGAGAAATACAAGTTTAAATGTGAAATTATTAGTGCTAGTTTTCTTGCAGTAGTAGCTATACACTAGCATTGTAACTCACTTCCTATGATGATATAGAGTCAGGAGGTCAGATAGAGAGAAATACAAGTTTAAATGTGAAATTATTAGTGCTAGTTTTCTTGCAGTAGTAGCTATACACTAGCATTGTAACTCACCTCCTATGATGATATAGAGTCAGGAGGTCAGATAGAGAGAAATACAAGTTCAAATGTGAGATTATTAGTGCTTATCTTCTTGCAGTGGTAGCTATACACTAGCATTGTAACTCACATCCTATGATGATATAGAGTCAGGAGGTCAGATAGAGAGAATACAAGTTCAAATGTGAGATTATTAGTGCTTATCTTCTTGCAGTGGTAGCTATACACTAGCATTGTAACTCACATCCTATGATGATATAGAGTCAGGAGGTCAGATAGAGAGAAATACAAGTTTAAATGTGAAATTATTAGTGCTAGTTTTCTTGCAGTAGTAGCTATACACTAGCATTGTAACTCACCTCCTATGATGATATAGAGTCAGGAGGTCAGACAGAGAGAAATACAAGTTCAAATGTGAGATTATTAGTGCTAGTCTTCTTGCAGTGGTAGCTATACACTAGAATTGTAACTCACCAACTATGATGATATAGAGTCAGGAGGTCAGATAGAGAGAAATACAAGTTCAAATGTGAGATTATTAGTGCTAGTCTTCTTGCAGTGGTAGCTATACACTAGCATTGTAACTCACATCCTATGATGATATAGAGTCAGGAGGTCAGATAGAGAGAAATACAAGTTCAAATGTGAGATTATTAGTGCTAGTCTTCTTGCAGTGGTAGCTATACACTAGCATTGCAACTCACCAACTATGATAATATAGAGTCAGGAGGTCAGATAGAGAGAAATACAAGTTCAAATGTGAGATTATTAGTGCTTATCTTCTTGCAGTGGTAGCTATACACTAGCATTGTAACTCACAATCTATGATGATATAGAGTCAGGAGGTCAGATAGAGAGAAATACAAGTTTAAATGTGAGATAATTAGTGCTAGCCTTCTTGCAGTGGTAGCTATACACTAGCATTGTAACTCACAACCTATGATGATATAGAGTCAGGAGGTCAGATAGAGAGAAATAGAACAAGTTCAAATGCGAGATTATTAGTGCTAGCCTTCTTGCAGTGGTAGCTATACACTAGCATTGTAACTCACCAACTATGATGATATAGAGTCAGGAGGTAAGATAGAGAGAAATACAAGTTCAAATGTGAGATTATTAGTGCTAGTCTTCCTGCAGTGGTAGCTATACACTAGCATTGTAACTCACAGCCTATGATGATATAGAGTCAGGAGGTCAGACAGAGAGAAATACAAGTTCAAATGTGAGATTATTAGTGCTAGTCTTCCTGCAGTGGTAGCTATACACTAGCATTGTAACTCACATCCTATGATGATATAGTGTCAGGAGGTCAGACAGAGAGAAATACAAGTTCAAATGTGAGATTATTAGTGCCAGTCTTCTTGCAGTGGTAGCTATACACTAGCATTGTAACTCACAACCTATGATGATATAGAGTCAGGAGGTCAGATAGAGAGAAATAGAACAAGTTCAAATGCGAGATTATTAGTGCTAGCCTTCTTGCAGTGGTAGCTATACACTAGCATTGTAACTCACCAACTATGATGATATAGAGTCAGGAGGTCAGATAGAGAGAAATACAACAAATTCAAATGTAAGATTATTAGTGCTAGTCTTCTTGCAGTGGTAGCTATACACTAGCATTGTAACTCACATCCTATGATGATATAGAGTCAGGAGGTCAGATAGAGAGAAATACAAGTTCAAATGTGAGATTATTAGTGCTAGTCTTCCTGCAGTGGTAGCTACACACTAGCATTGTAACTCACCAACTATGATGATATAGAGTCAGGAGGTCAGATAGAGAGAAATACAAGTTCAAATGTGAGATTATTAGTGCTAGTCTTCTTGCTGTGGCAGCTATACACTAGCATTATAACTCACCTCCTATGATGATATAGAGTCAGGAGGTCAGATAGAGAGAATACAAGTTCAAATGTGAGATTATTAGTGCTAGTCTTCTTGCAGTGGTAGCTATACACTAGCATTGTAACTCACAGACTATGATGATATACAGTCAGGAGGTCAGATAGAGAGAAATAGAACAAGTTCAAATGTGATATAATTAGTGCATGTCTTCTTGCAATGGTTGCTATACACTGGCATTGTAACTCACCACCTATGAAGATATAGAGTCAGTAGAGAAAATGAGGTATGATCAAATATATATAATTTTTTTAATATTTCATTCTCTATATTATATTATGACTAGATTTTTTAAGATTTTAAGTGACTCACTTTCTAAGATTCAATGAAGTTAGCATGTTGGACATCAGGGACAAAGCACATGGACAAATAAAACTGAATTAATTCTTGCAATGATATCCATTTCCCAAATCAAAACATGATTGTAAATAATTAGTGTAATCATAACTAAATTAAGTATATGTGCAACCTTTCTGTTCAGCAATAATCAAGGGAAGTTGCTTACCTAATTGCTCAAACCCTCCACCCCCCCCCCCCCCCCTCTTCCCACCTCTCCAGCATCCCATATATCTCCCTGCATGACAGTCCACAACAACTCAAACTAATAAATATTCATCATTAGGGTGAGAGAAAACCTTTTATTCTATTTTAGTCAAGTTTTTGGATTGTAGTTTCCTAAGGATGCATCTCTCCTTCAGCTTTTCAGTGAGGCTTGTCTTTCTGTCCAATCTGGCAAATCAGTCAAAGTTAAGAAAGGGATGCAATGTAAGTCCCTCAAAGTTGCTTCACTCTTTTGATGACTAATTGTCTTGTCTGAAAAAATTCTTCATGAGGAGGTCTGCTCAAAGTTCTTTTTGACACTGCAGTAGCCCTGAAGAAAAAAAATTAAAAAAATTTCGTCAGTTTTAAAAAATATATTTGACTAGTGGAGGCTGAAAACTGACTCCCATAAAATGTTTGTACCTCATTGCAAAAGAGTACAGGGCTCTCTGCAGTGTGTCCATTACTAAATAATTATGTTTCCTTCTTTTCAGGTGCACAGAGCTACCACAAAGCTGCCCAGTGGTTCCAGGAGCTTCCACCAAAAATAAGTACAAAATTAATACAATTTTTTTAAAATCTACTTTTATTTCACTATTTTGATCACTGGAAACTGCAAATTGCTCCTGAAATGTTTGTACCTCATTGCAAATAAGTAACTGGCTCTCTGCAGCTGTGCTAGTACTTTTAACTTTCCCCACCTATAGAGGTGCCACAGAGCTGCCACTGGGGCATGCCACACTCATTCCTTATCAATGCCACCTCTTCCATGTAACTGCTCCCAATACATCTGAATTAACTTATTTGGTAGTTTATCCTTCTGACCAGAATAAATCTTAATAAAATTAACTTTGAACCACTCCTGATTTGGGAATGAAAAAAAAAAAAAAAAAAAGGATAAGAAAAAGAATAGGATTAATTTTTTTTTTTTAAAGGGTATATAGTGGATTATCAAATACACTCTATTCAAATCATTACAAAGTAACACAACCAATTTTTATCCAAATCCATCAGTCATCTCAGAGGAGACAGCAGATCAAGTTTTGTGACAGACAGATACCAAATTCAATAAATAAACCCAATTATTCACTTTTAGGAATTGATAAATGCTATTAAGAGATGTGAACTTATAGTTGTTTTCAAAAGTGTGTAGGGATCCAGATGGTTTTACTATTCCATCTGTTTAGCCCATCTTTGTTTAAAGAATTGTTGTAGTTGGGTAAGTGTGTAAAGGTAGAGAGGGAGAGGGAGAACACTGCAGCAGCTGCAATTCTGAAGCTGAGCACTCATTTAGACAAATTATATAATTGTCAGAGACTCAACAGGTATTATTATTAGCTTAGCTGCTGGATAGCAGGCCTTGTTCCTAACTCTACAATACTGCACTCTGAGGTTATACTGTACTTAACCTCATAAATATCTGAGAATGACTACATGTAAAAACTGTTGGTAGACATTTGGTGCAAGCTTCAGCTGGCTAAAAATTAGTCTTTCATTCTCAGCTGAACCAAGGGTAACACTAACTTTTTTTCATTTCTTTTCTTGCATTTTTATCACCCATTTAAAAATAAGATCTAGGGTGGTGATGCTGTTGACCATTACCTAATTCAAGAACACAATTTGTTAAAAAAAAATTTTAAAAGACTATAGTTTTCATCTAACTTTTTAGTTGCACATTTTTAAGAAATTCAAAGATCTTCCACAGGGATAGGACCACATAGGGAGTAGAATAAAATTAAAATGTCATTTCTATCACTTGTGATTCAAACTTTCTTTCCTGACAGTTACACAAGCTGGTTAGAAGGCAGTTAGTGAAAATACTATATAAGATTTCTAAAACCTAGGATTTAGGAAAAGATCTAATTTACTACAGCTAATTTAAGTTAATTTTGATTTCTTCTGCATGCTGTTGGAGTGCAATTAGATATTTCAAGTCAGTGACAGGAATTGTTTTATAGTAAAAGGGAAGGGTTAAAACTAGCCTTGTCCAGCCTCCTCTACATCTGCCCCTGTCACAGGAAGTAAATTTGAGGAGTTATTTCGTATTTCAATACAGATTTTATTATTGTTGGTTCTTTGTTTTTTTTTTAAATATTTTTAGTTTTCCTTTAAATATTCTATCTTAATTTTGTGTGAAAAATTTGGCTGTATACACTTACAACTTTCTCAAGTTGTTTAGTCTCTGTGGGTTAAGTCACACCCCCCACCCCCCCAAGTGAGATAGAAATCATAAGGGACCAAATATAAACTAATCACTAGCGTCTAATACAAAGATAATTAATATATGCTGTACATGAGTAATTCAATTAAATGATGATCTGACAAACAAATAATCATAATCCAACCAACAGCTAATTAACATAATTTTTATACTAATAATGATCTAAATGTTATGACCATTCATAGATACATTAACACACAATCATGTTTTATTTGTGCAAATACTTGCATAATTCTCTTTCTTTCTCTTCTAATTATCTATCAGGCAATTATGTTCAACAAATGTTCAATATTTCAAGATATCATGTCACAGTCTAGATGAAGTGATAAATGAGTTGGCTCAAATAGAGTTTCCAGTACGTATGTACGTCAACATGAGTGGGTCACACTTAGTCAAGTTATGTTTACACAAGAGTCATGGGAAACACATGAAATCTGCCATCCCGTAATTGTGTCTGAATACTTACCTCAGCCATTCTTTAGGTGTTGGGCTTCTATTCTAATAATAAAAAAAGTTTCTAGAGTCAGCATAAGAAGTTACAAACAATTTTCTATGTTTTTTGTGGTTTATTGGTTGATTTGTTTATGGCTATGTGATAAAAATTGCCGAAAATATTGAATTCTCTCAATTAGTTTTCCAAGGGAAAATAAAGAATTACTGTTCCTAATTTGGGAAATCCCTTAAAACATCCAAACTTTGAATGCTTGTAACATTGAAAAGTTTAAGCTATTATGGAGCAGAACAGTTAAGAATCAGTTCTGAAGGAAAAATCCACTTATAACAGAACATCCAAGATGAAAGCAACAGTCATTTTTACCCATTACACCACCACAGCAAAGGAATGCAGGTTTAATATTAGCCACAAAGTTAGGGGACCAATCCTAAGTTAAGTAGCTTAATATAGTTGATATACTTGTCATTAACAAAGTAAAATATAAGTGAGGTGTGACATAACATGACTTTGATAAGTATAGATGAAGAATTACCTTCTGGGCCATATTTTAATGTGATAAGTCTGGACCAAAAATGTCAAAATTGTACAGGTCTGATATAACTGCCGGAGGTAAATGCAGATGGCAAACACACTCACACAAGAACATCACATATAAAATACTCAAATTTAAATACATAAGAACCCTCACAAATATGCACACACACACACACACACACACACACACACACACACACACACACACACACACACACACACACACACACACACACACACACACACACACACACACACACACACACACACACACACACACAAATAGATGGGGAAAACCCCTCATAAATATATATATATATATATATACTTTTCTACAAAAGACATGTGTATCTTTGGACTAAACCATTCCATAAGAAGAGACAAGACCATTAAAACATTAGACTTCAGATGAGGGGGGGGGGGACTAAACTATTAAATTTCAAACCAGGGGAGACAATACGCTTAGATTTCAGAGCAAGGGGTTCTAGACCATTATAGTTCAAACCAGGGGGCACCACACTATTAGACTTCAGACAAGGGGGGACTAGACAAATAGATTCCATACCTGGTGGGATTAGAGCATTAGAATTCAGATAAATGGGGAAGAGAACATTAGACTAGACGACCATATTTCTGTTCATGAACACACATTCACACACAAACACAGCATGACTATAAATAAGTGTGTGTGAGTATGAATAAGAGTATATGAGTGTGTGTAAGTGTGAGTGAGTAAGTGTGTGATTGAGTGCTAGTGTTAGTGAGTGAGTAAATGAGTGTGTGTGTGAGTCCATGTGAGTGTGTGTCAGTGTGAGAGAGTATGTGTGAGTGTGCGTCAGTGTGTGTGAGTATGTGTGAGTGTGTGAGTGTGTGAGTGAGTGTGTAAGAGAGTGTGTGTCAGTTAATTTGAGTATGTATGTATGTGAGTGAGGTAGTGTGTGTAAGTGTGTGCGTTTTAGTGTGCGTGAGTGAGTGTGTGCGAGTGTGTGTTAGTGCGCAAGTAAGCGTGTGTGTGTGTACAAGTGTGAGAGCGTTTGAGTGAGTGAGTGAGTGAGTGAGTGCGTGAATCAGTGAGTGAGGGTGATTAAGTGTGGGTGAGCAAGAATGTGAGTGTGAGTGAGTATGTGTGTGTGCAATTGTGTGTGAATGTGAGTGTGTGTGACTGTGTATGATTGTGCGTGTGTGAGTCTGTACGTGGTAAGAGTCAGTGTGTGAGTGAGTGTAAGTGAGTGTGTGTGGGTGAGTGAGTGTAGGTGAGTGTGAATGGGTATGAGGGTGTGAGTGAGTGTGTGAGTAAGTGTGAGAGCAAGTGTTAATGTGTGTGAGTGTGTAAGAATGCGTGAGTGTGAGTGAGTGTGTCAATGAGTGTGTGTATCAGTGTATAAATGTTAAGAAAGTGTACATGCAAGTGTGCGAGTGTGGGAAATTGTGTGTAAGAGAATGTGTGTGAGGGTGTGTGGTTTTATGCATGTGTGAATGTGTGCAAGTGTACGAAAATTTGTGCGAGTGAGTGTGTGTGTGAGTGTGTGTCTGAGTGTGGGCTAGTGTAAGTGTGGGTAAGCAAATGTGTGTGACTGTGTGAGTTTGTGTGTGTAAGTGTGTAAGTATACTTGCATGAAAGTGTGTGTGAGTGTGTGGGGTGAGTGTGAGTGAGTTTAAGTGTGTGTGAGTGTGTGTACGTGGGTGTGTGGGAGTGTGAGCAAGTGAATGTGAGTGTGATAGTGTATGTGTTTCTGTGTGTGTGAGTCTACGTGTGTGCTTGTGTCTGCATGTGTATGTCAGCATGTGCGAGTGAATATTAGTGGGTAAGAGTGAGTGTGTGTATGTGTGTGAGTATGCTTGTCTGCGCGTGTATGTCAGCATGTGCGAGTGTATATTAGTGGGTAAGAGTGAGTGTATGTATGTGTGTGAGTATGCTTGTCTGCGCGTGTATGTCAGCATGTGCGAGTGAATATTAGTGGGTAAGAGTGAGTGTGTGTATGTGTGTGAGTATGCTTGTCTGCGCGTGTATGTCAGCATGTGCGAGTGTATATTAGTGGGTAAGAGTGAGTGTGTGTATGTGTGTGAGTATGCTTGTCTGCGCGTGTATGTCAGCATGTGCGAGTGTATATTAGTGGGTAAGAGTGAGTGTGTGTATGTGTGTGAGTATGCTTGTCTGCGCGTGTATGTCAGCATGTGTGAGTGTATATTAGTGGGTAAGAGTGAGTGTGTGTAAGAATGTGTAAGAGGCGTGGGTGGGAGTAAATGTGAGTGTGTGTGAGAGTGAGTAAGTGTGCATGAGTGTGCATGTGTGTGTGTGAATGAGTGTGTGTGTGGGATAGTGAGCGAGTGAGTGCGAGTGAGTGCAAGTGTGTCGTAGAGTGTGCGAGATTGTGTTAAGAGTGTAAGTGTGTGCGTGAATGTGTGTGTGTGTGAGTGTGAATGTGTATGAGTTTATTTGTGTGCAAGTGTGCCTGTGTGCGAGTGTATGCAAGTATGTGTGTGTGTGTGTGTAAGTGTGTGAGTGTGTGTGTGTGTAAGTGTGTGTGTGTGTAAATTGTGTGTGAGAGTGCGTGAGTACATGTAAGTATGTGTGAATTTATATTATTGTGTGTAAGTTTGTGAGTGAGTGAGTGAGTGAGTGAGTGAGTGAGTGAGTGAGTGAGTGAGTGAGTGAGTGAGTGAGTGAGTGAGTGAGTGAGTGAGTGAGTGAGTGAGTGAGTGAGTGAGTGAGTGAGTGAGTGAGTGAGTGAGTGAGTGAGTGAGTGAGTGAGTGAGTGACCGAGTGAATATAAGTGAGTGAGTGAGTTAACGTGTGTGTAAGAGTGTGTGTGTGTGAAGTGTGTGAAGGAATGTGAGCATGTGTGAATTTATATTACTGTGCATAAGTTTGTGAGTGAGTGTGTGAGTGTGTGAGTGAGTAAATGTGTGAGTGAGTGAGTGAGAAAATGAGTGATTGCAAGTGAGTAAGTCAGTGTATGTGAGAGCGTGAGTGTGTGTGTGTTAGTGTGTGTGTGTGTGTTAGTGTGTGTGAGTGTTTGAGTGTGTGTGAATGAGTGTGTGAGTGAGTGTGTGTGTGCAAAAATGTGTGCGTGCGTGAATGTGTGTGTGCGTGAATGTGTGTGTGCATGAGTGAATATGAGTGAGTGTTTGGTAGTGTGTATGTATGCGAGTGTGAGCATGTGTAAGTGTGTATTAGAGTGTGTGTGAGTGAATGTGTAAGTGCGTGTCAGTGGTTGAATGTGAGTGAGTGAGTGTGAGTGTGCATGAGTGTGTACATGTGTGTGTGTGTGTGTGTGTGTGTGTGAGCATGTTAGTCTGCGTATGCTCGAGTGTTTAGTGAGTGTGTGTGCGTGCATGCGTGTGTGTGTGTGCGTGTGCATGCATGCGTGTGTGTGTGTAAGTGTTCATGCATGCATCAGCATACAATTTCACACCAGACACTTTTCAATTTCAATTAAAATTAACTAAAGGATGATGCACTGATCCTCTACTATTCTCAAAGGTAATCATTTTGTGACCACCCACCCAGTTGTTATGTTGCATGGAATCTACTAGTCCTCCAGAATCTTCATATTTCCAATCTCAATCTTATTTGCTCACATTTTTGCTGATTTGGTTTGTCCACTTATCACAAAAAAAACAGGGAATGGTTGAAGGCTAGGAAAAAAAAATTTTTTTTAAATAGCTCCATTTTGGCTTCTTGAGGAAATACTTGACTTCGTTTGGCTTCCTGAGATCTTATGGTTGTCTTCCTGGGCATTCCAAGAACTGGCAACCATAAATTTTTGTGAAAAAGGAAATTGAATTGGTGTGGCCTTATATTACAATAATTGTAGGAGAACCAGTGCCCCAAAAATACGACACTAGTGTACTGGAGTGGTCCCTAATGGTAAGGATCATAGCTGTCGAAAATGCAAAATCTGCAGAACACCCATGCCCAATTAAGCATATAGGTTAGCATACTATTCACACACCCCTAAGGATAGAGCCGGTGTGTGTGTGTGTGTGTGCGTGCCTGTTATTGTGGTTAGGCCACCAATATGCAACCACCTATCCACCGAGGGGTGCTGTTTATTAGGGAATTCTGTAGTAAATTTTTGTTATCATGTATTAAACTGAGCTTGCACTGAACTACAGAGAAAATACACGCATGTGTTACGACCCCTGCTATTCACAAATGCATGGACAGATGCAAACAAGCAAACACACACTCCAGACACTCGCTTGCACACATGTATGTGTTGACAACCCCTACCACTTCATAATGCACGGACGGACATAAACAGACACACACCCACTCCAGACACTCACTCGCGCATACACACTTGTTATTATCCCTGCCAGTGTGCACATGCATGGACAGACACAAACAGGCACACACACACCCACTCCCAGACATTCACTCGCGCACACACATGTGATATCACCCCTACCACTGTGCACATGCACAGACAGACACAAACAAGCACACATACCCATTCTAGACACTCACTCACAAGTATTATGAACCCCTAACACTTTGCATATGCACGAATGGACAAAAAAGGCACACACACTCTAGACGCTCACTTGCACAAATGCATGTGGTATGCCCCCTACCAATTTCCACGCTTATAGACGGAGAAAAACATGCACACACACACTCCAGGCATTTACTCGCACACACACACACACACTCCAGGCATTTACTCGCACACACACACTCCAGGCATTTACTCGCACACACGCATGTGCTATGACTCTTACTAATTCATAAATGCATGGACAGACACAAACAGGCACACACACACTACAGACACTCACTCACACACATGCGTGACAACCCCTACCACTCTACCCATGCACAGATGGACACAAACTGACACACACACAGTTTAGACATTCACTTGCACACACTTGTTATGTCCCCCTACCACTTTGCACATGCACAGGCGGAGAAAAAGAGGCACACACACTATCGACGCTCACTTGCAAAAATGCATGTGTTATGATCCCTACCACTTTGCACACTCACAGACAGACAAAAACAAGCACACACATACTCCAGACATTTAGTCACACAAACACATGTGCTACGACTATTACTAATTCACAAACGCACGGACAGACACAAACAAGCACACACGCCAACTACAGATACTCACTCGTACACAAGTACGTGTTCACGACCCCCTACCCCTCCACACACAGAGATAGACAGAAAAAGACACACACAAAGTCCAGACACTCACTCACTCGCACGCGTGTTATGACCCCTACAATTGCACACATGCACAGACGAACACAAACAGGTACACACACACCCATTCCAGACACTCACTCGCACACAAGCATGTATTGACAACCCCTGCCACTTCACACATGAATGGACGGACACAAACAGGCACACACATAATCCAGACACTCACTCAAATGCATGTGTTACGACCCCTACCATTTAGGACATGCACAGACAGACACAAACAAGCACACACACCCACTCCAGACACTAACTTGCACACAAGGATGTGTAACGACCCCTACCACTTCGCACATGCTTTGACAGACAAAAACAGGCACATACACCCATTCAAGACAGTCGCAAACACGCATGTGTTGACAACCACTATCACTTTGCACATGCACGGATGGACACAAACAGACAAACACACCAAGACACTCACTCGCCTCACACACGTGCTACGACTCCTTCTGATTCACAAACAATAACCAATGAATCAGGACCTGCAATAGAGCCTCACTCTGCAAGGTTGACTGGGGAATAATTGTGCATAGAAAAGGAGGAGACAGAAGGAAGGTGGACAATTGTATTGTTGGCTCAAGGATTACATGCGCTAGCCAGAAGACAAGAAATGTTGTGCACATTGGATATTCTTTTTAATTGATAGTCATGATCAATTGTTGACTGAATTGAAGATTCAAATTAATTTACATTAATATTCCAACTTTACAAGCCAAGCTGCAAAGAGACATCTAGTATTTAAAGAAATATATTTCAAATAGAGCACTAGCTCACTCTAGAGTTCAAGACCCGAGTATAGCTAAGTATGTCCATTTTTGTTTGTACTTTACCAATTGATGGGTTTTCATTTGGGACCACTATAATACACGTGTACCAACACTACTACATTCTGCACATGAATTAAAATGACCTACTTCTTTTAGATATTGTGAAGAACCTCATCTAAGATGAACTATTTCAGTTGATCTTGTAATGGACTATATTAAAGGATACAATAAAATAAAATGTAATATTAAAAATAACCAATAACCAACAACCAACATAACGTTACATGTAAATGTAATGTTACGTTGAGAGGAAGTGAACTTACTTACCATGACGAGAAGTCCGACGGCACACAGGCAGAGATAAATGTACCAACTAGGGTAACTTACCTCCTAAATTGCAGGACCTCTGCTTGACTTAATGCTCCTATGAGTGACAATTTCTTAAAGTTATCGGTGACCGGTGACCGGTGACCGGTCAACTGTGACCACGCAGGAGCTCTGGAGAGGTGACGGGGAATAAACGGAACGTAAAAGCTGCGGTAGACAGCTATCTTTAGCAAATTTTGATGTTAGAACACTACTGCAGCTATACCAATGTACAGAGTAACGCCCAACAACGCTACTTTCAAGCAATAAGCTAGCTAACCAAAATAATAAACCTAACGCAGCCTTTCTTCCACTTTCAGGGTGTGGTTGTGTGCTAGGGAAATGGACTTCCCCCCACCCACGCTGCTGGAAAAAAAATTAGAACTCTTCCTTCAGGAAGATATTTCTTTGAATTTCTGAGTCAATATGAAACTGCCATTCCCTTTACAACCTTCTGAAGTTGGGATTATTTTACTAGTTTTCTTGCTTCCTTCACTGATCTTATTGCATGTGATGTAACAGGAACCTCTTTAATTTGATTCCATTCTTGTATTCTGGACACTTCCCCCTATTATTCCATAATTATCAACCTCTGGAGCTGCTGCACCTGACGTCATCAGCGCACTGTGCGTTCATTCGGCACTATAAAAGTGAACTAGAGCTCTCTCATTATTATTATTCTCTGTAAGATGCATAGACAGAGTAAGGAATGGCACAAAAGAAACAACAAAAAAGGAAGCCTTGCATAACTTTCAAGTGTTTTGGATAGAACAGATGATCTCACAGTCTTCAGATGAATTAGCAAAAATGACTTTATCATCATTGGCAATGTTAGTATTTATTTGTGGTTGATTTAAATTTTATTTTTGTCAGTTTATATGGAATGTAAATATGTTAATGTTGTTTATAATTATTAAGTTGTTTATTTTTATTTATTTGCTTAATAATTTTTGAGTCAGAGAACTCACAAAATTGTATTTTTTTTTTTTTTTTTTTTTTTTTTTTTTTTTTTTTTTTAATGATTTCTCTATCTCTCTAATTGTTGAAGGGGGAGGGGGTGTAAGTTTATCAAACATATTTATGTAGTAAATAAAGAAATAAAGATTTATATAAAACTGGAAGAATATACCAAGTTCTGTCTGGGCCAGAAACATATTTGTGATGATATTAGTTCAGTGAATCACCACAGGGTTACTCAACAGACAACCACTCCCCCTCCCACATTTCCCCCCCTCCAGATTACAGTGTTCACCTCTGATGGGGTCAATGTGACCTCATTTGGTGACTACGAGAGTTTTGGTGTGTGGGATGATCCACATGGGTTTGTGTATAATTGAAGTGGTACTAGCTAGTAGGCACCAATATAGTGGCACTGTCCTCTAATTTTACAGTTCCTTAATGTAGGAAGTGATGTAAATTTAAAATGTAATTGTGTGTGTGTGTGTGTGTGTGTGTGTGTGTGTGTGTGTGTGTGTGTGTGTGTGTGTGTGTGTGTGTGTGTGTGTGTGTGTGTGTGTGTGTGTGTGTGTGTGTGTGTGTGTGTGTGTGTGTGTGTGTGTGTGTGTGTGTGTGTGTGTGTGTGTGTGTGTGTGTGTGTGTGTGTGTGTGAGGGAGGGGGGTGGGGGGGAAGGGTGTATGTGTTTGTAGCATAATGTATATATAGGTATATAACATATACCCTGAGTGTCCGGGGATATAATGACATGCACAAAGGAAAAAGTGCAGCCTAGTGTGTCCCAACAAATTTCCCTATCAAATTGAAGTGGGTGTGGCCTTATGGGACTCACCTCAGGCAATCGCAGAGGCAAGTTGTGTCTGCGTGCCAACATTTTAGGCCTGTAACCCTTTATTTTTTCTGGTTATAAGTACCATTTTTTACTATTCTTTGAATACGGTGGTGTGGCCATATAGATATGCTTATGATGTTCCCCTGGTGACACTGACTCTAAATATATATGGATTTGTGGGTTTAGCTCTCTTATTTTCTAGCAAAAGTACCATTTTTGGCTTTTTTTAATACAGAAAGGGGTGTGGTTATATAGATATGCTCATAATGTTTCCTTGCTGATACAGATTCTAAATATATATGGGTTTGTGGGTCTAACTTCAACTGTTCCAACCTGAATCACAGACACACAGGACAGAGATTGGATTATTTGTCTAAGAATAATTTAATAAATAGTACTAAATAGGGTAAGCTAAATTTATGCTGAGCCTGAAAATCTTGGAGAAGAGATTCCACTGCCAGCATGGATATCCCATAGAAGGTCTTGCAACAATGTATGCACAAATTAATTGAACTGTTTAATTGCTGAAGGTTGAAAGTTTGGGCACTACTGTACTAGAGTGGTCCCTAATGGTAAGGATCCTCAATGTCAAAAAATGTAAAGCTACTGAACATTCACACCCAATTAAGTGTATGGGCTAACATACTATTCATGCACCCCAAGGGCTAGAGCCAGGGTAGGCTAGGGCCAATGGCTACATTTAAAGAAAGCTTCTTCAACTATAGCCCCAGCATACTCTAGGGGTTGAGACTTGAGCATAGCATGAACGTATTCATTTTTGAGTCAATTATTTCTTAAGACTTCACCGGTTGACCAGTATTTATTTGGGATCACTCAAATACGCTTGAACCAAAGTTAGATATGGAACTTTGTGATGTCATTGGGTGGCTTGTGAGTTAATTAATTAACTATAGCAGTTTAGAATGTTCAAGTTCAGTGCAAAATAGACTTGAACAAGCTACAGCGAAGGAGCCCACACAACTGCTCTTCACAGGGATCCATCCCCTGCCTGGGCCATTAGCCACCACATGAGCTACTCCACTAGTCCACTACATAATTATACCAGAGACTATTCCTTACCTACTTAACTGACAACTTTCATCTCATTCTATTTATCAAAGAATGGTCTGAGATTTCTTTTTCTATATTTAATAATCTTAAAAATGAAAATTGTGCCAGAACAGAATGATGTAATAGTAACCATCAGTATCAGAATAGAAGTTTATGTGGTACTATGCACGTGGCCAACATTCTAGAGTAGAAAATAAAGGCAGACCACACCAACCATTAAAGGAAATAATTTTGTTATTATTGAACAACAACAAAAACAAACAACAACATTTACACGCATACATGTGTATAAAATGAGTTGAAATGAACATTCTTGTGTTCTCCTAATCAGCGGACGCAATGTTTGTACTTCTCAGGAACATTCTCCAGTAGACCTGGGACAGGAAACGCACATGCATAAACACGCACATGCACACACAGCATTACACTACAGACAAAGCAGAGTTTGAAGTGCACACAGATATGCATTGCTTATCATGTATGTTAATACTATAATGTGTTAATTTCAATTTATCAAGGAGACATTTCTAGATGACACAATTACATGAACTGTTTCCAAAGTAAGCCATGAGTAGGTATTTCTTAATCTTTTTTTTCCTACTTCCCCCCAGGCTTCGAGGGTACAGATAAAATACTACAAAATCCAGAGTAGTGACATCACAAAAAATAAATATAATTTTTTTTTTTTTTTTTTTTTTTTTTTTTTTTTTTTTTTTTTTTCCGCCACCCTGGATTTTGTAGTGTTTTATCTGTACTATATTGTTATAATATTGTGGGAGATGGATTAGAAATAGACATTCGACGACAGGTTGTCACCCAAAAAGAACAAAAAAAAACAGTGCCCAACCCCAGACACAATCTCTACAACCACATGCACATCACACGTCTGAAATTGAGGCACAGTTTCATTAACAGCACAATGGAACTTACAGGATAATAATCATATATAAATGACATTCTTCTTTCATTAATGTTCAATAGCACTACAATAGAATCATTTTCATATGAATGGGCTCATCTCACAAACATTCTGTTTACCTTTTCCTCCCCTCACTATTCCACCTATGAAGATTATTTAGGCTATTTGGTGTGTTATTAGTCATTATAATATTGTTCAATGTCTTTCACATAATAAATATATTTGCTAGAATTTGGACCTTCATGGATTTATATGAAGTATAATAATATTCTCCTAGATGTTACCCAGCAATGCTAATGAACACATTAATATATACTGACATACCTGACAAATGACCCTAGATGCACTTGATGTGTTCATATTCATGAATATGATTCGTGACTCTTCTGACTATTGAAAGGGAACAAATAACAGCAGTAATTATGAAGTGATGTGGCCATGAATCATAGTAATCTTTGCATGCATACTGCACTGAAGTTTGTTCAGTTCGTTTTACTCATTGATATTCTTCAATTACTTGGGAGTTTCTACCAACTTTAATTTTTTTTTTACTTTCGCAGTGGAAAAGTTGTTTGAAATTGTTTACTGGAGCTGGCATGTGTGTGCTTCGTAAGATATTATGCCTGGAACTAAGCCAAGTAGAAATTGAAAGATCCACACAAACTGGCTAAAATGAAACTCATGAATTGGTTGCTTAGTAACTGCTTGGTATTTTTCCTATTTATTACTCATTTCCAAATACTATGCCAAGCAATAAATAAAACTCAGGCTGATGAACAAAGTGTAATACCTAAGCACATATTTCATGTAAATGTGCATATATTAAAATAAAAGAATAAATATTAACAAAATTCATCTCTCTAACCATCATGAACTGTCCTGTATCCAGCCGGTTTGACTCAAACAGTGTCACATTGAAAAGTGGAGAAAGCATCTTTAGATTCTGTAGAACCTATGAAGTAATATAATAATTTGATGACATTTATTGCTATTTATATCAGAAAAAAAATTTTTGAATATCATCTTATGCAGTAATTGTTCTCAAGATAATTCTACTCCAGAGATTTTAAGATGGTATCATATTCACTAAAATGTTTCATATTTACTTTTAGAAACAGTATAAACTATACTGCAGAAAGTTTAGACAAACTGTTGCCCCTCCTTTTTATGCTTATCATAATATTTATGATTAATTTATGTTTAGTTGATAAGCTGATAAAAGTAAAGGTTAGAAACATTTTTTTTTTTTACAATAATATAGAGTATTTTTAGGTTTTAGTTTCAGCAAAGATTAACATGGTGAAATTTGAAAGTAAAAAAAAAAAAAAAAAAAAAAAAAAATCCATTCTACATTCTCATTCCAAAGTAAAAGGCAAATAAGTTTTCTACCAAGTTGACTCATAATCGTAACATCTACAAATGTGACAGAATAAGTGAGAAATACAGCTGCACCAGATGTGGAGGGAGCAATGATTGTGAACAGCTTCTTCAGTTACACTTCTAACAGGACGGACTGTAGAGGAATACTTAACGCTATAATTGCTCACATCTTAACTCAGATAAATTTAATTAAAAAAATGATTAAATTCAAATCATCATGTCTGTTCAATAAAAAAAAAATTTTTTTTTAAATTTTAAAAAATAAATAAAAAAATGACATAACAAATGTAGCAAGCACACACCATGAACATATTATTTCCAATGATATTCATTTCGTGTTCAAGTATATTTTGAATGTGGAAGAGAAACTAAACTGACAATACATTAGAGTAAACTCACATCCTCAAAGAAACCAGCACCTTCAGTGATGACAGAAAGTCGTTGCCAGCCAAACTCTTGCAGGATACTGACAAGGGCTAGTGCATATGTCTTTGAAGTTGGATGGATATTAAACAAGACAGGCTGCGCTTAGTTGACATTTGAAGATATCACTACACCAGCAGGTGTGTAGTAGATCTGATAGTCATTACATCAAGATAATTAATCACCTTGTAGACACTTATAATGTTAATTATTCCATTAAAGTATATTTATAATTTAGAAATCAGACTTGAGCAGATTTAGTTTGGCTCCTCTCCAGTTAACTACGTGTACAAACTCCATTGTATTCTACCATATTACTACAGTTATAATGTACACCGAATATAGAGATTACAGTTAACATTTCCACTTTCCCTGGTAAAAAAAATTAGCATACAAATAACAACTCATATGTATATTTCAAAGTTATCCATTTTATTGATATCCTTGCACATGTGCATTAGGTTGGATTGAGGTCATTCATATATTACACTGCAACAAATGCAGTAATGAAATAATTAATTTTGAACCTTAGCTTGTGATTGTCCGGTTTTAGTTTTTTTCCTCAATAATAAGAGAACCTGATTAATATAACTTGATCTCAGAGACACTACAATTATAACATTCAAATTTATTTGCTATTGTTGAGTTATTTACAGTTTATTTGGTTGTTTTCTTGTCCACTGATGAAAGCAGTTCCTTACTCACTTGCTCTCTCAGTGTACATGATGAGCATCAATAGTGACTAGAGATAGTGAACTGGCACTGCCGTTGGAGGACAGGAATATTTGCTTGGCCAACCTTAGGTGGGCTGTAGTTGCACTACATAAAAGTAAAGAAATTTCCATCCAATGAATTGGCTCTTTAATATTTAGTTGAGAGAGACTGTGCTACAAATGAGCAGACAGGTAAGATATTGTGGGTAGCAATATTTTAATAAAGCAAATGAATGAAACTACAATATTTCTAAATAAAAACAATGGTCAATGGAAGTGGCAAGAGTTATATTTGTAATGTGAGTCAAGGGCCATGATTCTTAAGTTGCTCTTCTTACTCATTTGTGAGGCTTTCTAGAGAAGATAGATCTATATGAACAAACAATCCAAAAGCTTAGAGGTAGTTCTGGGACAGTTCCAAATTTAACTTCTCCATCCCTAAGACAAGCTAAATCCATATTGGACAGACATAACTGGAGCACCTAATCGAGAATCTAGAATATAAGTTAAAAAGAGCTAGATATATCAAAGAAAATGTTGGGGAAAATAGCAACTAGCTAGCTAAGAACACCGCAAGGATATCACATCTTGCTAACTATCTTGTCAGGAAACAGATAAGAAGAGAGACATTAACCAACTATTTAACTGTTGCCTATGGCCGAGACAATTTTTTTTTAAATTTGTTTGTGTTAGTCATTAGTCCAATTTTGAAATGGTGTGTCCTCTGACCAGTTGTTTGCTACAGTGTGGACAATGAGAGGGGAAAAGAACATTAATTATGGCATGCCTGCATTCAACAAAGGCAGAAATTCTGGGTGAAGGAAATAGCCCAATTAATTGAGATATTAAGAAATATGTGGCAGACTAAGCAACTTGCATTGAAACTTCAATGTCTTGTGGAATTGTTAATAGTTGCTGTTTGTCAACCCACATTACTGGATTAAATCCAGAAGAAAAAAATGAAGAACAACTGATTAGTATTTGTTACTAAAATTAAATATAGGACAGGTGCTGGACTTCTATTCGTCATCCTAGCTGATCTTGCTTTCCTTAAAAAAAATTTTTTTTACAAATCAAATAACTAATTTGTTTGTTTGTTTTATAAGTCTCCTTCAAGTGATGGAGAGTGATGAGGAGTTATTACAGGGACACACATCCAGGGCATCACAGCACGGTTAATGTTGTGATAGTCATTGGCTAACAACTCAAAATGTTGTCTCCATAGAAACACTGGTTGACTTGACCTTCTCTAGAAATGGTGGTGAGGCACAGGAGATATCAAGATCACCATATCTAATTTTTCCACCTAACCCCCTAAAATACAACCTTCTCTCCACCTTTTCTTCCCATTTCTCTGCGACTTTCCTTTTCCATTTAACCAACCCCCCAACTCATTTCATACCTCTCTTCCTTTTTACCTCACAACTATTCACCTACATCAAAATCTTAAATTTTTACACCTTAATTTTTGTATTAATGTTATTTTGAGAGAAGATATTATTCCATAAATGAATCTAGATATGACATAATTGATACTTGCACTTGCAACATCTATACAGAGTTAGCAATAGAAGTTGGCGGAATTAAACTAAGTGTCATCAGATCACATCACTCTTATTTTGGGTGGTTGAGTGAATACCTTTTTTACAGGAGCACAGAATCTTTTACAATGCAATTTCCTATTGTAGACGAGTTTAAGTTTCCCTATATAATGCTTCCATAAACATTAGAATTTGCACAAATATTTAACCCCAACATCAATCACTGGATAACAGTATTGACCATTCCTTACCATCCCTATCATATCAATATGTATGCTAGCTTTTAAAAGTTCTTTCTTCCCTATTTCATTGTAGAAAGTTATTGCAGATATTATAATGCTCCACTCCATGATGAGCAGTGGCAGTGGGTGCTGGGTAGCATGTGACTGTGGATTTGGATTTTGTGCATCTGTATTTATAACATTCGTATGTAATGGAGAGTATACACAGAGAAATTAGCTATACATTACCAATCACAATTTTGATCACATGTACTGTCATGTCTTTTGAAACATAAACTAACTCCCTTCACACAGCGACCAACTCATAGGATCCTGAAGTTAGTCTACACACTGCATTAGCTATCTTGGTAAGGCAGGGTTTATAGACACTGTGGAACTTCCCTAAAGATGCTACACTGGATTAGCATCTTACCATAGTTCACAATTTGTGTCTCTGTTTTTCTGTCGTCTGTCTGTCTATTTGCCTGCATGCCTGCCTGTTGGTCGGTCGGTCAGTTGGTCGGTTGGTCGGTCTGTCTGTCTGTCTATCTCTCTGTCTGTATCTGTGTCTGTATATTTGCTATCTCCTCCCAGATGCCTGGACCAATCGTCCAGAAATTTTCAGGAGTTGTTCATAGGATCACTGGTCCCATTTGGAGAGAATGTGGTTAGGCCTAGAGTGTAGGTCCATTAAATAAACTTTCCTATTCCTGAGTAACCACCCAGTTGTAATGTTTAATCTTATCCCATTCAAAAGGGCATTTATAAACTTTTAGCCAGAAAAAATAAAGCAACCTTCAAAAACCTTCAAAAACCTTTTAAAAAAACACACACAGTCAATTGGTCTACTAAGTGGGAAATCCTGGGTTCAAATCCAGGACTGGGCTTTTCTTCCTCTTTTTCTTTCCTTTTTTCCCCCTTCCTTTGTTCTTTTACCTGTGATACACAGGTCTAGGAACACTTGGAATGGTGGGAAGTAGGGGGGGGGGGGGGGGGGGAGGGTGGTTGGATACATCCACAAGTTTACTCAAGAATGGAATTTTAACTAATTGTTTACTCTTTGGAAAAACTGAAGTTAGTTGTTACAACTAATTGGTTACAACTAAGTGCTTTTTACTGTAGAGAATTCAAAAACTTGTGAATCTTACCATGACTTTAATTACATCTTAATTCTTCTAAATAATAATTTTTCTGGTCTAAAACTCTATTGTTTAATAAACATTTTAGTAATTATTTTCCACAGGTCTTAGTGCGGGATCATTCTTATTATCCTTCAATCATTCCTCCTTCAACCCTTTCTTCTCCCTTCTCCCTTCCTCCTTCAACCATTTCTTCTCCCTTCTCCCTTCCTCCTTCAACCCTTTCTTCTCCCTTCTCCCTTCCTCCTTCAACCCTTTCTTCTCCCTTCTCCCTTCCTCCTTCAACCCTTTCTTCTCCCTTTCCCCTTTTCCCTATTCTTTTCTTCATCTCCCCTATTTTCCTATTTGTTTATGCTTTGTCAGTATGCAAACTAATTACAAAAAAAAAACATAAGTGAGTTACAAACTTATGAATCTGATTGTTGGCAATCTATCTCTCAGCATCACACAACAAAATACTCTGGACTTTCTAAAAAAATCATCAGTGAATAAAGTTTGCATGCCTACTTTTGAATTTCCATTATTTGGATCAAGTACACAGATTAAAAGGTGCTTGAGTGGTTTCTATAATGTTTCATGTTGACATTGGCCTGGGCAACACTGCATATATACTGCTAGAAAATATATTTATAGATCACATCATGTAAAGCAAAAACAGGGAGAGCCTAAGTGAATGTTGAGGTTGGGGGGGGGGCATAGTCAGGGCAGTGTGATCACACCAGTCATTAAAAAATAATATTAACTTTTATTTAATTTTAAGCAAACTTATTTTCATAAGGTGAATAAATTATGCCAATAAAAAAGCAAACATTTTATATGACAAGTGATGAATTTATTAATGCTAATCACTGCAGCCTTCAGAGCTGCAGGCAAACTTATGGAATGAGCAGCCAATTATCGTGGCCACATTCTGTACCTTCTCTTAATTTATGTTCCACCATCTTAATATAGAAGTTAATAAAATTTTGAAGAATCCACAGAACTGGGAAATTGGTCATCATCCACACAGCAAACCAGAAGAATTGTGGCATATAACCCAAGTGCATAAAATTGGGCAAATCTTATATATGAGCTATAAATAAATCTAGTTGCACATTCTGTAAAATGGGAGCCAATCTATAGAATGGAACACATTCAGTATAACCCTAGATTGTGTAATACATTCTATAGAATACGTAGATCTACAGAAATTGTGGAACATTTATATATAACCATGATATTAGTAGCTGATATATATAGGGTACTGTAGCTAGTGAACCTGTTAAAATAATATTGCAATTCATTGAGTATGAATGAAAGTTGTGAAAATGTGAAATTTCAGATTGATTGAAAAGAACAGACTTGATTTGGAGAGAAGTTCATATGATGTGACATCACAGGTTGATGATATACTGGCGCTTTCTGAATGTTTTGGTGGAATGATTATTGAAGAATGCAGTCAGCTATCTATACAGGATGTTCCAAAGCTTAACATACAGCTAAGTGATATTTAAAATGGCTCAAATATGTATGGCTTGTTTAATTTAAGGCAAGACCAAATGAGCAGTTAGAAGTCTAAAACATAAATTGAAATAGAATCAACTAGTTTTGAAGCTAAATAGTCCACCAAGAGTTAAAGCAAGCTGCTGGCTTAAAACTGGTCAGGTTGGGTAATGGATTTTAATGTATGCACATGAAAATGTACCAATAAAAAGTTGCTCCACACAATAAATTCACCTTATTTTACCTGTATATACACAATATGTACTTTACATATAGACATGCATGGTGATCAAAATTGGCTCCTTACAGCAAGCAGCCTGCTAAGTATAAACTGCACAGATCCACTTACGTCCAATCTATAACTTGTACCATAGGTCAGGTTGATTGAAGGAAGGAAGGCTGAGTTAGAGTTGATATGGTCCCGCAGCATGTGGAGTTGGTGACAAGGTAAGCAAATTCTCCCCGGCTGCACCTCAGAGGAGCAGCTAGCAGGGAAAACATAAGCACCACCAGAAGAAACCTCATATCAAAATAGTGGACCCAGTAGCGATACCAAGTCCGAGAAGATATCCGGGGCAGCTTAATTAATTTGGAATTCCACGCCACTCGAGCCTCAGTCCGTGATCCTCAGCAGATCATACGGTGTCAGTTGAGTTGCATTAAAGTTTCCTTTTTATAGTGTATAAAATTATAGTTACTTCACATTCCATGCCTAATTACTTCACATTCCATGCCTAATGAGGGATAGTGGGAATCCTAAGAACCTAAAACATATTCTCACAGAATACGGCATGTCACACAATAACTGATGCAGTGTTTGAAGGTGGGAGTGACTCCAGTTGCTTCCCTCCACTAAATAAATCACAGTTAGAACTATAGGTAGCTACAATTATAGTTAGCTAAGTAGTAATGATTCCAGATTGTGTATACTGTTTGTGTCTGTGCACAAATGCATGACTGGCTATCTCCAGCAGGATATCATTTCATCATCCTGTAGCCTTGGTCACACCTATAGCTACATTTGTGGGGTATTGTTTTATATCAGAGATTTAGATATGATAGAGCAATTGCCATCTTCAAAGACTGTATTCAAGAGGGGGGAAAAGGTATAATGATCCAGTAGCTAGTTATATAAAAGATACAGTTAACTCTCTCTGATCATTGAAAATATATAAACTAATGCTCCCTAAATATACAACATATTCCTTCACCCCATGGTCCTAGTGCCTAGTCCTAGGCAGTAAGAACTGTATAGGCCTTGATTAATATTATTTTTCATACCAACTAGTACACTCACTTGCTAGGCCCACTTCCATAGGCTGTAGTCACAAAATTGTCTTATGATAGAGCTATCTTACTGGAGGACATGTCCTTGAGGATGACATGTCTTACGGGAATATCTTACCATAATGGAGCTAATGTGTTTGTATATATATCCCCTATCCCCTGTATATATATAAAAGGAGATGTCTGTATGTCTGTCCATGTGTCTGTCTGTATGTTTGTACCATCATTCTGGCCAAACCTGTTGATGAATATCTCTGAATAATACATGAGCTAAAAATTCTGGGAATGGTTATCATGGAACAAGGAAATGCCCCCAAAAAATGGCATTTTTGCATACAAAACCCTTAGAGCTGCAGATCTAAAAGTTAGTGTGCCTATATGACTTCACTCTGGGAGTAACATGGGCTGGGTCCCACCTGACCACACCCCATCCTTTCCCTGAGTAAAACTAAAAAAGCCAAAAATAGTATATCAGCAAAAACACTTGAACCTTGGGAGTTAGACAGAAATTGGTGTGGTCATATACATGTAATTTAAACATTCCACAGATATTTGGAATCAATATAATCTGGGGAATGTTTCAAGTACATGTATATGACCACACCCTTTTCTGTGTTCATGTCAGACCCCCCCCCCCCCCAAAAAAATGGTATTTTGGCCATACAAACCCTTGGAGCGACAGACTTAAAACATGGTAAGCATACACAAATTGATTTTGGGAATAACATGGACCGGATTCCTCACTACACCACTTCTCATTGTTGTGTGAAGAGAAAAAGTGCCAAAAACAACAAAAATTTCTTAATAAGATTGTACCTAAGGAGTTAGATACATAAACCCATTTTAATTTATTCAAATCTCGCCAAAGCCACGATTTGACTACTGATATACAAAAATCCCACCAAAAACTCCTCTCCACACATCTTCACCAACCCTACCCATCCCAGCCCCCTCATGCCCCACCAATTTGAATAATGTAATGCAGTTAGAATCCACAGTTGCTCAAATATGCAGACAATTTTGGGGTTAAACTCTAATATCTTGTACAGAGACCAGAGTCCATGTTCAGTCAACTCTACTTTATTTGGACACTAATTTAGGACATTGCTCATTGCCAGTGTCCACTGATATGGATATTGGATATGGTCACTTAACATTGTCCAATAATGGTTTGCTAATTCTCGCATGATTTTAGAAATTCTGGCTTTTGCTAACTGCTGGCATCTGGAAACCAATTTAAAGCAGAGTGCGCTGTCATAGTTCTCACATCTTGAAACCAATTTGGAGCAATGTGTTTATGATATGAATTTTGCTGCATTGGAAACCAATTTAACACAGTGTACCAAGGGCGCAATTTGACGCGCTAAATTTGAAATTTCTCAACTCCTCACAAATTTACTCCCCCACTTCAATATTTCAGTTTGTATGTATGTATGTATGTATGTATGTATGTATGTATGTATGTATGTATGTATGTATGTATGTATGTATGTATGTATGTATGTATGTATGTATGTATGTATGTATGATGTGTCTAGGCATTGCGGCCAAACACTGGTACCAAGACAGCCGAAATTTGGCATGTGCTCTCTAAGAACCCGAGTGAGCATTATTAAACACATGTGGGCATGTTAATGGGTGTGGTTTGTCATAGCCACATCCACAGAAAGTTATTTAAGCTTAAAAGAGTTAATCAAAAACTAATCAGGCAAAAAGTTGGTGTGTGGTCTCCAAGTACACTGGACAGCATTATTAACCACATGTGGGTGTGGTTTGGCCATAGCCACACCCACTGGAAGTTGTTTCGACTATTAAAAGCTAATCAAACAACCAACCATGCTGAAATTTTTAATGAGGTTTTAAAGCAACTGGATGAGCATTACTAATCATGTGTGTGTGTCAATGAGTGTGGTGTGGTCATTGCAGCACCCATAGGATATCATTATGCCTGCCAAATACTCTTTTATGGATCAAGTAGGCTGAAATTTGGCATATGGAGTCCAAGTATCAGAATGAGCATTATTAACCACACGTGTGTGTGGTAATGTGTGGTTTTTTATTAGCCACACCCACAGGAAGTTGTTTTAGCTGCCAAAAGCTAATTAAGGACCAACCAGGCCAAAATTTGAAAAGCTTCTATAATGTATCATGTTGACATATGCCGGGTAACGCCAGGTATATACTGCTTGTATATATATATATATATAAATAGAAATGTCTATATGTCTGCCTGTCTGTCTGTCTATATTTGTACCATCATTCTGGCCAAACCTGTGGTAGATTTCTGTGAAACTTTGCATGATGATAGATTATGACCCAACTTAAAATATGGACTAAAATCCAGAGAAATGTTCCATAGTAGCAACAAAAAGCCAAAAATGGTATTTCTGCAAGAAAAGCCATAGGAGCTACCGATCTAAAACTTGGTATGCATATACAACTTCACTCTGGGAGTAACATGGGCTGGGTCCTACCTGGCCACATCTCTTTCTTTCCCAGTGTACGGCTAAAAATGCCAAAAGTGGTATTTCAACAAAAACACTTGAACCTTGGGAGTTAAGCCCATAAACTCATATATATTTGGAATCTATATAATCTGGGGAATGTTTTAATTACATGTATATGACTACACCCATTTCTGTTTCTTGTCAGGCACAAAAAAGGCCAAAAAAGGTACAGACAAACTCATGGAGCAACAGACTTAAAACATGGTATGCACACTTCACTTAGGGAGTAACAGGACCTGATCCCTCCTGATTACACCTCTTCCCATTGGTGTGTAAAGCGAAAAGTGCCAAAAAAAAGTACATTTAGCGCTTGGGTCTACGGTGATAGATACATGAACCCACTTTAAATATATATTTTGGTTTGTAAGTATGTCTGTTTGTATGTATGTCTAGGCATCACGGTCAAACACTTGAGCCAAAAAGACGAAATTTGGCATGTGCTCTCCAAGAAACCAGGTGAGCATTGGGTGAGCATTATTAACCACATGTGGGTATGGCTATGTGTATGGTTTTTTATTGGCCACACCCACAGGAAGTTGTTTTGGCTGCCAAAAGCTGATTAAAGGACCAACCAGGCCGGAATTTGAGAGGCTTCTATAATGTTTCATGTTGACATTGGCCGAGCAACACTGGGTATCTGCTGCTAGTATATACATATATTATATATATATATATATATATATATATATATATATATATATATATATATATATATATATATATATATATATATATATTAGAAGACCTTTGTAACTATGTAACTATGTAACTGACTATGTAACTATGCAACTGTGTTCGTCCGTTTCTCAAAATCCCTCTGTTAGATTTTGACTAAACTTTTAGGGATGGAGGAGACCCACCCTGAGATGGTTTTATTCTAGGTGGCATGTCTGGAAAAAAAAATTTGTCTGTCTGTCGGTCGGTCTGTATGTTTGTACCATCATTCTGGCCAAACCAGTAGGTGGGTTTCTATGAAACTCGGCATGATGATAGGTTTTGACCCAACTTAAAACATGGGCTAAAATTTTTGCAAAATGGTTACCATGGTAATGAGAAAAAGCCAAAAATGATATTTTGGCCACTTCTCTCTTAATAATACATCTTCTCCACCATCACCTTTCTTAATGGCAAGACATGTTCAACTACTGGATTTTAGCCTATATTGGCCAGGCAACGCCGGGTATATGCTGCTAGTATATATAAGGAGATGTCTGTCTTATGTCTGCCAGTCAGTCAGTCAGTCTGTCTGTCTGTATGTTTGTATCATCATTCTGGCCAAACCTGTCAGTGGATTTCTCTGAAACTTGGCGATGATAGGTTTCAACCCAACTTAAAAAAATAGGCAAAAAAAATTCTTGAAAACGTTAACTATGGTAATGAGAAAAAGTCAAGAATGATATTTGGGCCAGAAAAACACTTGGAGCTAGAGATCTAAAACTTGGTATGCATATACAACTCCACTTTGGGAGTAACATGGGCTGGGTTCCACTTAGCTATACCTCTTCCTTTTCTTGTGTAATGCTAAGTATGCCAAAAATGGTATTTCAGCGAAAACACTTGAACCTTGGGAGTTAGACCCATGAACCCATGTGTATTTGGAATCAATATTATCCGGGGAATCTTTTAAGTACATATATAACCACACCCATTTATGTTTTCATGTCAGGCCCAATAAAGGCCACAAATGGTATATATATACAAATAGATATATACAAATAGATATATACATATACATATAGATAGATAGATAGATAGATATATCATTGTTGTTTATAGATGTTTGGTAGGTGATTTGTGAGACACTTCCATGGGAAAACATTTGTAAATGTGATAAATATCCGTGGACACCTCCTCCTAGAATTACTTTACCATATTTTACATTGAGTAGCTAAACTGGTATGGTCTTTGTTCTTTTGAAATATTTGTTGTAAAGATGCATTCTTGGCATTATGTTGACTACAACTATATTAATATTAGTTTAATGTGTATGAATGTTATCTTTCATCTCTTTCATGTATTCAGACTATACCTGTGTTGGCAATTACTGTCCCAATGTTTATCCAACATTCTTTAATGGCATCCTCTTCAGTAACAGATTATTTCAGCACCTAAAAATCACATATTTTAAACAATTTTCTGAGTTACCACATATTTCAGCACAACTTTTTCACCTAAAAGAAGATAGAATGACTTTTTATCACCTAGAAATCACATCTCCAATAATGAGTTATGAAAGAGTATCCACATTTTATTTAGATACTGACAGTCGCCATTTTGTTTGTCTTTTTTATGTGTTCCTCATCAAAACACACATGCATTGTCCAAATGAGTATCATGCCCCTTCACTTGATCCCTGCTGGTGTTATCACATTGCAAGAGTTGCACACAGAACCCTAACTGAGAAATAGGACTGCCCACCTGCATTATGCAAACACATATGAACTTAAATATAGCATGAATATTTGTAGATCCATTTTCAAAACTCTACCTGGTAACTCATGAAGTGAAGAAAAAAAAGCACTTTCAGTATATTGCAGATATTATCTATACTATAGAGTTCAAATTGTCTGTCTGTCTGTCTGTCTGTCTGTCTGTCTGTTTGTCGGAGTATCCTAGATTCATGCTTGAATGGTTGAAGTTAGACCCACAAAACAAAATATATATATTTAGAATCAGTGTCATCAGGGGAACATCATAAGCATGTCTATATGGCTACACCTCTTTCTGTTTTCAATAATGGTACTTTTGCCAGAAAAAAGATGAAGATACAGGCCTATAACGTGGCATGCAGACACAACTCAACATTGCGAATAACGTGGGGTGGGTCCATCTGGCCACACCTCTTTCTTTCTTTTTATGTCCAAGGCTAACAATGCCAAAATACCACTTTGGCATAATCACATGTTCACCATTGTCTTAAAAATCTACAATATGTCTTCCAAACAGACTTCTTTTTTTTTTACTTCAGTCCACCAAAGGTGGGCCAAAAAAATGCCCGTAGGGCGGGGGGGGAGGGGGGTTTTCGCTAGAATTGTTAAAATAATCTTTCAGGCACAACCAAGTGTAATCATCTAACTGGAGGCTCCACATTCAATGCAATGTGATATTAATTTAAAATTGATATCTGGTACATAAATTATCCTAAAAGTGCACACTATTAAACTCAAGCACAACTTGAACCAATGCAAGTCCTTGTAATCACTTACTCAAATCACACAAATGCCTGGCAGTCACATTACACACAAGAGGGTGGCAGGCACATTACACACAAGAAGGTGGCAGGCACATTACATACAAGAGGGTGGGTGGACGCAGAGAGAACTATTAAGATAAAATTAAATAAAATATAATTACAAAGTCAAACGCATGATGCTTGCCAATAGATCATCAACCACATTACTGTATTCCTCCCTCACTAAAACAAAATCAAATCGAAGATATCGGGTGTCTCTGTGCCGGTTGGGTGGATGTGAGTACATCACATACAGGGCTTGCTTGCAGAGGCAAACCCTCAGGTAGAACTTAAATCAGAGGATCAAATTCTTCAGCAGTAAGTGGAATCAATGGAAGGTCATCAATGTCTGATTCTGGTTCAGCATGGAGTGGTCAACAGATAGACAGACTCATAAATCATGAATTAAAAAAAAGAAAAAGAAAAGATATTGGCAATACAATACATCCAGTGTGCTTGGCATTCTGTATGAATTTGTATTTATCTTTTAGATAAATATCTGCCAAACAGAATCTATATCGATAAATTTAGTTGCAGAATATTTTCAACTTGATAGACCTTACCCACTTTTTTTTAATCACATCACGGGTGATCCACAGTCAGTACACATGGTCTCCATCATGCAACAAATGATACCCAGTGTTTACATTCAATGGAATTATTAGGTGGAACGTGTCAAGAAAATCAATTTTAGGTTAAGTCATTCAGAACATTATATGTTTATGGTGTTAGTAAAGGGAGTATTGGGCACTATCGCAAAGCACATGAGAGTTACAGACATTCTTTCGTTCTAGTCTATCTACAGATCAGATCATAAGATGTGATCATATAATGGATTGCATCACAGTTCATAATTGAGTAGTTAAATGAGGTGACCAATGCTTACATAGAAAGATGTAGAGTACAGAACTTTATTAACAATAAGACAACAAACACAATACATTTCCACTGCAATGGTGAAAGTGTGTGTTCCAGTAATATCACATTCATCAACAATGTCACTCAGTAATGACGTCCAACTATACTGTCTTAATGCTCTCATTTACCAACAAACATTTTAAGAAAAAGTTTAAACATGATATAACTGCCTTAACTAAACACACACACACACACACACACACACACACACACACACACACACACACACACACACACACACACACAGTTATCTAAAAATATATGTTCAATGCAAGACAAACATACTCCTCCAGGGCAAAACTAAAATGTGGAAGATGAATTGAGGTGAGGGGAAGTCCAATTCCATTCTACTTCTGCACACTAAAGGAAGAGAATTCATCCTCATTAAATAATATGTCACCAACTTTCCATCAACATAAAAATATCAAATATTAGTGGAGTACAGATATTATAGAAAGAAATTATTAGAGGAACAGAGGAATGGAACTTACTGTAGTTAAACTGAATTACTTCAATGAGAATGGAATGGTTTTGGGACACATGGTGATCTCCATGACGCACTCGAATGGTTCCACAGGTATAAGTGAGTTGTGAGTCAAAATTATGATCCCCATGCACCTGCACAGCCATGCCTTATTACTGTGATCACGCTCTTCAACAACCAGAGTGGAAGAAATAGGTGCAATGAAGTTGTAATCGACTGTCACAATACATTGCAAATTGGTAATGTAGTTGGGCACTTCCACTTGGCTTTGATGGAATCGAGGGGTGATGCATGAGGTAAAGTTCACAGAAGATAGCACATCAATGGTCAGGCATGAATACTCAAGTCTAGTGCAGGTACCATAGATGTCAACCAGCTCAGTGGAAGGTGGTGCAGGTGTTGAACTAACAGTGAGGTCATCGACCATCTCACTTAAGATATCTAGTTCAGCTGAAATGAAGTCCAAGGTAGCATTGTGGATGCTTGCACAGGCGTTGTTGTTGTTGATCAATGCCTCCAGTTTTTCTTTGAACTCTTCAAAATCATCAAAGAGCTCATGGATGGTTTTAGGTGAATGAGGTGAGACAGTGGAAGGAGAGGATGATAGAATAATGCTCTCTGCCCTCCAAAAAGTAAAACAGCCCAAAAGTAAGAGAACAGACTGAATGACAAGAATTGAAACAATGAAAAAAACATGAAGATAATAGCGCCAGTTGTTGTTGGAGTGAGTGGGCACTGGTTTGGTAGCCCTTCGCAGGGTTGGTTCAGACTCCACACGGGTGTTGCGTTCAGCTTTGTTCTCATGAAAATCAGCGCAGTTGCTGTCAAGATTAAACTTACCAAGCACGCCACCACCACGCAACGGCTCGGAACGAACTTGGCCGCTAATGTGCGCCAACTCTGGGTCCGTGAGAGTGAGAGTGCGAGGATTGACCAAGTTATCGACGTCAATAGCGGGAGAAATGGTGTCATACAATCTTTCCAACGGTATTTCTTCTCCCATAGCTCACAACACTGATTTGAAGAGTATTACAAACTTCAACACACGATCAGTTATGAAGCAGTTATGAAGCCGGTTGAAACTATAATAAAAAAAAAACCTTCATCCAGTGTGTCCGAGGAAGTAATGAAATACGACCCTTTTGTCTTTTTTTTTAATTTTTTTTTTAACACTTCAGTGTTTTGAAAATTTGCACCTTCCAATCGTGAGATTGCTAACCGCCACTTCGGAGGCCATAATTCCGACGTCCCATACCATGTATTGTAATAGAAATCATACAAGTTGAGGTGTTTATTTTTTTCTTATGTTGCTATTTTAACCCACCAGCAAGATAGCAGGCCGGAGTTTTAAAGTTACTTTGTTGCTGTTGGGTTGGTCAAGCTTCCTCTTTCTAATGGGAATATCTCAAGTTAAGATTCCTGGTCATGGTTGTGTTTTCCCCCTTAAATATTATTTCCTTCAATTATCCTCCCCTTCCCCCCTCAAAAAGTAGAAATTCAGTGGATTTGGAAATCCACATTAAAGTAGTTATTAATATGAACCCAATTCATTAAGTCATAAACAAGCTTGATATTGGCTAGAAATTTTAAGCTATTTGTGACTTTTGTTGGGTACTACACTGTTTGAAAAAGCAGGTGACTGAACTGCAATGCCAAGACTTTGACTAGAAGGTGCACCCTTCCTGAGTAGTGTGATTCAGCTGGAAAGTACAAAAATAGTGTGGTATTTCCAAAGTTAAATTTTCATAGCCATTATTCTTTAACTCTAATTATCTAGACTTTTTAGCCAAAATTTGCTTCTTCCCCCCACCCACCTACCCACTCTTCTGCCCTTTCTTCAGCTCTCCATTCCCACCTTCCTTCTCCCCCATCCCTCCTTTTTATTTGCCCACCCTTTCCCCTTCCTTTTTTTTCCTTTCCCTTCTTCATTCCTTCTTTCTTTCCCTTCTTCACTCCTTCTTTCTTTCCCTTCTTCACTCCTTCTTTCTTTCCCTTCTTCACTCCTTCTTTCTTTCCCTTCTTCACTCCTTCTTTCTTTCCCTTCTTCACTCCTTCTTTCTTTCCCTTCTTCACTCCTTCTTTCTTTCCCTTCGTTTGTTCCCCCCTTTTCTTCTTTCCCCCACTTTCATTCCTTCTTCCTCCTCCCTTTTTTCTTGCTCCTACTTTCTTTCTTTCTTGCTGCTTTTCCCTTCTTTCCCTCCCTTTTTTCTTTATATAATTTTTTCTCATCTGACCTCTCTCCTCCCCCCCCCCCCTCCATTTTCTCCAGCTTTGTCTTGCCATTCCATTTCACTGTGCAGAAAATACTCTAAGATTTATTAATCTGATTTTTTTTTATTTTTACATAATCTACCTTTCAGCATCACACTATTCTTCCAGACATTGTGGCCTTTCTAAACAAGAGCGGTCCACACTAAAACCTGCAGTAAATAATCACTATAATATTTATTAAAATAGAGTTTCATTTATTTGAACTAGGATATCTCCACCTAGAGGATTCCACAAGACCCAATTGAGTTAGATCAGGTTAAAACTATAGTATGATTTAAACTTTTCAGTTAACTCACCTTCATTAAAATCAGTTAGTTGTAACCACAGGTTAAAAAATCCATTTTATGACTCCAACTTGGCATATCCCCACCTCCACCATTCCAAGTGTTATTAGACCTGTGTGCCCAGATAAAATCAAATAAAAGGACTACACCCATTGCATGCCTACTTGTTAGATGCTGATACTTGAATTAAGCTACATTGTCTTGGAAATGGTGTTTAGAGAGTAATATCATGTTTCATGTTGACTGGGCAATGCTGTGTATGAAAAACCAACAAATTTTACAATGCACAATTACTGAAGGGAACAATAAATTGCCGTGAGCACACAAACAAGAGTCAACAATTAATGAACAAACATTCATACAATTAATACATAATCTATATAACTAATAACATTGATTAATACAATCATACATACACAATACAATTAGTAAACCACTGATCATTGTCATGAATGTTTAGTTTGAGTAACTGAAGAGTATATACTGAACAGGACTTCACATGATTTTAGCAAGTTCCTCTGCTATATGACACAGAGTTGTTGATTGGTTGCTATGGGTCTCATACATAATGCAAAGTTCCCACACATAGCCCTTCCAGCTCATCCGCAAGTCTTCATTCAAACCATTCAAAATAGACAACTCATTATAACAAATCCATCAGCTTTCAGCGTCCTATAGTAACAAACATGTTCAGTTTGTGTAATGTATTATTTTAGGATATTGTGAGGCTTTGCCTTAGTCTAGTGTAGCCAGACGGATTAAAAACAGAATAATCCGTGTGGTCACTGTTGCAAGTTTTTGCTGATCCCAGCAGAAGTGTCACATGCCAAAAATGTAAATACAGTTGCAGAAATTAAATGCAGAGTTTCTGAACTCTCAACTTCCAAGCATTGAAATGGCAGCAGTTGATCGCCCTTAAAATTTACCTATCACCTACTATATGACTGTGCAATACATGACATTGTACAAATCTGACCAATCAGATTTGGTTACAAAGTCTAGTCACTGGCTCACAAAAACCTGCCTATAGTGATTATTACAAAGAGGTAGTTAAAGGGTCTGGCTACTCGAGACTAGCTTTGCCCCACTTCAGTAAAACGAGCATTGGAAGAGTTGCTATTTGATATATAATTTCCTGCGCTTCTGTCATCAAGGAGCCTTAAAATGATTTTGGAGGGTTGGGCCTCCCTGACACTCCCACAACTCCTTTGACATGGGAAGTGGACATAATTTTTTACTCCATGAAGAAAAGGAGAAGTATATGTTATGGATCCCAATTGCTGCTCTCTTGATATATAGCTAATTTAGAATATGATTTCAAATTGTTCAAAATGTAGACTGATAGTGATTGAACACACAGTAATGGAATATTAGCCTATCAATACAGAATGGGATAGAGATGAAAATACAGTTCAACATTAGATAAATAGTTTGTTAGTGGATAACCAGCTGGAGAGAGGACCGCTCACAGTCCTCAAGGTATTGCCCAAGTGTAGTCACTACCTATCTACCTTGCTGTTTTTAGCTCTCTATCTATTTCCTGAAAATTTTTCTTCACCCCTAACCTTGCCTGTAATTTCCCTTGCCACCCCATGATTTCAATTGCTGCAGCTTTTCTTCTCTGCCTCAGACTCTATTTCTGCCCTCTTAGTCTTCAATACAATAAATTCCTTTATTAAACTATTTTCATAGTCTAGTAGGTAAAGAGTTGTGTAGGGAGACAAATTGTCTTGTAAAAAATTTTTTTTTAAATCTCTAAAATAAGGGATATGGTAAGGGGTCTCCACAAAATACTAACTTTCTCTTGGGTAGGGTAGACCTTGCTGCTTCTCATTTCTTCCTCTCCAAATATTTTTTCTGTATATAATCTCCTTCCTGAACTTTTTGGTGAAGTCCACTGCTCACGAAAACAGTAGCTGACACCTAAATAATATTCTGATTTATTGGGAAATGTGACAGACGGACTGACAAATAGACAAACACAGTAATTGACTCAGGTTTTGAAACATCTGATCATTATTTTCATGCTTGTATTTCTATGTCTGCCCATCCATCCATCCATCTGTCTGTCTGTGTGTTCGTGGTAAAGGGTTCACAACAAACAACCATTTTAAAGAAGAGTAAAGGAAGAACTATGAAGACAACTATTTCACCAGCACAGAATAATTACCATGACATACTTACCTCAGAAATTATCATGGAATAATTACCATGAAATAATTTCAGTGGTGGATCCACAAAGTAGCAGCAGAGTAAGCTTTGAAGAAATTTCAGGAGCCTGGGGTGAGCTAGCATCTATCCTATATTCTGCTGAACAATGAAGTCCTCAAAAGTTTAGCTAGAATTCTATATAAATTTTATGTTCAACCATCCACTGCTAGCAACTATTGTATAGCCAGTTCTCTCTCTACTCTAGAGTGATTGCTGAGGTTTCTTTTCCTTGAAAATGCAATAGATGACCTCATAAGTTATGTCTGACTCTTCAGCTGCACAAGAAAAGTTGGCTGTCTGGTGGTAAGAATTGCTGCAGCCATGGAATTTTTAGGCAGCTTTGTGTTTTCTATGATTTTCTTGTTTTTTGTTGTTTGTTTTTTTAAACTTAAATGTCACTTGTCCACCCACCCCCACCCCCCCCCCCCCCCCCCCCAAAAAAAAAAAAAAAAAAACCAAGGATCTACCACTGATAAAGGAGGAGCATTTTGTAAAGTAGCCTTTCTGACTAGTAGTGGTGGTAGGATTTGCTGCAGCAGTGGAATGGATTTTTTGGCCTGCTTTTGTGCTTACTGGGATTTACCTTCTTATATTTTAGTCGGGGAGAGAGGGGGGGGGGGGGAGCACTGGCCTAATTGTTCCCCTCCCCTGGACCCACCACTGATAATGAAGTACTGTTGGGCATAAGTTAAGTTAAGAAGATAGAGTAAATATTAATTTAGCATATATATTTCAGTCCAGCATTTAGACTAAATCATGACCCAGAAAAGCAGCACACTTGGTGATTTGACTTTCCTTAATATTTGAGATTATTTGTTCTCATTAAATTGTTTCCCCATCACAATGATACCAGTTCAATTTATAGAATGGACCTGTCCTGACCCCATCGACAGTATTGTCTTGTCTATAAGATTACTGTGCCCAGTGCATGTATGCTTAGCTGTACCAATGTGGTCATATCTCGTGCAGACAGAGAGAAGTCAAAGACATCTCCATTTTCTCTTATCCTCTGCTCCTTCACTGACTTGGGAATGTAAATAAAACCACACTGCAAACTCCACCGGATCATCACTTGAGCAGATGACTTGCCATACCTGAATATAGATGCACACAGACACACACCAATCACGCCCCACCACACCATACACCACCACCACACCACACAATGCTCACACATCCCTCACCTCCACTACCATCAACTCATGCTCAGTGGGTGTCTCCATGACAACAATACACCAAAACACATAACATGCAAAGTGTGTGGGAGTTTCTGATTCCAAACTTCTGAAATTTCACATCACCACTTGGACAAGAGGTGCAGATTAGTGGCATCCTGATGTCCACCTCATTCAGTTGTAAGTAATGCCTGATTGCTACCACTCAACTCAATCAGATGAAGGAGGAAAAAAAGGTGACTTATACAAGATCCCCCCCCCCCCCACCCTATTTCTTGTTTCTTGATTCTTTCAAAGTATTTTTTTTTTCAAACAAAACAAAAATACCAACTTCTAAAAGTTAATAATTAAAGTAGAGTTACTCTTACTTGCTGCCTATGCCCAGCAACAGTGAGTCTTTCAGCTTCTGGCCTTTTGTGAGAGGACAGTAGGCCTCTATAATGATCCCTTCCTGTCTGCAGTACTCCACCAGGAAAGGTGTCTGCAAGTACAAGCTGCACTCTATCTAATTCACTGCATGCACACAATACACACACACACACACACACAATACACACACATGTGCACATGCACACATGCGCACACACGCACCCACGCACCCACACACACACACACACACACACACACACTCAATAGACAAATGTAAGAAAAACTCACAACTTCTAGTATCTAACATGCAGTCACATGACCATTTCTGTAAAATTAAATAATATTGACCCCGGCATAAAATATCTGATCATTATTTCAGTCTTGTATTTCTAGGTCGTGTTCATGGCAAAGGATCAAAAAGAAACAAACCAGCTTTTAAAATGGAGGATAAAAAAAATAAACAAATTATATTATCACTCAAAGCCTAAATATTTCAGTCACAGCATCCAGACGAGTCCTGTCCACACTACAAACTGGTCTCCAGCAACACCTGGTTGGTTCCAAACGTTTTCTTTTGTGTACACTAGCATAGTACTGAACCCACTAACATCACCTGTGTGGGCTGACTAATTGGCTGGGCAGATTAATTGGTTTTCCTCTACCACGTATGGGAACAAGATATTTTATTTCTTGGTGTGCTACGTTATTCGGTTTTTTTGCCCTCAACAATGTCATCACACAAAGGGCGAATATAGAGGGGGGAAGAGCTGGTAGCTAAACTCCTTATAGCAAACATCTGAAGTAAAGCCACAGGTATGTTCTATAAATCTGAGCCGCTTGAAACCTACCCTTATGAAGGTTTCAGGTGAAACCACATGGAACTCTTTGGAATAAAACCGGGTGTAGTGTGGACACGTGGAACCCATTCAAGACACGGATTACAATGTTACCACGTCATCTGTAGTATTGCCTTGTCAACATTATTAAGCAGTCATATCTATTCATCTGTTCATCTGTACTATGTAACTCAGTGGTTACTGGGATTACTGAAATCTTTGTCTTTCTGAAAACTATAACTGGAATATTAGATAACAAAACAAAAGAAAAAAAAATAATTACCAATACTGGAGAGTATCCAATCCATGAGTGGCACATTCTTCTTGTTTCTGGTGGATGGAGGATATTCAGGTAAGCGTCTTCCTGTGTACCTCCTCTCCCCTCCCCCTCCCACCAGTGAGATAGACAATGAGGAAATTAATTTTTTTTTTTTTTTTTAAAGAGAATTTCTATCAGGAAAATGTCAACTTAATGTACAAGCTATATCTATGGCTCAATTTTCAAGGAGTGTGGTGGTGGTGGGGGAGGGAGGGGGAGAGGGGAGGGGGAGGTAGATAACTTTTATTGACATATACAGTTGCCACATGCAGTTCTCCTGATCTCAAAAAAAAAAAAAAAAAAAAAAAAAAAAAAAAAAAAAAAAAAAAAAAAATTATTTTCAAATTCTACTTTCAAAAAAAAATTGAAAAAATGATAGGAATGTAGTGAGGGCCCAGGTCAACTACACAATGAGTCTCTAGGCCAAGGAGGAGACTGACTCACTCACTCACTCACTCACTCACTCACTCACTCACTCACTCACTCACTCACTCACTCACTCACTCACTCACTCACTCACTCACTCACTCACTCACTCACTCACTCACTCACTCACTCACTCACTCACTCACTCACTCACTCACTCACTCACTCACTCACTCACTCACTCACTCACTCACTCACTCACTCACTCACTCACTCACTCACTACTACTACTACATTCTCAACAGATTGATCATCAATTTACATAAACTGACCTACCATTTTAACACATCTAAAATAACGTTTCAGTATAAAAAAAAATAGCCTAAAGCTACTGCCATGCCACCAACATATGAGGAAAGGAGCAGCAATACACCAGCAGCAGTCCTGCATAGACCACCACACACATTGCCCAAACTACACTGAGACCATACATACACAAGCTAGCATACTCAGCATTGCCCCCACTCGTAGTGCTTTACTATATTCCAATAGGGAAATGAAAGAAACACAAAAAAACTTAGTAATAAGTAGCTACCCGGTAATAACACCTATCCAATAGTCCTACATATTCAGGTGACCTTCTCAATGTATTAGCTACAGTCTAAATATACTTCAGCAGCATATAACCAACCTATCAGCTTTTACAAAGATTTCATAATACTCAGACTTGCCTAAGTCACAAAAAGATGAATTAAAACCAATAAAAAGAGAGCCACATAAAAATTAAAAATTGATAGTTTTGTACAAAACAACAGATAGAAAAAGGACGGGTACTATCAGGTCAAATGATTGTCATTTGTAAAGCTTGAGGATAGGCTGTACCTGGAGCTATGGAGGGAAGCTCACTGTCCTGCCAGCTGTTGGGCTGTTAGAGCATAACTTAGAATGCGGGAAACTTGCAAATATGTGTGTGAGCATATGAGATTGTAGGTATTGTGTGTATATCACATTTCTTAAGGCCAGTTCAGAATACCAAATCATGTCACAACGTAACATACACAGCTACAGAATACACAAGCCTTTCTACAAAAATAAAGAAGAAGGAATGCCACTCCATGAAGCATTAATTAGTAACTCACAGCATGATATTTTTAAAGTCTTTATTCCTTAATGTATGATTTTTGGCATGAACACATTCTGATGAAAACACTTGCATTTTTGCAGGAACTGAACTACAGTGGACAGGTAATATGAAGATATAAAGTTAATCACATACCCACTTAACTACCTTGCCAGCACATTTCCCCACACTTCTCCATATACTATGTACCTTCTACTGTACCATAAACCTGTGTACCAATGAGACTAACCCTCCACATACATAACATCTAGTTACTTGAAATATAGAGTTGTCTACCAAATTCCACCAGTATTCCACCAGTATCCCACCCCAGTGTGTGCTCATAGACCCATGCACTCAGACACACCTATAACTAACAACACAAGGCATTGCAGAGCATGTGGCACAGATTTATTTCCTTTTTTGTGCATTTGTGATGGAGGCTGGAGTAACTCCCAACAACTTCTATAATAGCATGTCTGGTAATAAAGAACCTCCCTCACTCCCTTCATCTCCCTAGTGCCATCACTCTACAGCAGAGTAGCTATCTACATTGTTGCACAGGAACTGACCCACAGGAATGTGGTGAGGTCATGCTTTCTTCAGCTCTTCCAAGTGCTTCTGACTGAAGTTGGACACACCAATAGACCTGACCAACTTGTGTGCCTGCAGCTCCGCAATGGCATCCCAGGTCTCCAAGATCTTGCCCCCAATGGGAGAGTGGATCACACATCTGTCAATGCAAGTCACACCCAATCTGCACACATTAAAACACAATTGGCAGCCACATTAGTGAGCATTATACCACACCCACATGCACCACACCCACATGCACCACACCAATTTAGCAGACACCTTTTTTTCATGTGTGCTAGAGTTGCTGGAGTCACAACAAACTATCCATAAATTCAAGCGTTAAAATATGTCAAGAGTTCTTGCTTCCTACTCCTCGCCCAACCAGTTGGAAATGTCTGAACAGCAGTAGGAACAGGTATATACAGCCTATTTCAGCTATCAGGCCTCTTGGATGAATCAGCTTTGTGGACGACAGGACAATGGAGAATGGCACAAAACTTACGCAGTTGGTAAACTATCTTTCATCCTTTAAACTGTTTTCTCACTTCCTTGATCCCCTCTGGAGCCCCAGAGAAAAGAGTTTAAAGGATAGTTTACCAACTGTGTAAGTTTGTGCCATAGTGGACATTCTGCCTGCCAAAATAGCTGATATCAAGTCCATAAAAAAATTTTTTTAACTTCAAAATATAATCAAAATATGCACCTACCTGATAATAAAATGCATGATCCATACCACTTGCATACTCATTTAAGAAAAACCTGTATCACCTGCCACATCACTGCTGGTGTCAGTCTTGTGACAGTAAGGACACTACAAATTGAAATAGTGTATATTATCAAGATATATTCATAAAAAATGGTTAACCATTCTACCTTCATTTCAATAATTCCATCTCCACAATACATGGACAAAATAGAAGAAATTTAAATCTATCTAACAGTGCAGCTGAGAAGAAAGACTTTTTAGTGTGCTGGAGCTTATGCTAAAGGTCTACCAACAGCTTTTTATCTTTTAACCAACAGTTAAGCCACGCAATAAAAGACCTGCGGACTATCTGAGGATTATATAAAATGCATTTCTAAACTAGACTACTCAGCTTCAGAAATGCAGCTGCTGCAGATTTCTCTCCCCCTTCCCAGCCACAAATGGGTTATGGGCATGTGCAAATTAATGGAAAATTATTAAGTTGGCAGAATATACTTGAAAATTTGAAAAAAGAAGAGAGCTATATTTAAAAAATGGAAGAAAAAATAGTTCCAAAATGTCTTCTCCCATCAATACATAGAATGTAGACTAGAATAATATGAAATCATAACAATCAATAAATAAATTATAAACAAGTTATAATATTTATAAAAATAAAATAATAAATAAATAGAAAAAGAAAGAATGAAAAATGATGAAAGTAAAGATGTTAAGGATGTATAACTACACCCACTCAAATAAAATAAATTTAAAAAATAATGAATGAAAATAATGTTAAGGATGTTCAACTACACCCATTTATGGCTGTCCATAAATTGAATCAGAGTACACTGGACACCACACAAGGAAATTTGAGCCTCATTTCACCTCCAGCCATAGCCATGCCACTACTAAAATAAAAAGAAAAAAAAAGGAACAACATGAAAGGGGGGGAGGGGGGAGCTGTGTGGACAGTGACCCCTCCCATGACTCCCATGAATGAATAAATGAATGCATGGGGTTATCTGCACTTCACAAAGCACAGCAATTTTTGAACAAGGGGGGGGGCAGAAAACAGCGGCTGTAGCCCCAATTCTGTTGTAGACATGTGTAAATTAAAGTAAAATTATGGAGTTGGCAGAATATACTGGAAAAATTGAGAAAAAAAATATGAAGTGTATTAAAAAATAGAAGATAAAAAAAAAAAAAAAAAAAAAAAAAAAAAAAAAAAAAAAAAAAAAAAAAAAAGTTTGAAAATGTCTTCTACCAATTCATAAATAAATTGTAAAAAAAAAAAAAAAAAAAAAAAAATGAATGAAAAATATTGTAAGAGGGCAAAGTGTGCATAACTACACTGATTCTAAATAAAATAACAAATTAAAAAAAGAAATGAACGAAAACTATTGAAAGTAACAATGTTAAGGATTTAATTACACCCATTTATGGCTGTCCAAAATTAGGTCAAAATACACTGGAGACCACACTAGACAAATTTTAAACTCATTTCACCACCAGTTATGCAACTACTCAAAAGCAAGAAACAAACAACAACCAGGGCACTGGGTGTATAGCACCACCAGCATGCACATGAAGTGGGTCTGGCAACTTGTCTGGCATTCAGATATCCCTACACAGGAGTAGAGACCAAAATTATTTTATAATGAGATTTTGAAACAACCACACCACATCATCTGCCAGTGACTGACCCTTTCAGACATTGCCCCAGTTACTTGGTACTATATATTTACCCGAAAATCATAGGACCTCATGAATATCAGTTGTGGTAAAACAAACGAGTGCATATGGCATTCAAATAACCATCGCCCAAATATGCTTTAAATTTTTTTGCCTATTATTCTATTCTACATTCTAATAAGTTTTTATCTACTCTTCTAAAAATAAAAAAGCCTATTATCATTTTTTTTTTTTTTTTTTTTTTTTTTTTTTTTTTTTTTTTTTTTTAATTGCCTGTTATTCTAGCTTTCAGACATCATTCCCAACATTATTCTCAGCTAGAAGTAAATTCAGAGACTCACTCACCATGTGCCTATTATTATAAAATATTCACCTATTACTCTGAAATATTCACATATTAGGTATTTTTCTAAAATGCTCCCCTATTTTTCCAATGATGCTAGACTGCACCATTCCAAAAGCAATGCCAGCATATTTGGGCAATGGCTACATTTATGGTTGCTTCCACAGATGCCTAAGTGACACAGAATGAATGAGCAAGTCACCAGACTGCTTTATTTCAGCTGGTGATGCAATACATCCAGTGCTGTGAATAAAGTGCCTGGGACCAGCACTAGGGTGAAGCATATCATTTTTACTATATTTTTCTTCCTTTTTTGGTCAAATAAAATCCATGCATTCCTCCCCCCTCCCACCCCCTTTTGTTTTATGTGGCAGAGTTTTTGATAGTAAATGTTGAATTGTTTTTAAAAAAATCTGCAAAAATTTTTTTTGGGGGGGGATTTTGTTTGTTTGTTGTTTTGTTTTTTTTTGGTTTATTGTGCTGTGGGACAGCTTTACATAGATATAAATTGTTTCTAATTTAACTAAAATTAATTAACATCTATCTAAAGCTTTGCCACAACATGTATGGTGCTGCCAACTCACACTATTTTGTCTGCATATCACTCTCACACAGTTAGACAATTCAATTTCAAGAATTTAAGACAGTAACAATTACTGCATAAAAATTCAAGATTAATAAAGAACTCCTTTCAAATGCTGCTGCAGTAGAGCCTCATCGTTACAAATCCCAAGGTTTCCTCTTACAGACATGAGGTCTCCCTGGAGAACTTACATTGTTTTTATTGGCTACAGTGTTGGGGAGAAGAGCATATCATTTAGCAAGCAAATAATCTCAGATATGACATGGCATTATTGTGTTGTCATAGTTACAAATTTTCCATCATTTTTCAAGATTCCAAAGGGGTTTTTAACTATTCAGGTTTTGCTATACTCTACTAAAGCTTTCCTTGAAAATAACAATTATTCAATAAACTTTACCTGTTAGCTGTGGACTCATAATGGATTCGGTTTGGGTGTGTCTCCATGGAAGCATAGATTTAGAATGCCTATATGTTTGCACCCATTGACTTATACAGTTCCCTCACTCATTTATAAGCATAGCATAGATAAATTTAGATATAGCACTCTATATATATATATATATATATATATAATAGATGGATAGATAGATAGATAGATAGATAGATAGATAGATAGATAGATAGATAGATAGATAGATAGATAGATAGATAGATAGATAGATAGATAGATAGATAGATAGATAGGTATAAAGAATTTCAATGAGTCATTAGATGCATCAAATAAGAAGAAATCAGATTCATATAAATAATCAACACTAATTCCAAACTGCTGTGAAGTATTTCTAAATTTGGCTAGAAATTAATTTAAGCAAAAATAAACAAAATAGGAAAATAGCTAAAATTTTTATTGCCTCTAGTCCTTAAATTGTAATCAGCTTGCTGGTACCTACTAAATTTTAGTGCACAAAAAAATTAAATTGGGAGAAAATGGATCTAGCAGATATGAATTCAATTTCTGAATGCCAACTAATACAGTTACACAAACACAAACACAATACAATTACTGAATATGTATCAGCCTTGATTGGTGTGATACCACTTTTTGGGGGACATTTCTGACCCCTAACATTTTTTATGCCTTTTTTTGTTGATGTTGTGAAAAATAACAGTTTTGCAGAGGTCTACCCCAGCTGTTTTTCTGACTCTCAGAAACTTGAATAAATATTTAAAGGGACTAGAAAAATTCCCATCCAATGGATGGGGCAACAGTTTTGCTGACCTTATCTGTTTACACAATTGTGGTTTGTAGTAAGTGGTACTCAGGGAGAGAATTGTTACCACAACCAGGAAAATTTGAGAATATAATAGCCCCAGGGCAGGGTTTCGCTCTAACCTTCACAACTCCCATATAACCACCCTATGGTGAAAATTTGAGGCCTTTAAGCCAAACAGTCTGGGAGTAGTTATGAACAAACATACAAATGGACAATTAAAAAGTATTAGTAAAAATACCCATCCTGAGGATGGAGGCAGCCCCCCCCCCCCCCCCCCACCCTCCTGAATGATATTTTACCATAGCACCCATCCTATGGACAGAGACAACAAATACCTCCTAATATAATTGTAGATCTATTGCTTACTAAGTCACTCCAGATGCTTGGGTCTACAATGATCAAAAAGAAGTAAAGAACAAGAGCTGGAAGTGGTTTGTACACAGTTTTGCTAGCCTTATGTGTTTACAAGATTGTGATCTGCAGTAAGTAGAGTGGTTTACTCAGGTATAGAGTTGTGACCACAAATGCACAGGGTTTCACTTGGATCTTCACTAAACTCCCTCATAAACTTCTCAGGGTGACCCCATCAAATCTTGAATATTTGAGCCCTCATGGCCCAATTGGCTGAGTAGTTACCTAACTGAACACAAAAAAAAACAAAAAAATAACAAACAAACATACAAGTTGAGAATTATAGTAAGATTTGACATAAGTACCATTTTTGGCTCTTTTTTGGTCTGACAGAACACAGGAAGGGGTATGGCCTTATGGACATTCTTAAAATGTTCCCCTGGCAACACTGATATCAAATATATAAAGAGTCCATGAATATAACTATATAAATATTAGGTCCAATTGTTTTATTGGGATATAATTTTTGGCATTTTTAGCTTTACACCCCAAGAGTAAGGGTGTGGCCTGGTGAAACCCAGCCCATGTTACTCCCAGAGACAAGTTGTGTGTGCATACTAAGTTTTAGGCAGGTAGCTCCATTCATTTTTCTGGCAAAAGTACCAATTTTGGCTTTTTTTCAGCCCTATTTCAGGAGTTTACTCTGATCTTCACCATCACCAAACTTAAACTACCCTAGATAACTACCATTAACCCCTGAAAATTTTAGCCCAGGTATAAACAGACAGACACACAGACAAACTGTGAATTATAGTAAGATTACTACTGAACCGTGTCTATCAGCAGTGATCAAAATGAACCTGATAGTTGCTATTTGCTAGTCCATTAAACCTTTACCTTCCCAGATAGGATAAACCCTTTACCTACCAACTGAAATGGCTGCTAATCTTCCTTTGTGTAAGAGCTCTACGGTGCAGACCCTGGACGGTGTTGGGTGCCCCGTCTTTGGACTAGGTGTGGCGCATAGTGGTGTAGAGACAGAGAAGTCTGTGCTGTGGGCGCTGGAGCAAGGGTACAGACTCGTTGACACTGCAGCAAGATACAGGTAATAGCACCCCATGCAGCTTTCCTGCTAGCCTGGACTATTAATATGTAATAAAGAAGCAATGTTTATTTATTGGCCCAGTGTGGGTGACTCCTGGTCACTCAGTTCTAGGTGGCTGCAGACTAAGTCACTCACACCTAGACTCTGGTGCCTAGGCAAAAGTGGCTCCCCTGGACTGAATAAATTATAGCTATAACTACAGTTGGATAGCGATGGTTTTGTATAGTTTTAGGTGTCTATGCACACAAGTACAGCACTGGTCCCTCTCTCCTTCAGGATATCCTCTCATCATCTTGCAGCCTTGGTCAGACCTATAGAAATGTCAGTTAATATTTTATATCAAAATATTGATATGATTTGTAATTGCCATCCTCAAAGAAGTGTATTCAAGAAGAAAAAAAGAGCAAGTATCTGTACAATTATACAAGGAACTATCTCAATCATTGGGAATATAGCTATACTATTACATGCGTGAGTAGCTAATTATTATGCTGTGTACGTATACTTGCACAATTATTCTTATAATGGATCTACTTACTCATTATACTCACTTTTGGAAATAGTTCTTTCCTTGAAAATTTAAACATGAAACTGCCTGTATAATGCCTGTATAATGCCTGTATAATGTATGTATACCCAAGGGGGTTATTTATCAAATAGATGGATAGCCCAAGAATTCTTGCCCCTCCTTCTAAGGCCGCTCTTCCAAAAGGCATTGGAGGTTATGAATACTGATATGGTGAAATAGAAGAATAGTAAATATTATTTGACAGTGGCTTTCATATGAGTGAGAGTCGGCTTTATTTTCATTGTTACTCATCCAGGAAGAGATAATTAATTGATGGATGATTATAATAATCTGAGAGTAGATCAGTAGAAATAAACAAGCTTTCTTTTCTTTTTTTTAATTCCTTGTTTTTCAATCTTTTTTTTTTAGTTTTTAATATTAACCAAATTAAGACCATACACTTAGATGAACGTGTTATTAAAAAAATAATAATAAATTGTTGTTTTTTTTATTAAATGCCATATTCACAAATGGTATGAAGTTAATATTTTCAAATACGGATTTATGATTGAGTGTAATTGGTGCTGTGGATAAATAAAACTGCCCTATTATTCTAGCAGGATATTCACATAGTTTTTCTACCTACTATTCTTTAAATTGTTCTGATGTAATTTATCAAGACTTGAGTTACTCCACTTCCCTATTACCCCAGTCACTGTGGCCCGGCCATCAGTGGCTCCCTTGAGATAGGGATGATTCATCCCTTCCTCCAATTTCTCCTCCAAATCATAGCACTCCTCATTAAAATGCCAGAAGATATTACAACCATAATCTTTCTCATAATTGGAGTGATGTCTCCATTATGGACTGTATTGCAGTAGTGGTTCACCAGTGACATTCCAGTTGATTCAATGCCCACTGTGCAGATATCAAAATGTAAGTGTTTCTATTACAACACAACAAATATCAAAGTTAATCATATTCATGACTCTGGGAGCAACATGGGCTGGGACCCACCTGGCCACACTTGTTCCACTGGAGGATCATACTAAGAATAACAAATATGATAGTTGGCATGATTAATCCTTAGACATGAGTTGGGTGGTCACACATGACGATCAAGCAATGTCTGATGGTGTTTTAGTCAAACTGGAAAAAAGAAAGTATTTAAAAGAATATATTTTCTATTTTCAATTGCTGTAACCTTCACTCCCCTTTCCTCTGTGCCAGTCATTTTGATACTATATTGTTGCTTGTTCTCCTTACTGTCACATATGTTGAAAGAAGTCAGAAATAGTGCACACAAAATGTAAAAAAAGAAGCCAGAAATGATTTATATAAGCCAGAAAATTGGAAAATATGAAAATATTTTTACCAAATCGAGCTTAAAAGAAAAAGGGCCAGTTGGCAACACTGATGGTGAAGGGAAGGGAAGGTGGATATGAAACAGGATATTAAACACAAGTGGACCAAACCCAATAAATAGGTAGTAGCCTCTGGCAATATATAACATTTTTGGAATCTGGTTATAAAATAGCCAAACAGACAACCCTGACCAGGCTCAAAGTACAGCTCCCTTTTTTTCTCCTCTCTCTCATTCATTCTTTTTTTTCTTAAAAAATAAAAAAAAAATTCTTTTTTTGCTTCTTTTCTTTTTTTTTTTCCATGGGGAGTGTGGGAGGGAGTCATCCACGAATAAAAAGTTTGGTTTGGATTGGCTGCCTATTGTGGCTGCTGCAGGCCCCACCCCACCCCACCCACCCCTGAAGTCAGAGTAATTATAGCATGTGGTCTCCAAGTATGATAATTTCCAACTGATGTTGGGAATGATTAGTCTTCTATCCCCCCCCCCCCCCCCCTAATTTATCAGAGCATAGAATTCATACTGCTAGTAATATATAACTACTACAAATATAAATAGTATAGGAATAATTAGGAGGTCCTATTGTACTGACTATATTGTAGCCTTATGTTAGGAACGAAAGTGAAGTTGGTTCTGCCTTGAAAAAGAGTGGTGTGGACAGAGAGCAGATCTACATCACCACCAAGGTCAGTGGAGTGCTGTGTGTGTGTGTGTGTGTGTGTGTGTCTGTGTGTGTGTGTGTGTGTGTGTGTGTGTGTGTGTAGGTAGAACAACTAACTATGCTCTGGCTACTGTCTCCTTCCCCAGCTTTGGAATGATGACCACGGAATGGAGGCCACCAAGGCAGCATTCCACAAGAGCCTCAGCAGGTGAGTGGTCTAGTGTGCACTGCACCCCCCCCCCCCCCCAAGTGCCACTGCAGACGTGTTGTTACATGTTAGTGTGCCTATAGTACAGAGCTAAAGGGAATAGGTATAGAGGGGGCACACTCACCTGTGCTGAGTTTAACCTGCTCCACTGCTAAATACGTGTATAGAGCTGTAAGAAATGTCAATACTGGAAGATAGATAATTTCCAATCTAAATATTCCCTGTGGTGTGGAAGGTTGTTACCCTGTACAGGGTTCATATGTTGGTGGTGTGTCACTGACAGACTTAATCTCACTTTCTCTATGTAGCATGAGAGACTGCTAATGACACCTCATTCTATTAGTGTGGGGACTGAAGATACCAACCATACCTTACCTTACACAGTCCAATATTGAGAGGATCCGGATGTGGATGCAGCCCTATTTCTTTGTCCTGTTGTCAGCGTAGCTGATCAAGCCAAGAAGCCTGATAGTTCATACAAGCTGTATATATAGCAATCACTACAGGATGGGTGCGTACACCAGGCTGGAGACTAGACCGTACGGGCTGTATATAGCAGTCCCCACAGGATTGGTGCATACCCCAGGCTGGAGACAAGACCATACAGGCTGTATATAGCAGTCCCCACAGGATGGGTGCATACACCAGGCTGGAGACTAGACCATACAGGCTGTATATAGCAGTCCCCACAGGATGGGTGCATACCCCAGGCTGGAGACAAGACCATACAGGCTGTATATAGCAGTCCCCACAGGATGGGTGCGTACACCAGGCTGGAGACTAGACCATACAGGCTGTATATAGCAGTCCCCACAGGATGGGTGCGTACACCAGGCTGGAGACTAGACCATACAGGCTGTATATAGCAGTCCCCACAGGATGGGTGCGTACACCAGGCTGGAGACAAGACCATACAGGCTGTATATAGCAGTCCCCACAGGATGGGTGCATACACCAGGCTGGAGACTAGACCATACAGGCTGTATATAGCAGTCCCCACAGGATGGGTGCGTACACCAGGCTGGAGACAAGACCATACAGGCTGTATATAGCAGTCCCCACAGGATGGGTGCGTACACCAGGCTGGAGACAAGACCATACAGGCTGTATATAGCAGTCCCCACAGGATGGGTGCGTACACCAGGCTGGAGACAAGACCATACAGGCTGTATATAGCAGTCCCCACAGGATGGGTGCGTACACCAGGCTGGAGACTAGACCATACAGGCTGTATATAGCAGTCCCCACAGGATGGGTGCATACACCAGGCTGGAGACTAGACCATACAGGCTGTATATAGCAGTCCCCACAGGATGGGTGCATACCCCAGGCTGGAGACTAGACCATACAGGCTGTATATAGCAGTCCCCACAGGATGGGTGCGTACACCAGGCTGGAGACAAGACCATACAGGCTGTATATAGCAGTCCCCACAGGATGGGTGCGTACACCAGGCTGGAGACTAGACCATACAGGCTGTATATAGCAGTCCCCACAGGATGGGTGCGTACACCAGGCTGGAGACAAGACCATACAGGCTGTATATAGCAGTCCCCACAGGATGGGTGCATACCCCAGGCTGGAGACAAGACCATACAGGCTGTATATAGCAGTCCCCACAGGATGGGTGCGTACACCAGGCTGGAGACTAGACCATACAGGCTGTATATAGCAGTCCCCACAGGATGGGTGCGTACACCAGGCTGGAGACTAGACCATACAGGCTGTATATAGCAGTCCCCACAGGATGGGTGCGTACACCAGGCTGGAGACTAGACCATACAGGCTGTATATAGCAGTCCCCACAGGATGGGTGCATACACCAGGCTGGAGACTAGACCATACAGGCTGTATATAGCAGTCCCCACAGGATGGGTGCGTACACCAGGCTGGAGACAAGACCATACAGGCTGTATATAGCAGTCCCCACAGGATGGGTGCGTACACCAGGCTGGAGACAAGACCATACAGGCTGTATATAGCAGTCCCCACAGGATGGGTGCGTACACCAGGCTGGAGACAAGACCATACAGGCTGTATATAGCAGTCCCCACAGGATGGGTGCGTACACCAGGCTGGAGACAAGACCATACAGGCTGTATATAGCAGTCCCCACAGGATGGGTGCATACCCCAGGCTGGAGACTAGACCATACAGGCTGTATATAGCAGTCCCCACAGGATGGGTGCATACCCCAGGCTGGAGACAAGACCATACAGGCTGTATATAGCAGTCCCCACAGGATGGGTGCGTACACCAGGCTGGAGACTAGACCATACAGGCTGTATATAGCAGTCCCCACAGGATGGGTGCGTACACCAGGCTGGAGACTAGACCATACAGGCTGTATATAGCAGTCCCCACAGGATGGGTGCGTACACCAGGCTGGAGACAAGACCATACAGGCTGTATATAGCAGTCCCCACAGGATGGGTGCATACACCAGGCTGGAGACTAGACCATACAGGCTGTATATAGCAGTCCCCACAGGATGGGTGCGTACACCAGGCTGGAGACAAGACCATACAGGCTGTATATAGCAGTCCCCACAGGATGGGTGCGTACACCAGGCTGGAGACAAGACCATACAGGCTGTATATAGCAGTCCCCACAGGATGGGTGCATACCCCAGGCTGGAGACTAGACCATACAGGCTGTATATAGCAGTCCCCACAGGATGGGTGCATACACCAGGCTGGAGACTAGACCATACAGGCTGTATATAGCAGTCCCCACAGGATGGGTGCGTACACCAGGCTGGAGACTAGACCATACAGGCTGTATATAGCAGTCCCCACAGGATGGGTGCGTACACCAGGCTGGAGACAAGACCATACAGGCTGTATATAGCAGTCCCCACAGGATGGGTGCGTACACCAGGCTGGAGACAAGACCATACAGGCTGTATATAGCAGTCCCCACAGGATGGGTGCGTACACCAGGCTGGAGACTAGACCATACAGGCTGTATATAGCAGTCCCCACAGGATGGGTGCATACACCAGGCTGGAGACAAGACCATACAGGCTGTATATAGCAGTCCCCACAGGATGGGTGCATACCCCAGGCTGGAGACAAGACCATACAGGCTGTATATAGCAGTCCCCACAGGATGGGTGCATACACCAGGCTGGAGACAAGACCATACAGGCTGTATATAGCAGTCCCCACAGGATGGGTGCATACCCCAGGCTGGAGACAAGACCATACAGGCTGTATATAGCAGTCCCCACAGGATGGGTGTATACCCCAGGCTGGAGACAAGACCATACAGGCTGTATATTGCAGTCCCCACAGGATGGGTGCGTACACCAGGCTGGAGACAAGACCATACAGGCTGTATATAGCAGTCCCCACAGGATGGGTGCATACCCCAGGCTGGAGACAAGACCATACAGGCTGTATATAGCAGTCCCCACAGGATGGGTGCGTACACCAGGCTGGAGACTAGACCATATGGGCTGTATGTAGTTGCTGCAGCTGTTCTCTCCTCTCTTGTGTGGGGTCATTTGTTCTGTACGAGATGAGGAAGTGGAGGGACACTGCAATAAATATATTTCAGGCCCAGGCACCGCTGGGTATATTGTTTCAGATTATTGACACTAGCAAAAAACCCGACCTTTGGTCAGTTTTTGTCCCACCTTTGGTGTGCTGTAGTCACAAAAGTGTCTGCTTTGAAGACATATGTTATAGACTTATAAAATATGGACATGTGATTAGGTCAAAGCTTTTTTTTTTGAAGTACCATTTTGGCGTAAAGAGGAAGAGATGTGGTGGATGGGACCCACCCCATGCTATTCGTACACTCAATTTTTTTCTGCATGCCAAGTTTTAGGTCTGTAGCTCCTTCTTTTTTTTTACAAATGTACCATTTTTGACTTTTTAAATACAGAAAGTGGTGTGGCCATATAGGCATTCTCAAGGCGTTCTCTTGATAACACTTATTCTAAATATATGTGGGGTTCAGTGTCTAAATTCAAGCATAAATCGAGGATACACATAAAGACAGGCAGGCAGAGAGACAGACAGACAGACAGACAGACAGACAGACAGACAGACAGACAGACAGACAGACAGACAGACAGACTATTCACACTTTGTAGTATAGATGAGTTGCAGATTTCTAGTTGGTATGGTTGAACTGATTGACATTTAAGCCAGCTTAATTCAAGATTCAGTAGTTTTCAGCACATGTGGGTGTGGTTTCATGTTTACAATTGTGTTTTAATGTGTGCAGATTGGGTGTGAGTTACATTGACAGATATGTGATCCACTCTCCCATTGGGGGCAAGATCTTGGAGACCTGGGATGCCATGGTGGAGCTGCAGACACACAAGTTGGTCAGGTCTATTGGTGTGTCCAACTTCAGTCAGAAGCACTTGGAAGAGCTGAAGAAAGCAAGACCTCACCACATTCCTGTGGGTCAGTTCCTGTGCAACAATGTAGATAGCTACTCTGCTGTAGAGTGATGGCACTAGGAGTGATAGTAGTGAGTGACTGAAGGCTGATCCATACTGTACCACATAGTGTGTGTGGGTGTGTCCACACTGTACCACATAATATGTGGGGTAGCCCACACTGTACCACATAGTGTGTGGGTGTGTCCACACTGTACCACATAGTGTGTGTGGGTGTGTCCACACTGTACCACATAATATGTGGGGTAGCCCACACTGTACCACATTGTGTGTGGGTGTGTCCATACTGTACCACATAGTGTGTGTGGGTGTGTCCACACTGTACCATACCAAGTCACTAAAGGACCTGGCTCAGATAATGGACAAAGCGATTGATGTTAGCAGCATCTGCTATTTGTGAGGCGGGATTCATTTTAAGCAAAATTTGGTCACTTTAAAATAAAATAAAAAGGCTACTTGATGGATTATGACAAAACCAGACTCTCCTCAGTTTCTGGGAGCAGGTGGGAGTCCAACAAGTGCTGGATGGCGTGGTGACAACCTATGGGGTGTATACGGTCACCCATGTAGCTCAGGAGAGTGGATGTCCATATGACCTGGCTGCACTGTGGCTCAAAGTAAAAATTTTTAAAAATGGAAAACAACGACTGACCTTCAGGAACAGGAAGGTAAGCCATGAGCCCTTCTTTCCTGTTTTTATTCTTGTTTTGTTCTTGTCAATAATGGCTGTGCTTTTTGTAGGACAAAGATTTTAACTGAGTGTCTGGTTGAGCTAGAAGTACATGTCCTATTTTACAATGAAGTGGCTACCATCATAAGGACTGGAGTAGCTTTGTGTTGGGCAGTCCTATTGCATGGGGAGGCTCTACCTGTGGAGGGCACCAGACACAATACTACATAATGTAGTGGTGGGGGGGTGTGGCAATGGAGGGCAGAGAGGTGGCAGCAGTGCTGATGGGGGGAGGGAGTGATAGTGGTGGGGGTGGGGGTGGCAATGGAGGGCAGAGAGGTGGCAGCAGTGCTGATGGAGGGAGGGAGTGATAGTGGTGGGGGTGAGGGTGGCAATGGAGGCAGAGAGGTGGCAGCAGTGCTGATGGAGGGAGGGAGTGATAGTGGTGGGGGTGGGGTGGCAATGGAGGGCAAAGAAGTGGCAGCAGTGCTGATGGAGGGAGGGAGTGATAGTGGTGGGGGTGGGGTGGCAATGGAGGGCAAAGAGGTGGCAGCAGTGCTGATGGAGGGAGGGAGTGATAGTGGTGGGGGTGGGGTGGCAATGGAGGGCAAAGAGGTGGCAGCAGTGCTGATGGAGGGAGGGAGTGATAGTGGTGGGGGTGGGGTGGCAATGGAGGGCAAAGAGGTGGCAGCAGTGCTGATGGAGGGAGGGAGTGATAGTGGTGAGGGTGGGGGTGGCAATGGAGGGCAGAGAGGTGGCAGCAGTGCTGATGGGAGGAGGGAGTTGTAGTGGAACAAGAAGTATTGTTATCTTGTTGGTCAATATATAAGTTGTTCTTGTGGGATACAGATGATGAAAGAGCTTGAAATGTTACCACATGAGGTGACTCAAGTTGGGAGCAAAATGTTTCCCTCTTTGTGCAGTGCAGACAGACCTCAAGGTTCTCTATCACCACGCATGGTAGTGTGTGTGTTGGTTGTGTTGTCCTTGCTGAAGTGATGTTAGACAGTGCACATCTCAGACAGTTGCCATCTTTCTTTTCCCTTTCTCCTTATCAAAGAATTTTGAAGCAGTTGTCCTTATTCATATATGCATGTGGTGACTGCATGTCACATGTGCATGTCTTCATATGTGTTTGATGACACAAGTCATAGGTTGCTCTTCTAATACAATTATTGAGTGTGTGTGTGTGTATGATGTGTGTGCAGTGAATCAGATAGAGTGCAGCCCGTATATGCAGACACCTTCCCTGGTGGAGTACTGCCGACAGGAAGGGATCATTATAGAGGCCTACTGTCCTCTCACAAAAGGCCAGAAGCTGACAGACCCTGTCTTGCTGGGCATAGGCAGCAAGTAAGTCACTGATTTATTAGCTGTACTGGTTTGTATGAAGAACTTGTCAAAGATAGTCTGACTGAATATAGTAATTTATTTCCTCAAGAATATGAGAATTTCAAATGATCGCATAAATAGAAGTAAAAAATTTTATTTTAAAGTTTGTAATGTTGGGTGTGACAATGACCAAACTACACCCATTGATACACCCACATGTGATTAAAAATGCTGGCCCCGTTACTTGGAAAATACATGCTAAATTTCATTCTACTGGGCCCTTTGCATTTGATAACCAAAACAACTTCTCGTTGGTGTGGCGATAGCCAAACCATACCCCTATGTGGTTAATGATGCTTGACCGGGTATTTGGGGACAACACGTCAAGTTTGGGCATGATTAATCTTTTGATTAACCTTTGTCAGCCACATGGAAACATGAACTCGAGACACTTTTGCTGTATTGGAGTATGGATCTTATAAATAGTCATCCTACAGATGAAATTATATATGTACATGTATATTATATATATATGTATATATATATATATATATACTAGCAGCATATACCCGGCATTGCCCGGCCAGTATAGGCTAGAATCCAGTAGTTGAACATGTTTTGCCAGTGAGAAAGGTGATGGTGGAGATGTTCTGGCCAAAATACCATTTTTGGCTTTTTCTCATTACCATGGTAACCATTTTATGAAATTTTTAGCCCATGTTTTAAGTTGGGTCAAAACTTATCATCATGCCGAGTTTCAGAGAAATCCACGTACCGGTTTGGCCAGAATGATGGTGCAAACATACAGACAGACAGACAAAAAAAATTTTCCCAGACATGCCAACTAGCTTAAAACCATGTCAGGGTGGGTCTCCTCCATCCCTAAAAGCTTGATCAAAATCTAACAGAGGGATTTTGAGAAACAGACGAACATAGTTACAGTCAGTTACATAGGTCTTCTAATATATATATAGATATACCTGGTGTCCATACCAATGTCGATATGTAACATGCTGGAATCTACTCTGACTCCATTTCTAGACCTTTCGTGCAAGAGTTTGTTCATGTGTGTGTGTATTGATGGGTGTGAGTTGTGTGTTTTTGTCCATTAAAAAAAATGGATAAAAAATTGGGAGGGGGGGGGGGAGGGGAAATAAAGGAAGGGGGAAATTGGTAGGAGTGGAGGGAGGAAAAAGAAAGTATAAAAAATATTTATTTTTTTTTTAATTTTTAAGTAGGCAGATGGAAAAAAATCCTAACTTGGATTTGTAATAGCTTTAACCGAGCTGCAGCTACTCTCTAGAGAGCTACTGTGTAGTCTTACTTTCAGTTAGACTTAAAACAATGATCATTCAACACTGCATGACAATATATATACGTATAGGAAATGAACATATTTAATGTTACCACAACTATGATGTCTATTTGTGATAACTATATTAATCTAGCAGTTAGAGTCACACCACATCCCCACTTTCAAGCTGCAACCTCTCGGGAGGTTTCACTGCAGTCCCTGTACGTGATCTTGTCATAATAACATTGGGAGATCTCTCGTGGTGTCGGCTGTAAGGTTGACGTTCCTTCTGTGCTCAAATCACATTCTGGCATAACTCTCAACTCTCAATTGGCTCCGATTCTTTCTGATTTCACCTGTTGGAGTTTGAATGATATAAGACCTCAGGGGTCTCAGCAGATGATGCAATTCTTCCAGGTATTGCGTCTGTATCTGTTGTCACCAATCATTTGTGTTTCATCCAAATCTGGGAGTTCTCTTAACTCCATGATGTATATCAAAATCCCTCTTTTGCTTTTCTTTGTACAACTCATTCAACCTCCTAAATACACTCAGATAATGGCCATTTGGGAATTAGTTGTTGGTTGCTTTGTGGGACTGTAGTCTGTATCTTTCTCCTCATCAACAGTTCTGCTGGACTGAAGCTACACCAAGGTAGAGGAGTGGAACTATAACTCATCAAGGCCAAGTATGGATCTTGAGATTGTTTCAATAAGCGTTTGACCATTTGCATCATTCTCTCAACCAAACCATTACTCTGTGGATATAATGGACTGCTAGTGATATGGGTGAATCCATACGAACTCGCAAACTTGGAAAGTCCAGAAAAGAGTATGTGGTCCATTATCACTTCTGACTAGATCAGGTATACCATGTTGAGAGAAGATTGACTTCAATGAAGCAATGATATCAAATAAAGTTGTCGATTTAAGTTGTATAACTTTTGAATAGCGTGAGAAATAGTCCACAACCAACAAGTAGTGCTTTATCTCGAGCTTAAACAAGTCTGTACCAATCACCTTCCAAGGAAAGTCAGGTGGAGGTGTGGAGATCAGTGGCTCCTTCCTTGGAGTTGTTGCTTTTGCACACACATGGCAATTTTGTATCATCTCTGACACTTGTTTGTTTATGCTTGGCCACCAAACAGAAGATCTCACTCTCATCCTGCAAGCTCAATTCCCTGATGACCTTGATGAATTCTTTCCATGACATCCTTACGTAGAGGAGTAGGAATAACTATGCGATTGTTGAATAAGAATAGATTGCTATAGATTTTAATGAGGATCTGAGCTTCCAAAAATGAATTATCTTGTGTTAGAGAAGTTGCTTCCTTGGCCATCCTGACTTGATGTACTCCATGGATTTGGAGCAGAAAGGATCTTCTGCCTGCTTCTAACAGTACACGTCCAAGGACTTCTGCCAGGTATGCAGGATTGCCTGCTTTGTGGTTTCTCCAATGAAACTTTCAACTTCCTCTTTAAGTTCCAGAGCATCCCTGATTCTGAGACAGGAGCACGTGAGAGAGTATCTGCTGCATACAGTAACTTTCCAGGAACATGTTGAATGCGATAGTCATACCTATCCAATCTGAGACAAAACCTTAACACACCATCAAGTCATTTATTGCTGAATAAAGGGACAAGAGGTTTGTGATCCATTTCAATTTCGACCTTGCATCCTAGAATATAGTTACAGAACCTTTCACATGCCCATATGACTGCGAGTGCCTCTTTCTCAATTTGTGCATATCTTGTCTCAGTGTCAGTCAGTGACCACGAAGCCTACACAACAGGTGTTCACTTGTATGCTGGCGTACTCTGTTGTAAGAGCACTGCTCCTTCCTAAACCAAGGAAGATGCATCAGCTGAAACTTTGGTATTGACCAGTAGGTAAAGTAAATTCTTCCTTGACGTTGGAGAATGTTCGCTCTTGCTCTGGACCCCATATCCATGCACTTTTAGGACTTAGTAGCTCTCTTAGCAGTTGACTCAGGTCAGCCAGACATGAAGAAAACTTCCCCAACTGATTGACCATACCAAGAAACCTCCTAAGGTCAGTTACTGACTGTGGTGCATCCATATGGAGTATTGCCTCAGTCTTGTTCGGGTCAGCACTAATCCTATTCTTATCAACAAGATGTCCCAGGAATTTCACTGATGTCTTACTAAATTTACATTTGGCTGGATTAAGAGTAATACCTGCAGCTTCTAGCTGTTTCAGAACTGCCATCAAGTTGATGTTATGCTGTTCCTGAGTTGCTCCAAATACCAGAACATCATCCATGTGACACAAAATTCCAGCTAGGCCATCCAGGATTCCAATTCATCCTTTTCTGAAATAACTCAGGTGCACTGGATATTCCAAATGGTATTTTATTAAAACAGTAGCGTCCTGCTGGTGACACAAATGTAATCAGCAATCTTGACTCTTTGGACAATAAAACCTGCCAAAATCCACTGTTTGCATCAAGCTTTGAGAAGACAGTTGCTCCTGCTAGATGGGCAAGTGTTTAATCAACTTTTAGAATTGGGTGGACCTCACGCAAGATGTCATTCAGAGCTTTTAAGTCCACACAGTTTCTCACTTTTCCTGGTTTCTTAGGAACCATCACCATTCCAGCACACCACTCTGTAGGTTCATTCGCTTTGGTAATAACCCCCAGATTTTCCATCTGATCTATTCATCTTAAACTTTGTTGCGGAGTGGAATTGGAACAGTCCTTGGAGTATACAAGGAGTATGGAACTGCTCCTTGCTTAAGCTGGATATGATATTCCTCTCCTCCAAGATCTCCTAGTCTTTTGGAACACTTTAGGGAAACATCTTTTGATGTTGCCTCCCTGAGGTTCGACTGCATCCACCCGCTTTACAATATTGAGAGGTAAGAGTTGAAAGACCAAGTAAATTGACTTTCAATTTTTTTTTTATCGACAACTTCACTCTGCCTAACTCTTTTCTTAGCAATTTCCAAGGTTAGTCCAGGATCCATCTGCAGTTCCTCAAACATTGCACCGTCCCTTAGGCCAACTACAATCCTATCACATAGCATCTCATTCTTTAAGTCACCGTAGTTGCATGTTTCCACTAAACTGTAGAGTGCCATGATAAACTCTTCTGCAGTTTCGCTGTCTTTCTGACATCACTGGTTGAATTTAGCCCTCTCAAATATCACATTAGTTCGCACTTTGAAGAATCTATCAAACTGTGCTATAACCAAGTCATATTTTAGCTATCCTCCTGAAATGTTTGTGGGTACCAATACTTCCTCAGCATTCTCCCCCAGGCAATACAGCAAAGTAGACACTTGTTGTTGGTCAGTTTTCTCTGCCAGACCTGAAGCAGTGCTAAATTTCTCAAAAAGGCATCTCCACCGTAGCCAAATATCTGGTTTGTTGAACTCAAAAGGCTCTGGTAGTTGTAAGGTAATGTTAGCAATTGCTGCACACAGCTGCTACCATGTAATAGCTTTAACCGAGCTGTAGCTACTGTGTAGTCTACTTTTTAGTTAGACTTAAAACAATGATCATTCAACACTGCATGACAATATGTATATATATATATATATACATACATACATACATACATACATACATACATACATACATACATACATACATACATACATACATACATACATACATACATACATACATACATACATACATACATACATACATACATACATACATACATACATACATACATACATACATACATACATACATACAGGAAATGAACATATTTAATGTTACCACAACTATGATGTCTATTTGTGATAACTATATTAATCTAGCAGTTAGAGTCACACCACTAATTTGAACTCAGGAGTTTCCATTTAGTGAACCTTGTCTTAACCATTGGGCAATGGTGTTTGTTGTTTTTTTTAAGGTTTTTTTGGTGGTTTAGAGAATTTAAATTCCTTATTCCCACCAGGGGTCAGGAGTGATGGCTATCCAAGACTTCAGTATTTTATAGCATACACTGAAATTTTCGTGCATTTTGGTCCCAGGGTTTGGCTATTTTGCATGCACACACACACACACACACACACACACACACACACACACACAGGTGCAAACTAAAATATATACTAGATGCAGATAGACACTTGCCCTGGTGCATTGCTTGGATGTACTTAATGATTAATAATTGTCACTTTAAGTTCGGCCACAGGTCAACTGTCAGCTGCCTCACACGACATCCACTAGTTGCCCAGCATGGAGGCAGGATGTGTAATTAGGAAGGATATAGTTAATATGGTAAAGGTCAAATAGATCAATGTTGTTGTATGATAGCTATCACTGAACTGTGAGGACCAGAACAGAGTCCTCAAATGTCGTACTTTATGAATGCTATCTTTATATCCACACCAATAATTACCCACCCACCATGTATGTATGTATCCAGCCAAACTCATACAATGCCTGCTGCCCCTGATCTGGCACCAATGTGGGCAGGCCACCTGATAATGGCTGACTGGTTATTACGATCTATGAGTGGATGAATGGGTGGGTGGGTGGGTGGGTGGGTGGGTGTAAAAAAGGAGTGAAATATTTCTGTTCACTGTTTGTTGTGTTACATTGAAAGGAGAAGTAGTATTATAATTTTGTGCAACAGTTATTAGACTATGAAGCCTCTATTGTAATTAGTCAAGATCACAGGGTGTAGGGCCTCCTGCATTAACATGGTGGCATGTTGTTGGTGGACTGCATAAACATAATTGACACTGAACATAACCACAATAAACATGGAATGTGCACATTCGACAGAAATGTTAACTTCTGAACACAAATTTAGAGCTAATAGCAAGTTGTTAACACCCAGCCAAACAGATATCTGATATCTTATATTATCTTGCTTTTGTCTGAATGTGTGTGTATGTTCATGTGTGTGTATATATTCATGTGTGTGTATATATTCATGTGTGTGTATATATTCATGTGTGTGTATATATTCATGTGTGTGTATATATTCATGTCTGTGTGTGTGTGTATGCCAGTGTGTGTGTGTGTGTGTGTGTGTGTGTGTGTGTGTGTGTGTGTGCAACACAGCAGTGAACCTTCCTATTCAAGCCAAAGTACAACTTGATGAGTTGCCCTTCCCTCCCACAATCCTGAAATGTTCACTGTTTGCTCTCAGGACCACTGGACCAGTTTGGGGAGAAGGTGGTTAGGGTTTTAGCTGAGGTCCATTAAATGAACTTTCCTTCTCATGAGTAACCACCAAGTTGTCATGCGAAATTGCAATCTGATCCTATTCAAAAGGACATTTCTAGAGGAAGTTGCACTTATAAACCACACTGTAATTTTATCACACAGGAAGTTCCAGAGGACACCAATAGCTAGCTAGAAGTGCATCATATTTACTTGAGAAATGGGGCAATGCCCCACATATCCCCCCCCCCCCCCCCCAACCCTGATGTGTTGAACAACAAATAATTATGACCCAGGTGAGTAGAAAAGGACACATTACTAGAGATGCATTCATTATATTTACTTTAGAAATGCCCCACAAACCTCCCACCCCCACTACATATAACATTAAGCAAAAACTGAACAAGTTCCTGACTGCAGTTCAACAGTTCAATACCTACTCTGCTAACTTAATTTATATAATAAGGGAGGGCAGTCTTATGTCTTACAGGAGAGGTGGTCTTCCATTAGATTTAAGATTATACAACAAATAAAACATCTTGCATGATGCATGAAGAATGTGACCTCTCAAAAGAGGTGGTTTTCCAACGAGGGTTACTAATCTGATGGTCATAAAAGAGGTTGATGATTTGATGTGGGGTGAAAACATTAGCGCAAGTGGACCAGGTATAGGGAGTGACTTTGGCTGTGCAAGGGGAAATGATAACTTATTGTATACAGAAGAGGGAAAGAGAGAGAAGGAATGTAGCCGGTCACGCTCTGAGGAAGGTGGTAGTTTAGTAGGAGGGACTAGTTGTCACCCCCAGCATCTCTTTGTGGCTGCATTGTATATAACTAACCTTACTCATGTCCACAGAGTCATCAAAGGATCCTTCAGTAAGTATTGTTTACTTCAGCATAAAGGGCAGGACATGCTTGCATGTGGGAGGGAAATGACAGGCATGCAAGAAAGTGCAATTGCTCCTTGCCCTCATTCCAGAGTCCAGACATGTATGTATGTGGCTGTTTATACTTGTTAATCTAATACACACTAACCCAATAACAATATGTCTCTTGTATGGCTAGTGAAACAGTCTCTCTCAAGGAGTGTAATTGGTAACTTTAGACTCACCACACAATGACATGGTCTCCAAAGGAATATGTGCAGGAGGCCTCTGTCGTCAATGTGGCGTGACTTGCTGAATATCTCAATCTAGTGGCCACAAGTATGACTAAACTCCATTTGCATGCTCTCAACCAGATGGCCACTAATACGACCTCATGCTACAGACACACGCCCACTCCCCCACATCCCTAATTAATTCCATTACCTCCCGTGTGTTGCCTGACCAGTGACATCAAATTACTCTGAATGAAATAGGAGATGGATGATTGTCTTCTTCCCCATGTGGAGTGACTTCATGCAATCTAAATCACAAATACAACTACATACACTCCCCCCCCCCCCCCCCGCCTCATCCACCAATTTCTTTAGTTTCCCCCAATGTATGCTGTTGACTAGAGAGTTGCATCACTGTTCAGTGCTGTGTTCTTGTGGGGACCAGCTCCTAGACATCCTTGTTGGTTCACTTACAACTACATGAGGTGGACATCAGGGTGTCACTAATCTGCACCTCTTGTCCAAGTGGTGATGTGAAACTTTCAGAAGTTTGGAATCAGGAACTCTCACACACTTTGCATGTTATGTGTTTTGGTGTTTTGTTGTCATGGAGACACCCACTGAGCATGAATTGATGGTAGTGGAGGTGAGGGATGTGTGAGCATTGTGTGGTGGTGGTGTGTGGTGTGGTGGGGCGTGATTGGTGTGTGTCTGTGTACATCTATCTGCAGGTATGGCAAGTCCTCTGCTCAAGTGATGATCCGGTGGAGTTTGCAGTGTGGTTTCATTTGCATTCCCAAGTCAGTGAAGGAGGAGAGGATAAGAGAGAATGGAGATGTCTTTGACTTCTCTCTCTCTGCACGAGATATGGCCACATTGGTACAGCTAAGCATACATACACTGGGCACAGATAATTATGATAAGTTGGTCTATTTTGATGTGGCTACAGAATGGTATGAATGAAGACTTGCGAGTTACCTGGAACCCTCTGGGGTGTGCCTGGCAGCCATAGCACACCCACTCACTGACTGACTCACTGACTGGCTGCATACATGCATGCCTACATGTGGAGCAGCCACTCACATGATGACACTTGTTGCCTGTTTCTGATTGGACAAAGTGTTGTATGTGATATTGATTATGATGAGGTGGTGGTGTTGTTGGTTTGGGTAGGGATCGTCCTACAGATGGATATATCTTACAGAGGGACATGTCTTACAGGAGGACATATCTTACAGAAAGATGTGTCTTACGGTCTAACTGAAGGAAATGTCTTGCAGGAGGACATGTCTTACTTGAGGACATATATTAGTGGAGGGCATATCTAACAGAAGGACATGAGGATATGCCTTACCAGTGAACATGCCTTACAGGGAAGATATGTCTTACTGGAGGATATGTCTGACTTGAGGACATATTATTGAAGGACATCTTATAGGAGAGCATGTCTTACTAGTGGACATGTCTTAATGGATGAAATGTCTTTCTGGAAGGCATCTTCTGTGTGGACATGTATTACATTGGATATGCCTTGCAGGAGGATATGTCTTACTGGAGCATGTTTTACTGGAGGACATATCTTACTGGAAAACTTTTTTTTTATTTACTCATACATTTATCTACCTGTTTGTGTAATTATCCATGTATGTATCTATTAATAAGTTGTGTATTATTTGGGAGGTCATGTCTTACTGGAGGACATGTCTTATTAATATAAAGTGGAACCTCACAGTTACGAACCCCTAGGGAACTGCAGTGTTCATAACTCTGAAATAATGACATCACAAAGATGTCATTCATATTAATATACATTTTTTACAGTAATCTAAGACTTGCTTGGTGAACATTTTCCTAAATAATGTAACTGTATGCCAACATTCGTATCTGAAGCTGTTCTCCTACTATTGACCTGTTCAAACACTTCTTCCTGCCATGAACAAAACTAGTTCTCAGTTTTGCCAACTTTATATTTTCCTTACATTTCGAAGCCCATGGCCCACAGTTGTTGCTACTGCAGTTGTTCTCTCTCCATGTGCACCTTCTTGGGGTTATTTTCCCCTGGGTGGGTTGAGGGAGCCAAGAGCATTGCATCAGCTGCAATTCTGGAGGTGGGCATTCTTAACCTAATGAAAACATATGTACATATATATATATATATATATATATATATATATATTTTTTTTTTTTTTTTTTTTTTTTTTTTTTTTGCATTGTTTTTTTGTTTTTGTTTTTGGTGCTTTACTAACTTTTCTACCAGTTTGGTGTTCAGTTAACTGGTCAGTTGGTAACTCTGGGGTTGTAACTCTGGGGTTCTACTGTATTTAGCTACTATATGTTAGGTATACATATATACACAACTTAAAAATTGCAGTGGGCAAATTTTCTTTGTGATAAAGTGAATGCCTGAATATTTTACATAGTGATATTGATTCTTACCCCCAAAAATAGCTAATGCAGAGATGCAATTCAAACAAATAAGTAGCCACTTTTACTTCCTTTCATTTATTCTATGTAGAGAAATTGTAATAGGAATTAGATATATGATTAGGTAGGTGTATAATCACATACCTGTGAAAAACACACACACACACACACACACACACACACACACACACACACACACACACACACTGGATCTTCCTTGTCCATTAATTTTGATGTCCAAATTGGAGGGGGTAGGGCGAGGAGGAGGAGGAGGAGGAGGAGGAGCTCAAGGAGAACAGAGAATATGATACCCCCCCCCCTCCCAGAGCAGCTACACAAACAAAACAAAACAAAAAAAAATTTATGGTCACAGTGTCAAAAGTGATTCAATTTCATTGAAACTTTATGTGTGTGGCTCCTTTAGCAGTAAGCTCTATGGCAGGATATGCTGGCATTCTACTAACATTTTACTCCTTTTGAATTATCTCTCTAGGTTGTTTCCCAATCATGGCCAGGGATGACTTCAGTACAAATGGAGGAGGCAATGTTACTCCCCACAAACCCCTTGTATTGCCCATTGCTCCAATTTTGCCAAAAATGGCAGCACAAAAAAAAAAAAAAAAAAAAAAAAAGAATGGACACCCTCCCCAGGTCTCCTGAATGTCCTGTAAAAGTTTAGGAAAGGTTCTTCCTATCAGACAGCCAACATTAGCTCAGTTATAATAGGGTCTCTTCCTTCAGCTGTAAATTCCCCCCCCCCCCCCCTCCCTCCTTTTTTTTTTGAATGTCAAGACTTTTTGTGATTTTTTATCCAAATTTGAAGTAGATTCACAGCACCACAACTTGGGCTATGAAGGTGTGTGTGTGCTTTCTTCATAATACCACATAAATATTTGATAAAGTTAGCATAACATTTCAAGATACTGCACCAATAATGTATCTTCAAAAATAGATACAAACAATAACAGAAACACACGAAATAGAACAAGAGTGGTCCTGGCAGTAAGACCTACTGGCAGATGGTTTTGGAACCCTTAAGTTGAGGTTAAAGTTGTTGTAAGATTTTAAACTTAGTGTTCCCTTACAGTAAAACCATGAGTTTGGATAACCCCCCCCCCCCCCCCACTTCCAAGTCTAAGTGTTCTTAGACTAGTGTATTACAAGTGAAATTTGGCACTCTAAATTTTCCTTAACATGCCACCACAGCTGTTATCTCAAAGCAGCTGTATAACTAAACTACTTTAATAATGTGTGGACTTACTGGAGGTAAGTTGGGGTGTGTGTCAAGTGCACCATGCTAAGGAACTCTCCAGTCTATTTTGTGTATTCCTTCCAAACCCCCTTCCCCCCCCCCCCCCACATGCGTGCACTAATAGGGTTTGTGTGTGGTTTATTATTTTTAACAATTGCTGAGCTACAGGAGGTCAGGTTGAAATATGGTTTATGGCCTCCAGTGTTAATATGCAAAACTTCCATTTGGGAAGAGATATGGATACCCAGACAGACAGACAGACAGACAGACAGACAGACAGACAGACAGACAGACAGTCAGTCAGTGGACTAAAGTTAAATTATAGCAGGTTAATTAGTTATTAATTTTATTATTGCTACTCCAAACAATAAAATATCTTAACAGTAGGAGTAAGGCAGCTAACTTGCTTACTTTGTATCAAACCAGTGTGTATAAACTCAATGGACCAAAAGTCAACAAAAAAAAACATGAAAAAGAACAGAAGCGTTCCCTGGTCAGGATTAAAAGATAAATTTACTTAGATGATCTTTTTTTTTTAACTAACTTTTTCATTTTACAGCACAACCTAGTGTAGTACCCCACCATTTCCTGCTCTCTCGTCAGTTGCACCATCACTAACAACCTGTCCCTGAGAGTCCTCTGGTAAAAACTACACTATAGATGCATCATGGAAATATTGCCACCACCAGAAAGATTCAGAAGTGATTTTTCTGATGATTTCTTTGATGAACCACCAGTTAGGTATTATGAAATGATCACAAATGTAATGGAAGTACAAGGAAGTCACATCACTTTTCAAGAAATGATAGATTCTGTTTACTATGCATATAATTTAGATCAATACGTCAGTTGCTGGCGTGATTATGCCTATGACATCTTGCTGCAGCGGAGAGAGCAACTAGATATGCCGAGAATTGGATACACCATGATGACCAACTTGAATAGATCGTATCATACACACATGATGGTGAGGACGGTTAGAACAATGGTACCATTCAGAGATCTAATGTTTAGAGGTGATGGTCGATTTGCACTTGCACGGTATCATTTCATTTTTTTGATAACAGAATTTATGGCATTATTTTTGAATTTTATTATTGTACTTCTACAAGCAATTCACCATATTATGAGACAACAATAACATTAGTAGAAGAGAAAGACAGTCAACAACTTTCATCAACAAAAGAGAATACCTTTTAATAATCAATAACTTTCATCAACGGAATACAGCAAGTTAGTAGATAGGCCTGGTTACACAAAGCGGAATAGCAAGAATGACTACACCTAGGACACAGAGGTTTTAAAATAACCTCACAACAAGAATAATAGAAATAAAGGTAGTAAACTATATTGTAAGAGATGAAATATATCTTCCTCCAACCATTATTCCAGAAAATAGCTGATATTGCAAGAACCTAGAATTGAATTAACACACACTGAAGAAGTATTTAATAAAGTGCAATATACTGTAATTATAAGAGTAAAATTGTAATATATTATTTTGTTAACAAAAAGAATAAAGCTGGTATTTGCCTGGTCAGACATGTACATGTGACAGTATGCACTGCACCTGTGCTTTACAATGTGGCAGGAACAGGTAACAGCTGATGATAGAGTTCCACAATAGAAATCCCTTTCACTGGATCAAGGTTTGAAGATGAATTTTACACGATTTGGAGGTGCTGATTAGAATTAGCAGTTGTGATCCTGCCAAAAATTCAGGCAAACTCTGATGGGACCAAATCCAAGATGGCAGCTATAGAAATGCCTAATTCCCCCCTATAAATAACATGTTGAGGTGTTATTTATGCTGAAGTATACATTTATGTGGTCACGCAATCATATATCAAATTTGTACATGAATTTTTTAAACAGCAATCAGATAAACCTCTTATTTTGATATTTTATTACCAAAATAAAAGAAAACCACACCCAAAATTACGAAATCAGTTTGTTGAGTTTGTTTAGTTGTTTTATTCCTGGCTTCTAGTTAACAAAGAAAGTTATTTTAGTCTTAAAATGAATATTATCAAAGTCAAGGAATCTTTTTCTAAGCATAAAATATTTTGGCACATTCAAAATCCAAAATGCCACTGATATTTTCACATTGCTCTAAGATCACATAGAGAAAGTAATTTGTAATTTCAAGTTAAGCTTAATGGATTTTAAAATTTAAAAAAAAAATAAATAAAATAAAAAAATTAAATAAAAATTTAAAAAATAAATAAATTTAAAAAAATTAAAATTTTTAAACTAAGAAAAAAATAATCAGGATCAGATTAATCGTTTGTTTTAAATATGATGTGCTGTATTGTAGGGAAGTCTTTTATAGCCCTAGCCCTCCCTGACATCCTACACCCGCCACCCCCCCCCCCCCCCCCCCCTCCTGCATGCATGCAGGGGGAAGAGCAACTGGTATCCACCATGAAATTAGTGAATAAATGGACTCAGACCAATTTCTGATGAGCAAAGTAGATCAGAGTATAGTCCTTCTGAGGGCTACACATCAACAATTATTTCTAAGTATGTACATGCTTTGTTGTTTGTTTCAGTACTTTATTAATGGCTTCATGTAACCACTATCATAAATGCCTATGCAATTTATGAGTAATTGATTTTGTATCATCAAAAAGATAAATTTGACATCTAAATGACTTTTATTGATATGTATATGTTTGAAAACATGTGTCAAAATTTCAATATGAACCTTCTCGGATTTTCAATGCCTCAAATTTATTTTTATGCTCAAAAATGGATTCCCTGACCATGTAAACACATTTTGACTTCAGGATCAACTCTCTTTGTTAACTGGAAGCCAAGGATACTGATTTCATCATTTTTGGTCTGGTTTCTTGTATTCTGCTACTAAAATATCCAAATAGGTGGTATCTTTAATTGTGTTTAAAACATATTCCTATCTATTTTGAGATATTGATGGTGTGACCACATCCATGTATACTATGACATAAGTATCACCTTCATAGTCAATCCAAAATGAAACTATGTATTGTATTTTTATGGCCACCATCTTGGACTTTAAAATTTACATTCCAACCTTGGTCCAATGACTTCATGCATTCCCTTGTACTAAAAGGGGTCCTCAAAGGATTTGATATTGGATTTTTTTGGTTTGTGTTCGTTTTATTTTTTTTGTTTTTTTGTTTTTTTCCTTTCAATTGAGCCCACTCCAAACTATATCATTAGAACCAACTATAGCTATGCTGTATTATGTATGTGGGTATATATAGCTAAAATATTTTTGTGTGTGTGTGACACCATTACTATACTAGTCATTGTCATGCCATTCAGACAGTGATGCAAGCATACAAGTAATCCACAACAGGCCTTGTATGGCTTCAAACTATTTATTATATAAATCATTTCCCAGGCTATCTTGCAAGCTGATAGCTCCTTCTCTTTTTTTTAATTTTATCTATTATCTTTAAAAATCAAGTAATGAAATTGTTTATAGGCTTATTACTAGCTGCTACCTTATTCTCACTGTGGGAAGAAGCCAGTGGAAGTAAAGGAGTAGACGTGTCCACCGCTGTCTCTAAAACTGCATTTAGTTGTCTCAAGCAAGAAGGATATGAACTTGTAATAGTGCGTGCATACCGCAGCAGTGGCTTTCCAGACCGCGCAGCTACTGGAAACATACTCAACGCCAGGGCTGGCGGCTTCCAAGAAGTTGATTTGTATATGTTTCCTTGTCCAAAATGTTCCCAATCTGCATCCTCTCAAGTCCAAGACATGGGTAGGTGGCTATACACAGTATATAGTTGGAAGGGCTAGGGCTAGCTCTATTCCATCACACTAACTTTGGTACACAATCTTTCCTCTTGCAGACTTTTTAGCCTTCTTAAAAAGAAGGCCAAAAAATCTGCAAATGGAAATATTTTCTACCAAAATTACAGAAAATAAAATTACTGATAAATATCAGTAATTTTATTTTCTGTAATTTTATGCATGGTCTATGGCCTTCTTCTTGGCTGAACTATCAGCCCTGATAGATGGCACAATAAAATAAACTATGATGTCACTTATATTTGTAAAATATATTAATATTTATTTATGTAGTTAATGTCCTACAATTTAAATTATACTTATGCTGCCAAGACCTGGCAACTATTCCAGTTGGAGGTTGACCATATTCAGTGATAATTGATGATTGTCTTGTTGTGAGGTGATTATGTGGATAGAGGTGTATTTCATATTTACTTGGATGTTCTGTAGTGAATAGTTTGAATGGCAGTTACAACAAAATCTGGATAGACATTGAGGTATGTGTTTATCAGTAACTAAATATAGTATCATTCATAAGTTATAGCTTGCCTATCTTAGTTGGTAAGCAGATAGACAGGCAGGTGGACAGACAGACAGGTAGACAGCGACAGGTATACAGACAGACAGGTAGATGCATGGAGAGAGAGACACACACAGACAGACAGATAGGTATGCAGTATGGTATGCATGCAGGCAGGCAGGAAAGCTGTAGAAAGACAGACTGACAGATTGTGGGATTAAGTTCACCTTTTTACATGCTTGAACAAATTATTCGTTACCTTAACAAAAAAAAAATCAAGGCATTTTCACAGTATTCATTTAAGAAGGTCAGGTTATGTCAAGGTGATGGTGTGAAATAGCACAGAATATAAATGCTGGACTTAAACTATCTTGATGGTTGACATCTGTTATAGTTGCTGTGAACCCTCAGACTAACCTGGCTAGAGATTACCCCTGCACACACTGATTATCTGCGCAATATCAGAGTACACAGAGACAACGTAGATGCTGCCATCTCAGTTTTCCCAATGGTTTTAATTCTGTATTTTCTCAAAATTGGGACTAGTAGGGGAACTGAGATTGTATAACAGTTTGATACACATTTTCAGTCTGTCTTTTTCTAAAACTTGCATCCCACTCAAACACTGATTCACCCCGAGTTACATCCTCCATGAATGAATTCAACATTTCCTTATCCACCAAATTTTCCACCTCCTCCACACTGGAACATTTTCTGTGTTCTGGTGGTAAGAAATTTACTACTCTGCATATTCATCAGACATCACCAAAATTCTACCGGATGAAGTTTTATCCATAAGTATTAGTATACTATGAGCCTAGTTTACCAATAGGTTTAGCAGACCATGTGTCCTCTTATGGATTAGGTGCTGACTGTACTGTCACATGTGCTGAAGGATGGCGATGAGCTCTCATTGCTCATGCATGCAGCCACACACACTGCACTGCACAGATGGCTAGTCAAGGTTTCCACATGAATTACCACCTCACACAGAAACACCAGCTTTAGTTTCCCTCTTTAACCTTTGTCAAATCCACAATCTCCCCACCTCATTTCCTCTGTGGATAGCATAGAACCAGAAGCCACACCATGAAGAAGGCACTGCTGAACTGGAGAATCAGAACAGATCTCTCACTGGAGGGAGAGTGCTGTATGTCTGACTTCCCTTAAGCAGGAAATTTATGTTACACTAAAATGATGTGGATCTAACCAATTTGACTTTCACAAGGAAAAACTTGTCATAGAATGTCATTGTTTCACTTTTAAGAGCAATGCTGGTATCTCTGCACCAAATGAAACCTTGCTACTCAGAACAGCTGCTACTACTACCAACAAAGAAATCATCCAATCACTGGGAGAGGAGCAATGGTCTCTGGTAGTGATGTCATGGTGGCATTTCTTCATCAGGTGACCTTTGGCCAGTTTATTTGCAGGAACATGCTGAGGTGGCAAATATTCGGTTGAGGTGGCAAATATTCGGTTGAGGAGGTGATCTTCAAATTGCTGATGGACTGAGTTAATACTGTAAGTAAAGGCTCCCCATCCCCTGGGGGAGGGGGGAGGGGAGAAATGATATATCAGATGATGAGCTTCTATCCCTAGCTGCAATAATACCCTGCTATATCTACAACTAACTGACCTCTGATCTAGAACCACTGAGCTTACTCAGCCATGGGTCACATGCATGTAGAACCCGCTCCCCTCCCTTATGTGCATACATGTGGTGCATGCTTGTATATAATCATGTGGAGCAAGAAGATTAGTAAAGAATGGGCAGTGCATTATAGGCCAAGAGTTAATGTACCGAATTTCAGAACCAAGACAAAATATTTACCTGGAGAGACTTTATCCATAGAATTCTCCTCTTTTTCTGAACAACTAATAGTAATTTAGAATGAGTGTGCCACCACTATCTTACAAAGATTATTCTTGTTGTAGCTGTGCTCACATCCAAAGGTAAACTTTAGGAGTTATTTTTCATGAATGCTTGTATGTTAATTCTTGATATTTTGTGCTATGCAAAGTAAAAGGATGTGCTAACAAATTGTATTCATCATTTAGCAAATGCTGTGCATGGGTCAGTAGTTCCCAAGATGGTGTTTGTTTATCTCCTTCATTGCCTAAACTGCATGCACTCACAACAACAAAAAAAGGCTTAATAATGAAGATTATAATTGGTATACACAAGAAACCACAAATGGTTGACTTGACATATATAACCAATGCAACTTAGGAATAACTCATTGTGAGCTAGATTTCTATTGCCGTAATCGAGAGTGAATTCTCATATTTGCTTAACCACACAGGATAATTTGAAAACATGCATTTTATGAATAAATCCCTCAAAAACCACAAAATGATGATGTATTTTTGAAATTTGAAGAAAAAAAAAAATTTTTTTTTCAGATTTCAGCACCAAATCTTTTTCTTGGAAAATAGTGAAAAATGCATAAAAATATTTTTAATATTTTCACCTCAAATTTTTGTTGCCCTACTCATCACCACAAGGACAACCACCACACTGACCACAGTCCACAATCACGCCACCAACCACAATATGCATCCAAGGAAGCACATCCTCAGCATGATATAAACCAACCAGTTTTTGATATGGCCTCCAATAACTGACAGATAACTCTCTGTTATAGTGGGAAGGAATTTTAAGATCTTGATTATTACCTGTGGTTGGATTGCATCCCATAATTATTGTTTGTGGTTTATTGATTTGTGTACCAGCACTCATCAGTACCTAGGTACTCACTCACCTGCCGTCCGTTATCATAGAGCAACTCTACCGTAAGTCAGGAGAGTTGGTGTGCGTGCATTAGAATCATGTGAAATCATGTGAAGTCATGCATACATGTGCAGCAGTTGCTTACATCACAAACTCAAGGAACATTTTATTGTATTACAGTAGTGCCAATTAACGTGAGTGCATCACTCATCCTGCCATCCTGTCCCGTCATGGAGTAAGAGTTTGTCTAATTATTTCAAGAAGAAATTCACCTTCCTACAGCTAACAAACTGGATTAGAGAAAGAGCTGACATGAAGAGCCAAGAAACAGTTGGAGGTAGTGTTGGGAGGGCTAGACATAAAGTCAGACCACCCAGCACTCACAAAGGCTTGGGAACTGGGGTAGGCCTTTGGGGACTAAAGCCCCTCCCCCCCCCCCCAATGTTTTCACATAATAACTTGCTACAACACTTCCTTATCTACACTTCCTTATCTACACTTCCTTATCTACACTTCCTTATCTACACTTCCTATCTACACTTCCTTATCTACACTACTACAGCAAACAGACTATTAGCAGTGTGATGAAATTTTCAGGAAAAAATTTTATTTCTGAAAAAACTTGCTACTCCCCTTCTTTGTTCCTGTAACTACTGCAACAATGTTCTTGAGTGGTGAGGTGACGCTATAGTTAGGAAAGGTATTCAAACCTCTGTGACTTTAAAGTGGAGGGATTAAAGTACTTTACCTAATGTAACACCCAAAAAATGGTGTTACTAGTCTGCAGGGGGAATATTTTTAGACAATTTCATGAGGTCTTGCTAGAAAGTTATTGATCTAAGTGTCAACTAGCAAAGCAAGAGTAGCCAACACTGACAGCTCTGGAGGTGGCCGCCCCAAGGACACTGTAGTTGATGCAAGTGGAGAACATCCATTGTTATTCTAGTCGTAAAAATCCAGAAAATAGGATGATGATCTTGAAATGGAAGAGGGAGGGAAAGAGGTTTGACCGGCACATTTAAACCCACTAAAAACCAATCATTATCATGAAATATTACCTGTAATAAAAAAATTTTTTTTAATTAAGTTAAGATTATTCTTACAAATTTTTCACTAAAACATTATAGGATGTGAAACATACGCTACACTCTACTCTTGTCCACCTTAAGATAGTCTGTTTAAAAAGGGATTGACAAAGGCTAGACTGTTGTTTTTGTGTATAGTGTCATTTATTTAATATTTTCATGTTTACCTTATTGTGTAAAACCTAATGTATTCATCAAGTGAACATAAATTAGAAAGTTGGTGTTCCACATGTTATACTTTATTCATATCATGACCACTGCAGGGTGGGCAATATTGGAATGCCGACAAGCAAGCCAACCAGAACTTTTTTGAAGCACTGATGTTTGCAGGGAGAGTAAGAAGGGATTGATAATGATTAGTATGGGGGTTAATTGCATGGTTCTATTATAAACTGTAACTTTATTTATTTCACTAGAATATTGCGACGACGGGTGTGTATGCCAGCAAGTACCAGTGGGAGACCATTATGGGCAGCAGTTACACTGGAGGATCCAGATACCCACTATGGTCAGAGAGCCATAAAGAATCTTACTATAATTATCCATTTGTTTGTTTGTTTGCTTGTTTGCTTGTTTTCTTGTTTGCTTGTTCAATAACTCCTCCCAGATGATTTAATCTTATGGGTTCAAGTTTTCAGGTTTTGATAGGGGTCCCACTGGGTGGTCATAAGAATGCTTGGTGAAGATCAGAGTAAAACCCTGTCAATGGGGCTATTTCTCTTTCAATATTTCCTGGTTGAGGTCACAATTCTACAGGTCAGCAAAACTGTGCCCAAACCACATCCTGCAGGTTTCTTCATTTTGAGCACTGTAGGCTCAATCATCTGGGAATGAGATAGCAAACAACAGATCTAGAATAATATTTGGAGATCTTCTTGTCTGCATCCATAAGGCAGATATTATCCTAAAATATCCTTCAGGAGGGGGGATGGGGGTCAATTTCATGCATGACAACCAGCCACCAAGCTCCATTATGGATACTGCAAACCACAATTATGTAAACACACTCTAGGTAAGGTCAGTAAAGCCATACCCAAACCCCATTCTTTTTCTTTCTACTTTCTACTTGTTGAACCCTGAACTGAAGGCCAAGTCTTGAATAGCTAGACCCTTTACCTAATTGCTTCTTTGGTATAAGGGTCTGGGGAACTGCCATAGGTGGTTCTGCTCTGACAACCCAGAATACTGGGACAAAAGAATGCAATTAAACATGTTTACATCCAGCCTGCCTCAGTTGTTACTGTTGGCATGAATGACTCAACCAATTGCTGGCCGGATGTGAACATGCTAATTGCATTCTTTCGTCCCAGTATTCTGGGATTGTAAGAACAAAACTGCCTATGGCAATTCATCAGACCCTCATACCAGCGCAGCGATTTGGAAAGGGGTCTGGCTACACAAGACTACTGAAGGCCCAAGTTTCTCATCTGGTATATGGCAGAGAACAACTAACAACAAAATACACCTCAAAATATAGTAGGATATTTATTTGTGTCAGTCCGTAAGATGGCACTTTTCCACTAAGTAACAATAGTGGGAAATAGATGTGCAGCTCATCTATTCACTAAATCCTTGAAGCTACACCCCAAGCTTACTCAACCAATCTGCCAAGTCGACATCACTGATATATTTTTTTCTTACTAGTTTAACCCTTGGCCTCAGGGTTGTCCCCAGAAATATATAAATGTATATGGCTTCTTATACATAAGGGCAATGTCGTTCTGTTTGTCCTTTTGTCTCTGTGTATATTTGTGCATTCTGCCTGGCCAAACTGATGGAAGGATTCTCTGGAGTATGAGCTTAAGTTTAACTAGCTTAAATCATCGTCTAAAAAAAAATTTTTTAAATGGCGGCACTTGTGGCAACAAAAAAAAAAGAATTCAAAATTTGCAAACAAAAAAAAAAATACAAAAAAAAAACAACATGGACTAGTGGTTAAAACACGGGCCTACCGGTTCGACTCCAGAATTGGGCTTTTTCTTCTTTTTTGGCTTTACCCTCCTTTCCCCCACCCTGCCCACCCTGCCCACCCCGCCCCTATTCTTTCTTTTCTTTCCTAAATTTCTTTCCTCCCCCTTTTTCCTTCCTCTTTTTATCTTTCTATCTTTTTTCCTTCTTTCCCTTCTTTAATACTTTCCTTCTTTTTCTCTTTCTCCCCTTTCTTCCCTTCCAACATTCTTCTTCCTCTTTTTCCTTCTATTTTCTTCTTTCCCATCTTTTTTTTTCCTTTTCTTCTTTCACTCATTTTTACCTTCCTTCTGTTCTTCTCCCTTTTTTTTCCTTTATCTCTTCCCTCCCTTTTTTACTTCCTCCTTTTTTTTAAATATCTATATATATATTAAAAGACCTATGCATATATGTATGTATGTAACTATGTACGTCCGTTTCTCAAAATCCCTCTGTTAGATTTTGACCAAACTTTTAGGGATGGAGGAGACCCACCCTGAGATGGTTTTATGCCAGGTGGCATGTGTGGGAAAAAACAGAATTTGTTTGTCTGTCTGTATGTTTGTACCATCATTCCGGCCAAACCAGTAGGTGGATTTCTCTGAAACTCAGCATGATGATAGGTTTTAACCCAACTTAAAACATGGGCTAAAAATTTCTCAAAATGGTTACCATGGTAATGATAAAAAACCAAAAATGGTAGGATTTTAGCCTATATTGGCCAGGCAACGCCGGGTATATGCTGCTAGTACCTTTTAAAAATAACTTTTTGGGTCAATTTTGGCCACACTTTCTACCTAGTTCACACATATATGACCATACATGTATGTATGTTTATATGTGCTTCCACTTTACCACCTAAACACCAAACCAAATGAACTCACTTCAGGGTAGATACATTCTACACTAAGGATAATTTTTTAGCAAAATAAGAGTTTGGGCCACCTGGCTACACCTTTTCCTGTGAGCGTGTGATGCCAAAATCAAAAATGTGGTACTTTGGACAAACCCTTGGACCTAGAAATCTAAAAATTGTCATGCATGCACATCATGACTCTGAGAGCAGTATGGGTTGGGTCCCACTTGGCCACACCTCTTCTTCTGGGTGAGTCAGAGAGGGATAAAGTTTCTATGTGTGGCCACATCTTCTTGTGACATGAATTCATTCTTTCGACAAAGCCTTGGACCTGACATGCAAGACTTGTCATCCATGCCTGTCATGACTGGGACATGCAAGACTTGTCATCCATGCCAGTCATGACTGGGACCTGCAAGACTTGTCATCCATGCCAGTCATGACTGGGACCTGCAAGATTTGTCATCCATGCCAGTCATGACTGGGACCTGCAAGACTTGTCATCCATGCCAGTCATGACTGGGACATGCAAGACTTGTCATTTATGCCAGTCATGACCGTGACCTGCAAGACTTGTCATCCATGCCAGTCATGACTGGGACCTGCAAGACTTGTCATCCATGCCAGTCATGACTGGGACCTGCCAGATTTGTCATCCATACCCGTCATGACTGGGACCTTACAAGTGTAATTCCAATGGACTATCAAACCATAAGTATATTAACATTTGGGATTTTAAAAACTATTCTTGTGATAAGGGCTAGGGCTAGGGCTATAAGGGCTAGGGCTAAGGCTATAAGGGCTAGGGCTATAAGAAGGTTTATGTTAAAAGGATTACCTAATATGATGCTGAATTAAAGAGAACGTGGTGTATAGAGTTGATGTTTACTTGTGGTTGCCCTCTCTGACAGATTTTTCTGTGGTGGCTACTCAATGTTATTATCATTGTTTGTTATTTCTTTCAATCTTTGCACTTCACAATAACAATGTATTCATATTCTCCCTGTATGTTCTTTAGGTATGTTAGATATGATGGTACTCCTTCCTTTAGTGACTTCCAACCATTTGGTGGTTGGCGTCGTCCAGCTCTTAAGCAGTTTGATGATAATATCTCTAAATGTGGAGTTACCGTAGATCTTAATTACTATTAGCTCTATAGCTTTTTGTAACTCATATCTGTACATATATATATATAAATCATGTGTATAGTGTATATTTTAGTTTATTGTACTAGCAGAAAACCGGCCCTATGGGTGATTTTTAACTTAGTCACCTGCGGTAACAAATGTTTACTTTGCTTTATGTAAAATGTAGTGATTATTGACACTAATCTCATTAATTAAACAAACATGAAACAATTAATGCACATCCAAGTTTCTGTGATAACTAGTGTTCCATGTCACCAAACCACACCCATTGACAAAACCATGCCCATTGACAGAACCACGCCCATAGATGCCTGATCTGAATGAAACCTTCACAGGGCGTACAGACTAACAGATAGACCGACCGACCGACCGACCGACCGACCGACCGACCGACCGACCGACCGACCGACCGACCGACCGACCGACAGACAGACAGACAGACAGACAGACAGACAGACAGACAGACAGACAGACAGACAGACAGACAGACAGACAGACAGACAGACAGACAGACAAATCGTGAATTATAGTAATATATGTTTGCTATGCATGAGCAAATTGATCCAGAGGTTCATTGCAGCTTCTCTTGCGATAATCAAGGCACTGGTTGTCCAAGCATATATAGTTAATCCCAGAGTCAAGTGGTGCATGCATGTCAAATTTCATGAGTCTACGTGCTAGAGTTTAAATTTTTCTGTAAAAATATTCTCCCTGAAATATTCTATCCCAAATATGCTTTTCTTGGAAGGTTTGGTTTCATCCCTCTTACTACATGCAGGGGTGGATCTAGGATTTTGTAAGAGGAGGAGTGGGGGGAAGGGTTGCTAGAAAAAATAATTGTATGGGAAAGGTATGTTCATGGAGAAATATTTGCACCTCAAAATAACTCTAAGGTAATATTTACTGCTTAACTTTTCTGAAGTTCTTTTTTTTTACCCTTTCATCTTTTCAGTACAGCAGGTCCAATGTCATCTTATGATGTTCACAAGCTACCTGCCTGCCTGCCTGCCTGCCTGCCTGCCTGCCTGCCTGCCTGCCTGCCTGCCTGCCTGCCTGCCTGCCTGCCTGCCTGCCTGCCTGCCTGCCTGCCTGCCTGCCTGCATTACTGAAAATAAACTTTGGAACTGCAGACCACCACTAAAGTTTTGTTCTGCTCCCTGTGTCCTCCTCTCTCCCCAAAAGGTCCTGGAATTTCTCAAAAGGTTCTAGCAAAAAAGGTAGAGACTTTTAAAACAGTATTTTTGGCCAATATTTTTGAAAATATATCATTAAAGGGTCAATAAATTAACAACCTGCTTTGATAGAAAAGTAACCAAAGGGTCCCTAAAGTAACCACCCATGCCTTTATAATGACTATTACAAAAGCCACACAAAAAAATCAATATTGAATCCACTTCACATGTGTAGCTGAGGATGAACCTTATTGCCAGGTAAGTGCACAGAGCAAGAGAAGTTGTGAAGGTCTGCTACAGCTTCCAGCCCATGTCTATCTTCTACAAGATGCATACCATTCCTTTAGTCAATGAACAGCTAGAAACAACAAACAAACAAGTGGAGATTAGTAGCTAAAGCTAAGCTAGAACTACCAGTTTAGTTTTCAGGTAGAGCTTGGTAGGGAACTTTTGCTATATCTGGGTTAGTGCCAGTGAGCTGGCTCTAACCTATTTAGATACTAGGGCTCATGAAGTGGTATGGCTATAGCTTTTAGCTATAGAGTATGTACTTTACTTTTTTGGTGTTAATAGTAAATATTAATTATACTGCTAAGAATCATATTTAGCTTTAAAAAAAGAGAGAATACAGTTAGGTAATTAAAATATATATTTCCCCACCCTGTTGCATCACTACACTCATCATAGTTGTACAGTTGTGCTGTATCAGCAATATTGTTAAACCTATTATATTCTCCTTTATTAACACATGGTCATACACAATCACTAGCAATGATTGAGGTTGATGGTTCAGGTGTATAGTGGTGCATAGATCAGGTGAAGTTTCTTGACTATATTATGGACACAAAAGAAAAATTGTAAATTTCAGATAACAGTATATATTTTTGCATTCATCCTCTATCTGCACAACATGTTAATGGCAGAATGTGATGGCCTGGACTATATGACAATAGACACATCTAAATGCAGCTGCTGGTAAGTCACATGCAATCAGAAGGATCCAGATAGAACTTGAGGATCAGTTCTGAGGTACCTCTGTGAAATCAGAAAAAAACACATAATCATAACCAAAATTATGTGGAAGAATCAGTATTTTATTTGTATAGCACAGATTAGACTCAACCCTTGAACTTAGGCACAGGAAACTTGGCATGCATACACAACTTGACACCACCTTAACCTGTGGGCATGTATATGTGTATTTCTGTTTGTTGTAAAACCTGTGGTTCTATTAGTTATCGGATAAATATTGCAATAATTATAAGGGAAATCGCCACAAATATAATCTTACTACAATTCGACATTGTGTGCATATGTGTGTCTGAGTTCCTGTGCTTGTTCTTCTTGGGAGGATACTATTAGAGTCTTCCATCCCACCTCGGAGTGCATTATCCATATTCATCTCAAGATGCATCGGTCATTTGCCTCAGTTATCGCCATCTATGCCCTCACCAACCCTGTCTCTACCAATGCAGAAGCAAGTGTGACAACTTCTACAACGTGGTCCAAGATGCCCTGTCCTCCGTTCCACTTAGGACACATCATCATCTTGGGTAACTCTAATGCTCGTGTTAGTTCCGATTTTGTGTCACATAAATCAGTGATTTGTCCTCATGGCCTTGGTGAGTGCAATAAAAATGGGATGAGGCTCTTGGACTTCCGGGTGAGCAACCAGCTTCTCATTACCAACACATGGTTTCAGCACAAGCTGCTCCATCAGGTGACTTGGTACCACAATGGTGACCTCTAGAGCTGGTCACATGATGGACTTTGTCCTCATAAATAGTCAGTTTTGTTCCTCTGTGCTTGACACCCAAGTGCTTCATTCCACTTATCCTGTGTCAGACCATGAAATGGTTGTTTTCTCCATGAACTTCAAGGTAAAGTCCAAATGCCATCATAATAGAGTCCCCCTACGTCAGACTACCGACTTGCCTTCTAACTCACAGATTCAGTTTAGGTCAGAGTCCCCTGAGTTGTCATGGAATGATTTCAAGGCTGCCATGAGTGATGCGTACAAGACCTTGCCAGAGCTCTCAAAGAAACAGAAGGAAGACTGGGTGACCGATGAGCTGCTAAACTTGCCAAAAAGAAAAAAAAAATGCTTGGATTCTCCTCTATGGTGTTGGGAAGAGTGAGGACTCCCTGAAATTGAAATATCACCATTTGTGTAAGATAACCAAGGCTGAAGCTGAGAAGGCTTGTAATGCTTGGTGGAGTGTATGTGCAGTTGAAGCAGTGAAGTGTGCCTGGGCTGCAGAGCAGTGTGGCCATTGTTGATCACTTATTAGGGAGCTCCAGTTACTGCGGATGAATGCATCTAAGCCATCCACGTCCACCTTATTAGCGAAAGATGGGAGCAAACTGACTGGAGATGATAACAAGCTATAACATTGGCTGGAACACTTCTTTGATGTTGTTAACTGTGGATCAGAGGTTAGTGTAGCAACTTGGGACACCTTACCTGTTCTTGAGTTGTGTAATATACTAATATCCTGACAGAGGAGGAAATAGCTGCAGCAATCTCTCAGATGAGGAAAGAAAGGGCTCCAGTTTTGGATGGAATATTGACTGAGATGTTGAAGTTGGGTGGTGTAGAGTTTGTCCGCTGGCTGAAGATTATTGCGGATGGAATATGGAGAACAGAGATGGTGCCAAGTGACTGGACAGAGCAACTGCTCATACCCATCCACAAGAGGGAAGTTGTACTACTTGTGACAACTATAATGGTATTACCCTCTTGAGCATCCCAAGTAAGATCTTTTCTAGGGCTATCTTAAATCGGCTCAAGCCTTGTGCAGATCTAGTGAGAACCAGTGTGGCTTCCGTTAAGGTAGAGGTTGTGCGGATCAGTTTTTCTCTCTGCGGGTCCTGATGGAGAAAGCAAGTGAGTTCCACAAGCCAATTTACATCTGCTTCATTGACCTCAGAAAGGCTTATGACTCCATGAACAGCAATTATCTCTCGACTGTGTTAGCATTCCTATAGCACTCCTACCAAACTTATTTTCATCATTCATGTTTTACACGAACACTCAGTGGCTGCTATCCGGTACTAAGGGAATACTTCAGATGAGTTTGCCATCACAAGTGGTGTTCATCAGGGCTATGTGCTGGCTCCCATGCTTTTTCATCTCTACTTTGATTTGGTAATACATATGGCACTTAAAAATGGCCAGCCGAAGGGCAGAGGTACGGGAGTGGCTTACCTCCATGATGCTAATTTGGTGGGCAACTGCAGGAAGCTACAGCATGAGGACATAATCTCTGATCTGGAGTACGCTGATAATATGGCCTTGGCAGCTGGGTCATGGGATGATCTCAAGTCCATGCTGAATGATGTGTCAATACGGTGTGGAGATATAGGATTCACCATCAGCTGCAGCAAGACTAAGACTCTGGCAGTGCTGCCATCAGACCTTCCATCTGTACCATATTCCTGATGATGACTCTGTAGAGGTGGTGTCCAGTTTTCAGTACCTTGGCAGCATTGTGCAAAACAACTGTGGCACAACGATTGAAGTGGACTGTAGAATCTGCAAGGCTTCTAAGACCCTTCATTCCCTGTGCTGTAACCTCTGGTACCAATGCAGGATTAATACTCGCACCAAGCTCCATAATTTCAATGAGGTCGTACTGCCAACCCATCTCTATGGCCTGGAGAGTTTGGTCCTTCGGAACCTCAAATACTTCACCTGCAATGTTTTCTAATGCATTGCCTCAGGATCATCCTTGGAGTATCCATAAGGGAGAAGAAACAAAATACCACCATCAAGAGAATGGCTAAGCAGCAGACACTCTCCTCAGTGCTCTCCCAGCGCAGACTCCGCTTCCTTGGCCGCATCCCTCAGATGAATGATATTCACTTACTAAAACAGCTGTTGGTGTGTGCCCATGTTGATGATAAACGGGCAGATGTATCACTGGAATGATATAGTATTGAAAGACTTGAAAAATTATAGGCTTTCTAAAGACTGGCATGAGTGTGCACAGAGCCAGGATTTACAGAAAAGGCATCCATGAGTGTGTAGAGTCCCTCAATGTATTGCTGAGAAGGAGAAGAGATGAAATGATGAGAAGGAACTAAGAGAAAGGAGACAAGTGGATACTGAGTTGGCACTTCACTGTACTCATCCTGCGTGTGTTTTTCTCGCAGTAAATAAGGCTGGTCTAACTAACCACATAAACAAGAAATACATGCTACATTTGTCAATGAACATTTGTTTCCTCTGAATATATATTCCCCGGGATCGAATATTTGTTCTCCCAAGAAACAAATATTCACAAATATTTGTTTCCCAGACGAATATTTGCTCCCAGCCCCACCCTGTCACGCCCCCCACCCAACTTTTGTCATGTTCTGTGTTAGTATAAATGAATATTTTTCCACTTGGAATGACTGTTTGTCCCAAGGAAAAAATATTCAGTATATTTTTTGGAAAACCAGTTATTAGCTATTCATTTACCTGAGGTATAGACAGAGTATTGTTTAGACACTTCACACAATGTGATCACTCCCAAATGATTAGTTCCCCAATTACATTATGTTGATTTCACATAATTATCCCGGTAATGTATTGAGCATTCAAATGAAATTGTATTCTGTGGCCACAATTCCGGATGTCTGTGTGTCAGGCACCTCCTCCTAAACTATGGAAACTGGTAAGGTTAAATTCAGAGGATATATGTAGTCTGATATGGTGAATGTCGTAAGCCAAACATTTCTTCTGAAAGTAGCACCCCTGGTGGAGAAAAAGGAATTCATATTTTTTATACAAAAAAAAAAAAACCAAAAAAAAACACAATGGAGCAGTGGTTAAAGTGCAGGTTTCCAAGACGAAATGAGCATGTTCAATCCCAGGCCTGGGCATCCCCCCCCCCCCCCCCCCCCCCCCCACACACACACACATTTTTTAAGTTTTGCATTTTCCTTCCTTTATTTTTTTCTTCTATCTTTTCCCCTCTTCCTTCTTCTGTTCTTTCAATTCCTGGTAAAAGGGCATAGTGGGTCAATCGTGTCCACACTTTTTCAGATTCTTACATATGTGAGTATGCATGTAAGAACCAAACAAAATTAAACTTGCTCTTCAGGGTAGACACATTCTCAGGTTGTGTCAGGCTAATAATAATAGTTTATAAGTACT